>JBAMBJ010001057.1:600000-911417 GCA_037043495.1 Drosophila recens | reverse complement strand
GCACGCATCTCTCAATCTGCCGTCGCAGAGAGGTATGTGGGGCTCGCACCCACTAACGACCCCCCCTCTCTAGGCCTTTTTTCCACTTCGGGATCGCTTTCGCATGACTTCGAAGTGGTGCCCTTTCGCTCAGTGCGCCAACTATTCACGCTTTATAGCGTTCTGCTAGTTGATCCGCGTCCGGATTCGCCCTCTCTTAAGCACATCATATTTGTGCCACGCGCCGCTCCTCCAGTATTGCTGCGTCCAAATCGCGTTTCTTCTCCAGAAGAACATTTCCCGCGAAGGTCGATACAGCGTCCCAGGACTCTTTCCGTAGCAGCATTTTCTCCACAATGTTTTCGGGCTCGATGGGCCCCATTATGGTTTCTGCCGTGCGTCTGTGCTCGTTCCACTTCTGGCAATGGAAAAATGTATGCTCTGCATCATCTACATCCGCATCACCATAGATGCAGCTGCAGCCTTCCGTTTTGCCCACTCGGAAAAGGTATTTGCGAAAATACCCATGTCCAGACAACAGCTGTGTTAGGTAATAATTTACCTCGCCATGTCCTCTCTCCGTCCAGCTCTTCACGTTCGGTATCAGTCTCGAAGTCCATCTGCCGGTTGTTGCTGCACACCACCGTTCTTGCCACTGCTGGATTGTCTGCTGTCTAGCTTCTCTGAAGGTCGACACTCTTCCTCCTCGCTTTTCTACCCAGCGTTTCCTGCGTTCAAAGGCTAGCAGATCAATGGGTATGCAGCTGCTAATTACCAGTACTGCCGCTTCAGATACAGTCCGGTAAGCCGATGCGATCCTAAGAGCCGCAGTACGTTGCACCGACGCGTACACCTTGCGTCGGGAATCAGCTTCCAGAGCTTCAGCCCACACCTCACATCCATATAGCAGAATGGTGTTGGTGACCGTCAGGAGCAATCTACGCTTGCTCTGCGTGGGACCTCCGATGTTTGCCATCAGTCTGGCTAGGGATGCTGTGGCTCTGCTGGCTTTCTTGGCTGCGTGCTGGATCTGCGCCCAGTAGTTGAGTCTGCAGTCCAGCTGTAGCCCCAAGTACTTCGCCGATCTTTGCGTGCTTTTTGCGTGGCCGCAAACCTGTAGCGACACTTCAAGCGGTATGTGACTTCTTGTGAGGAGAAGAAGCTCCGTTTTTTCCGCAGCCAGCTTGAGGCCGTGATCAAGTAGCCACGCTTGAACCTGGACCATCACCACGTTAAGCTTGCGCTGTGCTTCAGTGGTGTCACGCGCAACAATCACTGCAGCAACGTCATCGGCAAAAGCCACTAAGTGGGTGTCATCTGGCATTCTCATCTCTAAGATGCTGTCGTAGGTGTCGTTCCACAGGTCAGGCCCAAGGATAGACCCCTGTGCTGCGCCAGACGTGATCGCGAGTTGCCTGCTGCCGTCGCTTGTGTCGTACAGAAGGACACGATCGCTGAGATAGCTCCTCGTCATCTTCATTAAGTACCTTGGTGCTCGGTACCTGGACTGCAGGGTGTTGACGATGTCACTCCACTTGACACTGTTGAATGCGTTGCGAACATCCAGTGTCGCTAGCAGCACTATTTTGCGCGAGTAGTGGTTACCCGTCTGCGCGGTCGCTACGGTGTCAATGACGTCATGGATCGCTCCTAGTGTGGAGTGGCCAGTTCGGAATCCGTGCTGTCTAGGTGACAGTCCACCAGCTCTTTCAACCGCAGCAGCAAGTCTTGGCTTAATAAGCCTTTCCAGCAGCTTACCGGACGTGTCTAGCATGCACAGTGGTCGGTATGCTTCGGCGCGCTCTGGGTTGCCCTTTCCTTTGCTGATTAGAGTCAGTTTCTGCTGCTTCCAAACGGCAGGAAAGTTTCCTTCCACCAGGCAGGCATTGTACATGTCTAGCAGCACATGCGGACGTTCGGATGCAATCGCTTTCAATACCTCGGTTGGAACTCCATCTGGTCCCGGGGATTTGTTGTTCTTTAGCGCGCCAGCAGCGGACGCCAGCTCTTGCAGCGTGAACAAGGGAGGCACCTCGTCTGGCAGCTCTTCCGATGGTGCTTCTAGTGGTTGGTGAGTCGGAAACAGTGTACCAACAATCTCCGCCATCTTGCTGCTGTCCAGGAGCGGGAGGGATGGGTTGGCACCCAGCTTCTTCATGACTAGCTTGTAGCCCATGCCCCAAGGGTTGCTATTTATGTCATTTCTGAGCTCTTCCCACTTGGTCGCCTTGCTGGTTTTTATAGCAGCATTCAAAGCCTGCCTTGCCGTTTTGTAGGCGCTCACCTCTGCTTCTGCTGGGCCTCGTCTTCGGGATCTGGTGAGCTTCCGCCTGCAGCGGAGACACACACTCCTCAACTCCGCTATCTCCTCGTTCCACCAGTAAGCCGCCTTCCTTCGGTTTGCTCGTTGAACCCTGGGCATTGCAACATCACAAGCCCTGATAATGCTCCGCATCGTCTGCTGCACAATCGTTTCCGAGTCATAAGCTGGGACCTGTTGTGCTATGCTGCTGTCGAGGGTTGCAAGCAACGCGGGGATGTCTAGACGCTCGCTCTTCCACTTACGCGTTCCTCTCTGGACATTGGTTGGTTCCGGTCGACTGGTCAGCTCAATTTCGAATTCAATATACTGGTGGTCACTACCAGTGTAGTCTTCGAGTACTTTCCAGTTTCTGAGCGCTCCAGCAAGCCTATCAGAGACGAGGGTTATGTCCGGTGTAGTGGCCATGCATCCTGGTCTTCGGAATGTTGTGCTGGTGCCTGAGTTTGCAACTACGAGGCCCAGTCTAGACGCCATGTCGAGTATTCGACGCCCTCGTGAGTCCGTGCTGCTCGATCCCCATTCGACTGCCCTAGCGTTAAAGTCACCTGCTATGACCAAGGGTTCTCCAATTCCTCGTGCGCAGTCTTCGATGCTGTCGAGTTTGGCCTCGAATTCCCCAATGGCATCGCTTGGTGTTAGGTAGCAGCTCATAAGAGAGTATTTGCTGCCCTTAACCCACACGAACCCATTACCTTGTCCACTGCTAGTTATCGTGAAAATTCCACTGGATAGAATCCAGATAGCTGCAGTCCCAGTGTCGTCCTGTAGCCAGTTACCACTTCTAGCTTCCGTGTATTGCTCGCTGATGATTACTGCGTCTGCCCCTTTCTCCAGCAGTAGCTGTTTCAGGAGATTGTCCGCAGTTCTACTCCGGTGCATATTTGCCTGGAGGACTCTCATCTAGTTTTTCGACGCGTTCTGCTGCTTGCGCGCTCCGCATCTGCTGGAACCCGGTAAATGATCCACGGGAGCTAGCTTTGCATCGATGCACGCCCAGCATTTGGGAGCTTTTTGACACTGCGCCATTTTGTGGCCAGTTTCACCGCACCGAAAGCACAGGCCTTCGCCTTTTCGGTTTGGTCCCTTGCAGTCATACTGCATGTGACCAATGCCCAGGCATCTGAAGCACTTCTTGACGGTATCCCATCTCTTCATTTTGACTTTAAGCCAGCCGATCTTAATTTTTCCTATTGTGAGGAGTTTTGCAGCATTGTCTTCGGTCAGCGTGACGAAGGCCTGCGTCTGTTCCCGGGTATTTGGGGCAGACACTGTCACCTTGATGTCGCTCGATCCATCGGGTAACAAGCCTTTGACAGCATTAAGCACATCTGTCTGTACTGTCAGCGCATCGAGGTCCCTTATGACTATTGTAGCCATAGGCCTGGCGCTAGCAACATCAGCAGTTTCTTGGAGCGCTGCCTTGATTTGCTCGCAAAGTTGCGGATTCAACTTCTCGCCTTTTTCCAATTCGAGGAGGAGAGCTCCTGTCCTCGTCTTGCGCACGCCTTTAATATTGACGTCTGCGTCAAACTTGGCGTTGGCTCGCAGGCTTTTTAGCACATCAGCGTAGCTGTGTCCATTCGCTGGCTTTATTATAACCGCGTCGTTTTTTTGCTTGACTGTGCGGGTTTTGTTTTTCTGCTGATTCGGTCCTTTAATTTCCGATCTCGATTGAACCTCAGGTTCCTTTGTAGGCTGTGTTTTGGCCTGCTGCTTTTGTGCCTTCTTGGTCTTTTTGCTAGCGACTGCTTGCCATTTCCCGAGACCATCATCCCGCCCCTTTTTGTGAGACATCGCCGTCTCAGCAGGGCTTGTGGCTACTCGTTTGCTTGTAGGTAGCATATCGTCAACTCTCTTGCTTGTTGTGGGCGTGTCCATCTCTGCGTCTTTTCGGGCAGCTTCTCTTGCTGAATTCCTCGCTGTCTCCGCTTTGATCCAGCTAGACCTGCAGGTCTCGAGAATAGTCAGGAACTCGCTAAGCTCAGATACACCATCTTTGACATCCATGCTTATGTTCCGCTGCTTCATCATTGCCGCCTTGATTTTTCGCAGAACTCGTCTGCAATCAGCCACTGCTGATTCTTCATCCGCCCTCATCTTCGCGATGAACACCTGGGTTGGCGTCATTAACCGGCCTTGCTGATGTTGCTGAGCTGCTGGAGTGGCAGCTAGAGTTGCGGGTGTTGGAGCGTTCTCCGCTTCAAAAAATGGAGGTGGATTTGCCAATGCCTGTTGCGTGCAATTTCGGAATGGAGTCCCTTGCTGCTCTACCGGTGACCTTGCAGTTTTTCCACTTTGTTGGAACACAGTGATCACGTCCTCTGCTGCTGTTTGTTCTTGTTGTTGTTTTTGTTGTGTTGTTTCAATGTTCATGTTGTATGGGTCCAAACTTCAAACTTCAACTTAATGATAATGATAATGATAATGATAATGATAATGATAATGATAATGATAATGATAATGATAATGATAATGATAATGATAATGATAATGATAATGATAATGATAATGATAATGATAATGATAATGATAATGATAATGATAATGATAATGATAATGATAATGATAATGATAATGATAATGATAATGATAATGATAATGATAATGATAATGATAATGATAATGATAATGATAATGATAATGATAATGATAATGATAATGATAATGATAATGATAATGATAATGATAATGATAATGATAATGATAATGATAATGATAATGATAATGATAATGATAATGATAATGATAATGATAATGATAATGATAATGATAATGATAATGAACCACCTGGGGCTACACATTAAACACGAATAACATCAAGTTGAGCCCGTCCTTTGCTTTCATTTTGTTGTCACTGTTGCTTTGACTTTATGCCTGTGCCCCTTTCAAAGGACACATAAGAGTAGAGCTCTTGAAAAACAACACACACACACTCACATACTAACATGAGTGTGCGACAGGTAAAAATATAAATCCGCAGCTTTTGTGCGCGTCAACAACATTTTTAACATTCTAATTAGTCTTTTGTAAGATTCATTATCATAATTGTAATTAACAACAAACACATCGCGCACAACAGCAGAGCAGTATGGAGAGGGAGTGAAGAGGGAGATGGTAGGAAGAGGAAGAGTGAGAGGGGCACAAGGGCTTGGCTTATTCGTGTTGGGGGCCATGTCAACAAATACGATTCGCAAAGGACACAAAAAGGCGTAAGAGAAGACAAAAAGCACAAACACATCGACTGTTGCCTCCCTTCCTTTTCCATTCTGTCTCTCTCTCTCTCTCTCTCTCTCTCATGCTCTCTGTCTCTGTCTCTGCCTACCTGTGCTTCGCCTGTTGTGGCTGTCTAATCCCAGCCAGCTTTGCTCTTGGTTAAGCCCCAGTTCCATGGCCGTAACGTTGGCTAACAAATCACATTAATCCGTTGATTGCATTGACTTTGGACTTGCAATTAGCTTGAAGCTGCATTTCGTGCTTGCTTTAAACTGGGCCTAATAATCGTTTAGGCCATCTTCAAAGTTAGCTCTTTTGCTAGATCTTGTAAAAATACTTAATTTTAGAAATACACGCTCTTTAAACTGCGCTCAATAATCGTTTTAGTCACAATCGAAGTCGGTCATATTCATAGATCTTTTAATGAATATTTAATTTGAGTGTTTTTCTCTAATTTCTGTAAACATAGAGCTGCCATATCGGTTGACGATTATTCAAAATGTCATTCCAAGGCATTACTAATATTTAGTTAAGTTTCGACCCAAACATTCAGCACAAGTTGGATTTACTATTATACCTTGATTCAGCAGAGTTAAAGTTCAGAGTTGCCATATCGCTAAAATATCTGTCAGTTTGTTAAATAAATACATAATTGTAACCGTATTGATGAAGTTCTGTCAACTTGCAACTTTGAAAACAGAGATGCCACTCTACTTAATGATATGCCAGATTGTCAGAGGATTGCAGACATATTCACTTGCCATTTTTACAATTTGAAATGTTGCCAGCTTGTTATTTAAAGGACTGCCACATGATAGATTGTTTTAACATTTTGGGGTTGTCATATCTCTTGCATAATATTCCCATTATTACCAAACAGAGTTGCCATATCTCTTCAATATCTGTCGCATTTTCTTTCAGCAACAGAGCTGCCATATCTCTTACAGAGCTCTTAATATTCCCAATCAAAGTGTGCCATAAATATTGTCGCAACTGTTACCAACGTTTATTCAATATTCCTCTCCCTTGAAACAAGGAAGCGATTAATTAGTGACTCCCCAAGCACGAAATGGACAAATGGACAAACAAAAATCCGCTTAGTTGCAAAGGATATTTAATGTGGTTGATTCGTAATAACACGAATACTACACAACAAAACGAATCGAATCGAATTGAAACAAACAAAACGGATTAAACACATTTCAATATGTCGAATATGTGTGAGTGTGTGTGTGTCGCATCAACATTAGCTATGCATATGACATGCTGTTTATTGTTGTTGTTGTTGTTGTTGTTGTTATTGTTCTTGTTGTGGTTGTTGTTGACATGGAAAAACAATCAACGAGTATTTACAAACATATTCATATACGTGGAAACATATTCATTGGCGTTATTCATATGCCATTCATTCACG
Organism: Drosophila recens; assembly: GCA_037043495.1. NCBI lineage: Eukaryota > Metazoa > Arthropoda > Insecta > Diptera > Drosophilidae > Drosophila > Drosophila recens. The sequence continues at coordinate 904,488 of JBAMBJ010001057.1, read as the reverse complement.
ATAATTTATTATGTAATCGTTTTAATGAACCCTAATTGAATTACAATCTCAACTTGGATTTTTGTCTATATGAATGCTATGAATATAACATATGTATTTCATTTGCCTCTTATTAAAATCTGCTTATTGTGGTACAGTGGGTCTATATCAGTGAATTCCAAAATACCTTAACTCTGCCGGCGTCGCAGTCGACACACGTACAGAGAGAGAGAATACGTGTGTTCTTTAAATAGCACATTCTGTGGCTTGTGCTCTCACGACGCGTGAGTTTGGCTTTTTGTTCTCTCAGGAAGTATTTGATCGGCTGACGCTATTTGTGTCAACCCTTAGCAGCCTAGTTCGAAAAGGTTGGTAAAATTGCTAAAACAAAAAAAACATTAAATCACCCACCTCAGAAACTTCCGTGTGGAAATGCTTTCTGCGGAATTCTATTTCGCTGGCGATTTCTGTGGCATCCCTGATAAAGTAAATTATGTAATTTGTAAACTTAAAACTAAATTCAAATGTTCATTGAATAAGCAATTCATACTTGTGCAATTTGATCTTAAGTCAAGTCTGCACTTGATCTATGTATTTTTGTATACATAACTACATGTTTGCTTTAAATTATTATCTCTTAAACATAAATATATTTAAAGTTTATTTATAACTCTCTTAGGTAGTATGAATATTTGGAATAGCAAATACTTACTTAATTCGAGGTTATTCAAAATAAACTTTTTTTAAGGCATTTTTCTTTCAGTGTATTGGTTACCAGTTGCCTTTAAGGTATTTTGGCTTGGACAGGCAGTATAGAAGTTCAATAGCTAACTTCAACACTTACCCTCTGCCTCTCTCTCTTTTTCCTTCTCTCTCTCTCTCTGTCTCTGTTTCTCACATTTGCTAACTTTCCTTCTCTTTTTAGCGCATGTTTAGCTATCTCTTTCTATGGCCAGGCCATAAAATTTCAATTAGGCAAAAACCATTGAAGAAATTAATTGACAAAAGGGGCACTTCTTGAGTTTTCAGTTTTGTGGGCGGCGGCAAGACACACTCAATTCAATATCCATCTCTCTTACTTCTCCCACGCAATATCTCGCTCTCTCTCTCTCTCTCCCTTTCGCACTTTTCGCAGCTTTTCAACATGAAAATTAATTTTCGACAATTTACTGCGCAATCTTACGCAAAAGTTCAACAAAAGCGACGCGTTCGTAGCTCACCACCTTCCTTTGCCCCTTCCCTTGGCCGTGGCATTTTCCGTGCAGAGCTCTTGCCACAGTTAAACCAAACAATCTGCAGCTGTGTGAGCCAAAAGTGAGCGGCATTTAACGGCAAAGCGTTAAAATTCCTTTACACTTGGACTGATGCCGCGAGTGCCAGACATCAGTGAAAAGAGAAAGGAAAAGGGAGAAGGAAAAGGAAAAGGAAAAGGAAAAGGAAGGCAAAAGGAAGGGGAAAAGCGAGTGAAAAGGTTCAACAACAACAAGCCAAAAATTGCATAAAACTTGTTGAAAAATTGTTAAGCTTGAAGCGGGTAGCATATGAGTCAAAAGCCATTCTTCTTATCCCCCTGGAAAATCTCTCTCCGTCTCCGACTCTGACTCCAACTCCGACTCCTTCCCGCTCATCGCCGTATCTCCGCTTACAGCACACTTGATATTTCCTCCCTCCACCTCTTTGTCTACACCCCCTGGGGTGCAGCTTTTTCTGCTCCTTGGCTTTTCAACTACATTGTCATTTAATTTTGGCAATAAATGTGAGTCCCAAACTCCCAAGTTTACATACATTCTCCCACCCAACCCAAAGGCAGGAGACGGGAACAACATTGTGTGCAAACTGTCTGATAATCGTCTTCCGCCTATTTTAACGTGACCTCCTTCTTCTTCCTTACTCTCCACTCCTTACTCCCTACTCCCTTCTCCCTTGCCGCTTTCAGCAGCTTTTTCCGCGCACATGTGCGCTTTTAAATTATTCAACGGAAGCGATTTCAACTTTAGCTTCGCCTTCGTTTTCCCTCTCTTTCTCTTTGTCTATCTGCCATCTCTCTCTTCTTCACTGTGTGTGTGGGTAAAATATGATATTATGGCACTCAAATAAATTACGCGGAAAATTATTATGGCCGAATCGTAGCTGATTCTGGCTTCAGTCTCAGTCTCAAGTTCCAGCTTCTCTTTCTCTTTTCCTCCTCATTCCCTCCTGCAGCTTATCCTTAAGGCTGTCGCCACTTCATGTTAAATGAATGCATCCAATTGTAATTGTTACTGTTGTTCTGGACATCAGTTTTTACTTATGCTCATTCAATTGCTGATTAACTTCATAACTGTTAACCCATTTTATACCGCGATAAAAAAAATTGTGTTTTTTTCGTTAAAAAACACTTTTCTAGGCTAATTTACCCTTCTTAAATCGAATATGGGGTTAAAAATTAAATTTAAATTCACATTTTTTAAAACATTTTTTTTTTTAAATTAAATTTTTTTTTTTAAATTAGGATGACCAGAGAGAACATTTTCTGGATTTTCTAGTTTTCTTAAATTTCATTTAGAATTGAATTGGTTCACAAAAAAATTCGCTCTGAAAATTAAAAATTTTGGTTTGCCGCAATTAAATGTATGCAAATTAATTTAAATGCATATTTAAAAGCACATGAAAGCTACAGTTTTAAACAAAGCTTAAAGCTCAACACATAACACTCTAGTCGTCTCACTCTAACTTACTGCATTTCGCCTAAGGCACCTGTTTAATATTTTAAGTGACTTTCCGAACTGAATTGAATTTATTTTGATTTTTTAAGACCTTGTATTTGTCATTTGTACTTGATATTGTTGAGCTGGTCGAGAACTTGTTGCCCCAGTTTACAATTTTTGGGCTGCCTATTAAATTGGCAGTACAATCAAATATTAGCAAAAGAGAAAGAGCGAGACGGGGAGAATCAGAGGGAGGGAGGCAGACACAAGTGCGTTTGGCATGAAATGGGCTGCAAATCCTTTTGGCAACATTTGAGGACGAGCAAGAGAGAAGGAGATGGAGATGAAGATGGGGAAGGAAGCTTAGGGCTGATTGCCAAAGGTCAGCCAAAGGCTGAGAGGGCACTTTAGGGTTAAGGTGGCTGGGTGGTTGGGTGGTTGGCCCTGTAATCTCCAATGCTTACGTCAGTTAACATTTTAGGCCCAAATGCTTTAGTTGGCATCCTTTTGGACTCTCCCTGCTTCGCAGTAAATATTTATGCTTGTGTTTTATTTATTTACATTGTCAAAACCAATTTTGCCCAAGGGTTCAATTGTTTTTCACTTTATGCCATGGCCCACACCTCTGACAAGGGGGGTTGGGGGGACAACGGGGTGCAGAGGGGGGAAACCCCCTCTTCTTCCTCCTTTGTCAGCGACACGCATGCAAAACATGCGCAACATTTTCGCATTTTTCGGACATTTTCCTTTCGAGAAGTGAAAGTGTTTGTTGTTTGTTTTCAATTAAAAACCTTTGAAGGGCATTGCGTGGGTTTTCCTCGCACTCTCCTCCTCCATCCGCCCACGTCTTTCAACTAATTCCATTTCAGCTCAATGGGTCACGGTCATGGATTAAACTGTGATCCAAAGATTAATCCCAAGTTGCCAATCAACTCAACTCAACTCAATTACATTGCAGCTCTTTTTTTAAAGGAATTATGAGTCAATTAGCTTTTTACTGTTTTTCTTCTCTTCTTGTTCTACTTTCTCATGTGACCATTTGGTATTGGCCATTGATATTTATTTTCTTCATCGAATGCTCTGAAAAGTATGCTACAATTTACAAAATACATATATTAAAAAATATTAGGTCTGGTTCTTGTTGTTAATTTGTATGTACGGAATCCACAAGCAATGTAAATGCCTAAGGGTATGCAATAAAAAATATTTAAAATTTATTTAAATCAGTAACGGGTATCCAATAGTCGGGAACTCGACTATAGCCTTTCCCACTTGTTTGTTATGTAAATTGTCGAATAGTTATTCAGATTTATTCATCATCATCGCATTAATTTCTCAAGTTTCCTTGTTAAAGTTATTAAATTTCGACATATTATTGGAAGGAGAGTTCAGTTCGGTTCTGTTGGGGCAGATATTCATGTGTGATTTTCGTTAAAAAATTCGGATGAAAATGGGTTAAAGCTTATCAGTGTCGGTCCGTTTAAACGAAAGGATCTCAGAGATGGTAAGAGAATCGATTCAATTCGATTATGTAAGAAGAAAAAATCGATTTAAAATCAATTTTTTTTATTAAAAAAAAATTTTTAACTTAATTTTTTATTTATGATTTTAAATGTTTTTTTTTTCTGTTCGTGCAGTATTTATTATGTTATTAACCAGTTCAACACTAATAACAAAAAAAAAAGGAAAACAATAACAAAATAAAAATAAATTCAGATTCAAATGAATAAAACTAACCTAGTTTAATTCATATTAGAGATGAAAAAACAGCTATTCTTTAGTACATTTTGTGTCTTTTCTTTCTCCTCTCCTCTCCCCTGCTCACTTACTCTTATATGCATGTCTTCTTCTCTTCTCCTTATCCTCATCTCTCTTCTCTCACATCTTTTCTCTTGACTTTTCTCAAATTTTATTTGCCTTTTCTTTCGCATATATCTGTGATTTGGCTTTTGTACTTCACATATTATCTGCTAGTTTTCAATCCAATTTACTCAGAGATACTCAGACCTCTATGGAGATACAAGTGTGTGTGTGCGTGTGTGTGTGTGTGTGGGTGTACAAGTGTTAGTTTTGTGTATACATTAGGCTGCTTATCCCGTTAAAAGATTGAATGAAGTCTCTTGAATTGCCACAAAAGACAACTTAAATACTTGGACAGTGCTTTGTGTTGTTGTTGTTGCTCTTGTTGTTCTTGGCAGTGGAACGAGGAAAGCGAAAAGTGGAAAATGGTAAATGGAAAATGGAAGTGAAAGAGTTGCCCCATCATGGGCCATTCGCATGTCAACAGGAATGCCTTTCAATTTATTTAATAATGACCCCAATCAGTGGCTTGACGATCCCAGCATAAGTCTCATCCCCTTTGTTTGTCTGCCATGCTGAGAACCAAACGAGAGAGAGAGAGAGAGAGGAGAGAGGGAGAAAGATAGGCTGGGTGTCTCAATGTTTGAATGGAAAGTTTTATAAATGCCAGAGCCAGCCTGATGCTGAGTGCCTTCAACAGCCTTTGCATTCAGATTGGAGTTGGAGTTGCTTTTGTTGTTGCTGCCTGCTTCGACTCCTCTTCTTCACCTCCTCTTCTTCTCCTCTTCGCCTCATCTTCTTCCACACCATTCGTGCAACGTGCAACGCTTCAGTGCAGCACGAGCTTCATTATGCGCCTGAAATTATGCAAGCAACTTTAATCCCCGGCAACAGGCAACAAGACACAACACACAAGATATTAGCACTTGACTTCTTCGGCTCAGACCACTGTGCTGCACTGTGGTATGATTGACCATTTTTTTGGGAAAAAACTTATGACTAAAGAACGAATTTGTATTGGACAATTGGAATTGGGTCTGCAAGAAGTGCAGTAGTTTTTTCTTTTTGTTAATATTAAAAGTATAAGTACAAGTAATTTGAAAATGAGCATTTTTTTTTTAATTTCAAGCAACTATTATGTTGTAATTTATTAACTAATATTGAAAATAAAACTTATTTTTCATATTTTATTATAAAATCTTCTTTTCTCAATTTTTTTTGTATATGAAAATCATAATTTTGGTCGTAAATCTTTTTAAATTTTTATCAAAGTTTCCGTAATTTGAGCATATTGACTTTATTCCCACAAAAAATTGGTCAAACGTACCATCGTGCAGCTCTTCTATCCTCTTTCCTACTCTTCCGTCCTCCTCCTCCACTCGCCACACTACTCTCCCTGCTTTCTTCCTCCCATCTTTTGCTGACAGAATGCACTTATCTGCAACTTGCTTTATGCATAAATGGCGCGACTTTGTCGTTGAGTAGCGGCAACTGAATCGAGAGAGGATTCGCAAAACGAGAGGGCGACAAGTCCAAGGGAGAAGGCAGAAGAGGAGAGTGAGTGGGCGCTCATTTTCCGCCAATGGGCGTGGCGGCAGTTCAAGTCGCAAATTAAGTTCTGTGAAGTTGCTGCAAGTGAATGCACTCAATCAATCAATTACTCGCTATTACTATTCGTCTCTCGTTGCACAATTCGTTCCCTCTTTCTTGTACTCTTTTTCAGCTGAGCATTCAAATTGTGCCAAGTGGTGGAAATCAGTTAAGCTTCCAAATGTACTCGGTTCTCGCTATTATCGCTTATCTCTCGTTGCTCGCTCAATTGCTTTCGCACTCGTCATTAAGTCTTGTTCATTGTCCAATTTAACTCAGTAGCAACTAAATTCCATAGTTAACTCGCTACCCATTTCTTAGCGCCAATTTAATTTAAGCTACTTAAATTACTTCTCACTACTAGCTCATAAGCATTTTAAGCACTCGTTATAAACTATCGGTCGCAGCAAGCAGCTGAATACACTACTCGTTACTCGCTCGTTATCCACTTATTTGTAATTTTCACCCCTCTCTCTTCACCTACATATTTATTAACATCTAAATTTTAAATTATTAAAACTCGTTTGTTGAATACCAAAGCTCAATGCAAGCAGCAAAACAAACCACTCGTTACTCTTTTGTTCCTCTGACATTTAAAATTAAACGCTATTTACATTTTCCTTTTGCTACTCATTTCTGGAGTCCAAAAGCTCTATGCGTAACTACTCCTTACTCGCTCGTTCGATTTTGCTCACGTTAAAGCAGCGGTGGGCACGCAGTGGCTCTGGGAGCAGTGACTGCTCCCAACTATTTTTCACACTATTCGTCGCCGTGAAATCGCATAAAAGACTTAACATGCTCTTAATGTTGTTGTAGTTGATATTGTTGTGCTCCCGAATTCAAATTTCGTGCCCACCACTGCCTTAAAACATTCTAAAATATCTTAATAATCGCTATTTTCACACGCCTTTCGTTGCTCATTAATTTCATTACTTAAACTCATTTTTTGAGGCTTCAATCTTTATACAACACAATTTTAAGACCAAATTACTAAAAATAAGAATATTAATCTTGAAAATCGTAAATTCTGAATATAAGAATAAAATTCTCAAATTTAAATATTTTGTTCTTAGTATAAGTCCATTTTAAGACCAAATTACTAAAACTAAGAATATTATTCTTAAAAAGCTTAAGTTCTTAATATAGGAATAAAAATCTTAGATCTTAGATCTTTTTCTCTTAAAATAAGAACAAAAATCTTAAGTTAACTAAAACTTACTTCATTCTTCTTAAAATGTTAAGAAGCTTAGTCTTAATTTGAGATTTTTTGTCTTGAGGATTCAAAAATGTTTGGTCTTAAAATAAGAACACATAATCTTAAAAAAATAATAAGTTTTACTCTTACTCTAATGGTTTCAAAAAATAAGAACTTGGTCTTAATTAAAATGTTCTTAGAATCAAGATGTGCTTTCTTACTTCAAGATTTTCATGTTCTCGACGCATTTTGTAGACCAATATTCTTGTTCTGAGACCAAAATCTTGATTTTAGATCCTGTTTTATATCAGTGTAGAGTCCAACCTAGACTCTGAACTCGGCCCTTACCTCGAGCTGGTTCGGGTTGACTGCAACATCATCCGCTTGTCATCAGCTTGGGCATCGACATCAGCAGCGACATCAGCATCGACATCGGCGTTTGGCTTAACCAAAATGCAATTAGTGGCCACAATCTGGCGACAGGGCCGACGAGTCGGTTTTGGGTTTTGGGAGCTGCGTTTGGTGTTGGTTTTATTGACGTCAAAATGTAAATGGAAAATGAAAATGAAAGATGGCGACCACAAGTTTCAAAAATCACTAATGGATTTTTAATACAATAAATAATATGCATTGACAGAATAAGGACGCAGGAGTAAAGAAAAGAGCAAGAGAAGGAGCTGAAAATAAAAAAAATATTAAAAAAAAAAAATAGTAATCATATTTTCCTTGTCATCCATTAAGAGAATACACACACACACACACACACACGGGAGTACGAGTCCTTGTAGATAAAATTTGATGAACATGCACCTCTTTTTGAGCAAGACGAGTAAGTATGTATATTGGCCTAAAAGCAAACCGTATAATTGAATAGATGCGCCTTTATTGCCATTAATGCTTTCTCCAAAGGACTCAGCACCACAACACATACACACACACACACACAACACACACACACAGCACACACACACACACACACACAACTAGTCAAAGTGGCCACAAAAACCACACAAAGCATTTGGACCCTTAACTCCATTGGATACAATTCGCCATTCTCTATTTGCCGCTTTACACTCGCCACTCGCTACAATGCCCAAAATCCATTCAATGTGAATTAAATGGGCATTATTAAACTCACGAAAATCAATAAAGAAGTTGTGCTTCTTTAGTTATTTTAAAAATTAAGGGAATAAAGTTAATCAATAGAATAATAAGATGAGACATTAAGGCAGCACGCACACTGGGAGCTGAAAGCGGAGCTTACAGCTAAGCTTATCAGCTCGAAAAGAAAACAAACACACTGCTTGTATGAGCGTGCGCGCACTGAAAGCTGAGCTTATCTATTAGTTTTGTTCTGAACTTTTCAGCTCGTCTATAAGCTCAGTTGTAAGCTCCGCTTTCAGCTCCCAGTGTGCGTGCAGCCTTAGTTCTGAAATTATCAGCTCTTAAAGCTCCGCTTTCAGCTCTCAGTGTGCGCGCAGCCTTAAAAATGATTGAGAGCAAGACTGCAGACAACTAAATTTATTGATAATATTCTGTTTGAATGAATACTTATATTGCCTTAACTTTTCCTTGAATCTTAAGACCAACTTAATTTTTTAATCCAAAAATTCAAATTTTTAGAATAGTTTACCTTAATGCTAAGATTTAAGCGTGAATTATGTTTTAATGATTTTTGAATTTGGAGTCTGAAAAGAATAAAATGAATGTTATTAATTAAAAATTTTTTTTATATTATATAATTATAATTGAATTGTTAAATATTTATTTAGGTGACGGCATATTCACAAAGTTATACGTATTTATTATTTTTGCATAGGTAGTAATTTAATATCACGTATACAGGCATGCCACAAAAAACACTAGTGAAAGTGATTTCAGAAAAAAGCAATTCCACTTCGAAAATTTCTCCGTGCCACAGAAATTCGTGTGATTTAGGTTTTTTAGCATGTTCATCAACCTTTTCGTACTAGGCTGCTAGGGTTGGCCTCTTCTCAGATTAAATTTCCCAAGGGTTTGTTTAGCAACTGTTTTAAGTTTACCATTGCAGAATATACAATTTTTATTTTATTTCTTATTTAATTTACATTATTCAATTTATTTATATAATAATTGATTTTGCATAGCTTAAAAAAATTTAAAAGTTATTGGCGCGGCAAACAAAAAAAGTTACTCGACAACTCTAAATTCAAAAATTCGGACAAAAAATGTGACATTATTCTCATGGCATCGGATGCCAGTGAATTGAGCGATGATTTCGTTTCACCAAAAATTGTGCAGGTGATTGAGACTGTGGCACGGAGAAATGAAATTGACGTGAAACTCAAGTGAAAGAGATTTATGTGGCATGCCTGATATATTTTATTTTCATTTGAGAATTCATTACAAGATTTTCATATAAATTTAATAAAATTTAATTTTATATTGAAAAATTTGAATATTGAAATGAACAGAGCAGAAATTGCATAATAAAACGTCAGTTATTTAAAGTAAAAAACAACAGAAAAAAAATTTTATTTCTGCTTATTGTAAATATCGAATAGTATAAAAATTAAACATTTAATTTGAGTAACGTAACAGCCTTGAATTACTCAAATAAAAGTAACAAAAATTGCTTATTTCCGTTTAACATTTTTCATGTTTTTTAAAGGGTATTCAACATGCGAGTTGGCGTTAGGTTTAGACGATTCCATTAAATTGAACGAAATCAATAATTCATTAAAATATTGTATGCATAAAGGATGAATATTTATGGTTATTCGATGGGCGTTAACAGCAACAGCAACAGCATAAACTATGCAAAATCAACCAAATACATGTATTCATGTATGCTTATATGTATGTGTGTGTATAGATGTGTTTGTGTGTGTATGTGTGTGTTTGTAAGTGGGCAATTGGCCGCAGTTAGCGCACATAATCTGCAACAATGTTGTTAACAACTGACGGATTGAAGCTGCCAACTGTGAACAGTGGATGAAGCTGCCAAGCAGATAATAACCGACAGTGCTACACTGAGAAAAAACAATCAGTCATTCTAAAATTCAAGCAGAAAATACAGAAATTCAGAGCTTTTAAATGAACATAATAATAAATTAGGCATTTGATGTCCCTGAACAAATTCATATAGAGCAGTGATGTCCGAAATGCCAAAAGGGATAGGAACTCATAATTCTGTCGGCGTCGCAGCCGACACACGTATAGAGAGAGAGAGAGAGAATACGTTTGTTCTATAGAGCCCCAACAAAACAATCTAAGAATCTAAATTTAATCAAGTATAGTCGAACTTCCCTAACTCGAAGTCTCTCTAACTCGAACAAAATCGAGTGGCAATACTAGGCAAATTTCATACAATTCTACTTCCCTAACTCGAAGTCTCCCTTAACTCGAACTTTTTTCGTGGATAATGGTGATTCGAGTTAGGGAAGTTCGACTGTATATCATAATTTATTTTTATTTATTATATATTTTTTTTTCGAGGTCGATATTTTTTTTTGCTGTGTAAAAAAAGCAAATGGAGATGATAAGCCCCACTCTTCTGATTATTTAACCGCTTTCAAGTGCAGCCAAAATGATGATGATGATGATTAAGATGATGATGATGATGAAGTTGAAAGGCGCGGGCAAAACAATCAAGGAAGCACTTAACCGAATGAAACACAAGTAAACAAATGAAAGTAAGCAAACACAAGACAAGCCATACAGCAAATAGCCAGAGAGAAGATAAAGAGACAGAGACAGAGAGAGAGAGAGAGAGAGAGAGGGAGAGACAGAGAGAGAGAAGGGGGAAAACGCTGAGAAGGCTGCTTGGTCAAAACTAAAGCAATGAAATAAAATGAAAATGAAAATGCATTAAGTATGCAGATGCAAATGGAGTTGCAAGTTGCAAGTTGTTGTTGTTGTTGTTGTTGTTAATGTTGTTGTTGTTGCTGTTGTTGTTACAGTCTGTTAAATAAAGACGCTAACGGCCATAACGAAGCGGACCCAACAGACGCCCCATCAACTTGATGCATGGCCAACACACAGAGAGAAAGCTTGTCACTCATTCACTCTGTCAGTCAGTCAGTCAGTCAGTCAGAGTGTCTGTCTGTCTGTCAGTTGGCACATAATGCAACAATCCGACTGCATTTAAATCATTTTTATGGCCAACATTGGCAGCCACATGCCACAGGCTTCTTTCAGCATGCAACAGGAACAGGAACAGGAACTGAAACGGGAACTGAAAAAGCAACAACTTAAAGCCAAGACAAAAACAGGGTGACAACAATTGTCCGAGCTCAAAAGACAGAAGCTGACAGTTGGGATTTTGGTTAAAGATCTGACAGTAAAAAAAAGAGTCGAAAGAAGAAAGGAAATAGTGAATTTAATTTTATTTGAGTACATTCCAAATTAATCTATAAAAACTCAAGCTTTAATTTAGTTTATTTAAAACCATTGAATTCAATTAATAGAGCATAGAAAAAGAAGAGATTAGTGAAAAGTAAGTGAGATTAATATTTGCAAGTAAATTTCAAAATTTCAAAGAGTAGGGAAAAGAGTGTGATTAATTTCTTGTAAGTCTTAAAATAGTTTACAAAATTATGATTTTTCTTGCCATATAATTAATCAATTATCTATCAATTTTTTAATTACTTTTCATAATAATAATAATTTTAGATTTTAATACAGAAATATACAAAATTTCATTGAGATATTTTCAAACCGAAACCAGTTCTCATGGTTAAAAATAAGCTTAAGATATTCTCAAATGATAAACATAACGATGTTCGAATAACAAATTTATAATGCCCCATTTATTTATAGGGTATTAAAACATAGCCTGCTGCTGTTGTCAGAACTTTTTCTATTAGCGCAATTTTGCGATACATTTTTGATAAATTCTGATGGGTCTTTAATATCAGTTTGTCATTGTCGCCTCGGATGCTTTTGCTTTTGCCGTCACTTTCCACAACTGATTATTATCAGGAAAATCATGGGGAAAGGCGGAAAAACCTCGACAGCTGTTGTATCTCTTGTTGATTCGTGGTGATTGTGGCACACACATTTTCCTGATGAGTTTTCCCTCTCTCTTCCTTTCTTTGTGGGTTTGTGTGTGTAAACAGCAACAATAAAATATTGGTCGACATTTTTCAAACAACACTTTGTAATTTGACTTAAGTATGCTTAACTCCCCCTCCCTTATCCATTTGCCATTAAATTCACTCGTAATGCTCTCTCTCTCTCTCTCTCTCTCTATGTCTTTTTCTCTCTCTCTCAATTCCCCCTGAAACGGCTTAAGAACTATCGCATTTCAATGCAGCCGATTTACCTTTAAGTGATTTGAACTTTGAGAACAGCTTATCCCACAGTTAATACTTACGGCAAGTTATCAAAGTATCTTTATGGCGAAGTTTTCTTCGACTCTGAATTAATATTGTTGGCATTGTAGGCGATTAAGGATGAGGCACAAAGCAGACTCAAAAAGAGAGCTGCTTTGGAGACAGTTGAGGGGTTAAGAAAATAGAGTGATAACTTATCACTGATAAGGAATGATAGAAGCCCAAGTAAAAGAAGGAAAGGGGAAGAAATAATTGGATATAAAGATTAACTAAAAGTTAAAATAACAGCGAGAAATATCTAGAAAGTAAACACGAGAATCAAAACCAACATAAGAAAGACAGATATATGTGTGTATATTTTAAATTGGGAACTGTTGGACAAAGAATTTAATAGTGACCAAAGACAATAATACCAAAAATAATGAAAGAAAGTTAAAGTTGCGGACAATATTGTACAGAAAGTTGAAAAATAGAACAACATACTTATTTCATATATATTTTTTATTATTATTAATATTATTATGGCTTAGAATTATTTCAAAATTACGATAGTCATAAACCCATTTTCTGCTGCTGTTCGACTAGTCGAACAACAAAATTTTGAATTTTCAGGGCGTTTTTTTTTATGTAAACCAACATATCAACTCCAAATGAAAAATTAAGAAAACTAGAAAATCCAGAAAATGTTTACACTGGTCATCCCATATTTAAAAAAAAAATTTTATTTCAAATTTAATATTAAAAAATATTTAAGTTTTAAAAAATGTGAATTTTAATTGGATTTTTAACCTCATATTCGGTTTTAGAAGGTACAACTTAGCCTAGAAAAGTGTTTTTCAATGAAAAACTCACTACTTTTTGTACCGCGGTTGTTTTGTCCATAAAATGGGTTAAGAACAGTTAAAGAAAGGTTAAGATATTATATAGGTATTAGTTATAAATAATTTGTGAATAAGATTTAAATAAAAATACTTAGAAAAGACGTATTACAATGGCAAATAATAAGCTCAACAGTATAGTAAACAAAAGTTTTTCTTGAAACATATTAATTTGTAATTTTTTTATTTTTAACAAAAAATATTTGAATTTGTTTTATGTTATGTTTTTTTTTTTTAAATAATGATTTTCCTGCAACTAAAATTTGGTAAAACTGTCATACTTTTAACATAGTGTTAATAAAACATTTTAAATGCCGACAGTCTTTAGTTTTCTTGCAAAGTTAAGAATTGTCTACAAATAAAACGTACTTATCGAGTTTTATAAATCGAAAATTAATAAATAATTTCCAGATGGAGATGCAGAGTCAAAATTCTGTCAAAAATATTTAGTTTAAGTATTTAAATTACAGTTTCTCAGGTAAGCTTGAATTGATTTCTTGCCTTCGCGCCAGGCTTAAAGTCAATTGCGAAGCAGTTAATTGATTTGGACGCTGTTGAATGTTGTTTATTAAATAGCGACTGGTAATGAAGAGAAAATGGCGAAACTTTCACAAAATGTTCACAGTCCTGAGCTGAGCGCAAATAAATCAAATGCGGCCGGCGTTGATTGCGATTCAATGAACTCGACACCCAGAATTCGTCGACTCCAAACGAGACTCAAGTTGAAGCTGTGGCAAGTGGCAAGTGGCAGGAGGAGGAGGTGGCAAGAGCCAAGTGGCAAGTGGCAGCTGCAGCTGCGCCGCTAATTTACTAACGTTAATTAATGGCAAAATCGAAAATGTTCGCTTTGAACTTTGAACTTTTCGCCACAATCGCCGCGACAGCGGCACTTAAAGCGTTGCCACCTCCGAAACCGCAGCTCCTGCTCAAGATGGGCAGGTTTACACTGCAAAAAAAGAAAAATTCAAAATTAAAACTCTACTCAGAATTAAAATAGTCAACAAAAGCATAAAACATTTTATTCAGTTAATGTCAACTTAGAGCAGTTTTAAAAAATTAACATTATATTTAATAAATTAATATTATGATAGAATAAAATTAAATTTCATGTAAATTGAAACTTAAGCTGAAGGAATAAAAAAATGTTAAAAAATTATTTTTATAATAAGATAAATGATTTAAACCAATTTTAAAAATAAAAATAATAAAAAAAAAATAATTAAAAATCATTTACATCGACAGAACCGAGATTCGAACCTCGATCTCCCGTTTCGCTTGCCGAGCACCTATCACCTCCACCACTCCACCACTTGGTCTGATGCTGGCAAATTCGATAAACATTCTGGCAGAATAAATGTCAAATGAATTAATTGACCAATAATTCTATTCTATTTATAGAATTGCCATTTAAAACTTTTGACAAAATTGATAATATCTTCACTATTTATGGCCCAATCGTGATGAAAGTTGGTGATTAGGTTCTGAGCATGATTCCACACCCGTTGCTGAAACAAAAATATTAAATTAAGACTTTAAAGCCAAAATAAAAGGTGATGTCAGTTTTTTATGATTTACGCCCCCCACAGTGGGCGTGGCAAAATTTTAACAAAAACTTGTCCTGCCTGACATAATAGGGAGTCTTCATTCCAAATTTGGTGGTCCTAGCTTTTACCATCTCTGAGATCCTTTCGCTTATACGGACTGACGGACAGACGGACATGGCTGTTGATGCTGATCAAGAATATATATACTTTATGGGGTCGGAGATGCTTCCTTCTGCCTGTTACATACTTTTGAACAAACTTAATATACCCCAGAGTATAAAAATCGTGCTTGAATCAAGTTTTTAGAGTTCCGGCATTACTGAATTTTGTGACACCATTTGGGATTGATTTTATTCCGATTTCCCGGCTATTTTTTGCAGTGTACAAATATACGATAATATTCTGGTTTTCGTTAGTAGCGGAAGCTTTGCAGTGCCACACAAAGGAAATGAACACTTTGCCTCGGTGACTGGTGAAAGTTGCAAACAGCATCTCGGAAAAGTGGAATGGAAACGAGAGGCAAAGACGAGGCAAAGACGAAGGCAAAGAAAGTACAGTAAAGTAAAGGAAAGAAAAGGCTTTTAGTTTGCCACGCAATGCCCGAATAATCGAAATGGAAGCAGGTAATTTATGCCAAGAAAATAGAAATACTGAATAGGGATAGGAAAAGGAGTCGATATCGATATGGTAGGATATCGATATGGGAGGATAACGCACGCTTTGAATGGCAGAGCGATTTCAGTCGAGTGCCGGAAACGGATATGATACACACAGAGAGAGAGAGAGCGAGAGAGAGAGAGAGCAGCAAGTAAAGGGAACAAGGGGAATTGAAGGAATTGAGCTGACGAAGCTGGCACTCAAGGTCTTGCCAAACATTTGATTTGACGCTAGTCACATTTTTCCCAGACGACTTCCAGACTAATTTTGCATGCAGCGCACAAAAGAAGCAACGACAACGGCGAAATAAACTCGAAACTCGCCAAACACAAAGGTGTGGACACTGTGCCCGAGAAAGCGGGAAAGAACGAGAGTGATACATAGAGAGAGAGAGAATAGCATAGAGGTTTGCATTCACAGTCACGCAGTCGATTGATTTGAAAACGAGCCATTGTCACGCTGTATACAATCGAGACTGCGACGGCGACTGCGACTGAGTCTAAGAATGAGAGTGAGAACTCTGAAAGGATTTGCTTAAAGTCAGGCAAACATTTGCGTGGCCCAGAGTTAAAGTCACTGTGTCCAGTGTCTGTTGACCATCAGCAACACGTACGCATTGGCCATGGAGACAAGACTCGACTACAAGCTACCCTGTGAAGATTGTAATTACTTACATTGAATTGGTTTGACATATGTTAGCTTTATTTCAGTGGTGCCCAAAATGCGACAAGCCTTTTTCATGGAATAGGAACTCATAATTCTGCCGCATAGAGAGAGAGAATAGATGTGTTCTATAAATAGCACGTTCTGCGGCTTGTGCTCTCACGGTCACGGTTGCCAACTGTGACCGTTAAAAAAATCCAGATTTGAATAAGCAAAATTTGGAGAAATAATATAAAAAAAATAATACTGTTTTTTAGCAAATTTTTATTTTATTTCTTTGTTAGAATGGAAAGAAGGTAGAAATAAAATAAAATTTTGCTAAAAAACAGTACCATATTTTTATATTATTTCTTCAAAATTTGCTTATTCAAATCTGCCTTTTTTTAACGGTCACAGTTAACAGTCGGCTTTCAATGAGGAGAGATCGTACAGCGCTAGACTTTTATCATACACTGCAACTAATGCTTTGCTCTCTTTACGTTTCCAACTTGAACGATGCGACAGTTCGAACATGCTTTCATTTCATTTTTTCAGTGTAAAGCAGTAAAACGTTTTCGTTGACTTCGTGTTTCGCTGCTACGCAATGTTTAGCTGTGTGGGTTTTGACACCACTGATTTATATTATTGGTGAAAAGCTAGTAACTCAATTTGCCTCCCAAAACTAAGCAAAAACTCAAAATGGCGTCACAACGTCGCCTTTTGCATCGTCGAGGGAAAAGCATGAATAGCATCCTGATCATTCAGCCAGCTGACGTTTAATTTAAATCACTTATAAAAACAACTACACTGCTTCGAGTCGAGGCGCTGAACACGCTTGATACTTTAACGTTATGAGAACAGGGTATAAAAGTGTTCAGACGGACACATTCAAGCACTCAACACGCACATTTTCACACTCTCACAGACACCCACACCCACACACACACACATATATAGTCCACTGCAATTTTGGTAGTTTGAACACGAAATATTTTATTATTATATATAATTTGCTATTATGATGATTATACGTGGGATGTGGATTTGGATTTCGATTGCCATACGAATCCGAATCCATATCCCTGTGTGAGAATTCCGTAATCATCTCCTTCTCAGTTCCCCCCTCTTTAGTCTAGGCTCCCTCCCTCGTTGGGTGTTGCATACTTTATGGCCGTTGGCGCAATCACAGCCAACTCCAAGTGAGAGTGAGAGAAAGGGGAAGGGACCAGACACTTGGACAGTGTTCTCACCAATTGAATCCATAGATTCGCACCCACGTTTATACACTCGAAACAGATGATGCCGACGACATGGGAAAGTGGAAAGTGTTGAATGTGGGAAAGTGGACAGAGTCAATGCTCAATGTACACGTAATTTCGAATACAACTCCAATTCCGAGGAGGTTTGGAAGCGAGCACTTAAATATTTTCTAGATTTTATTGAAATTTCCATGGCATATTTAAAGTGTGGTGTATTTTTAGGTAAAACGTGCTTATAATTCGCAACTTGTTCAAGCGCAAAAGCAAAAGCACAGAAAATGTGCCTTAAGCGTAGCGATCATAAGATAAATAAATAAATAAATAAAATAAATAATAATAATGCTTAAAGTAACACAGAGGAACCATCGAAGGCAAAAATAATTGTATTGTAGTATATTTATGTTTTACCATCGACTTATTTCACTCGATTCATCGCGAATAAAAAAATAAATGGATTTCTTTGGCTCCCTCTGGATTGATTTTATGAGGACATCCAACAGTTATATGGAAAAATACTAACATAAATAAAAAGTGACATTTACTTTGATTTATCGCTTAGTTTTTTAATGAAATTTCTTAGAATTAATCATTATTGTTGATGAAAATGTTAAGAAATCGGTAATTTAAAAACAAGTGGGAAAGGCTAAAGTCGAGCTCCCGACTATGGGATACCCGTTACTCACTTAAATAAATTATAAATTTTTTATTGCATGCTTTTAGGCACTTATATTGCTTAAAAGCTTTAATAAGCCATTACCACCTTTCTATTTGTCCGATCTTGTTACGATTTAATATGATGATGGGTAATAACAGTAGCTAACGGTAATGAGTAAAAAAGTCCTAATATCTTGAAAATTATGCAAGTGGTGGATTTTCGCGATTTACGGAGGCGGAAAGGAGCGTGGCTTAATTTTGAAACAAACTTGACCTGCGTGGGGCTTATAGAAATCTGTGTGACAAATTTGGTTGTTCTTATAGATCTTATAGTCTCTGATATCTAGGGCCTCACACTGACAGACAGACAGACGGACAGACATGGTAACATCGACACGGCTGTTGATGCTTATCAAGAATATATATACTTTGTAGGGTCGGAGATGCTTCCTTCTGCCTGTTACATTCATTGCAACGAATACAATATCCCCTTTTACTTATTTTTAAGTAACGGGTATAAAAATCATGACGCATAGACTAAGAATTTTTGGAAGGATCATTATGATGTTAATCCTATTCATGTAAGTCTATTTAAAGTCTATGATATTTCGATTAATTAAAGAATTAAAAATAATCATTATTTGCAATTCCTTCTCTTTCTTGCCCATATCTCTGTCTGGATCTCTCCCCCATCTCGTTCTTCTCCCTTTCCATGTCTCATTCTTTCATTTTTCCTGTCTCACTCTTTCTTTCAATATTCTCAACTTGCTAGTGGGTGAAAGTTTAAGCAAATTAGCCGGATTATCATGGCCGGAATTGTCATCTGATTGTCAGCGCGCTTTTGACATGCACATCAACCAGCTGGATGAGGATGAGGCAGGATGATAAAGGATGATGGAAAGAGGGAATCGCTTCGCGCATAAATTAAGCAGACAGTCACGAGACAAGGGGCGTGGCAAGTGTAGGAGGCGGGAATGGGAAAGGGGGCTAGGTTAGCCGAATAAACTCAAGTTGCACTTAATTAACTGCAATAAGAAACTGAAATGAACCCCAAGCCAAGACGACAGAGGCGAAGTTTTTGCAGATGATAACTATGATAATAATGATAATGATAACGATTATGATAATCATTATACTGATATGATGAAAATGATAATGATGATGATGATGGAAAGTGCAACAAAGGCGGACAAACTTTGCACTCCTTGGAGCCTTATAATTCCGTTAGCTAATTTGCGTCGTTAGATTTGAATGGAAAAGCCGAAAGAGAAGGAAGAAAAATAGAAAGAGGAAGAGGCAGAAAGATTGTGACAAGGCTTTTGTTGAGAACATTGCAACAATAATTGCGTTAACAATTACTAATGGGCAATCATTGCCAATGTCGAGCGAGGGGCAACATTAAAAAAGATGTAGGCAGAAGACTTTATTTGGTTGAAAATTTGATACCCTTGTAGAGAGTACCTCATACGAATTCCGAAATTTGTTTATGAAATTTTAAAAAGAAGAAAGAAAACCAAGAATAAAATAATAGGAATTTAAAATAAGTAAGAATAAAAAAGGAAATGTATCTTTGGTATTCCTGTCTTTGGTTAAATTCTGTCGAATAGTTATATAAATTATTCATTATTTAATATTTTTGATTTTGGCTTTTCCCAATTTGTTTTCCCAATTTTTGTCTTTCTAATTCTTGGAGTTGTCTAAATCTTGGATTGTTAATTGTGGAGTAGTATTTTTAGATTCCTACTTTTTCCTTCCGAGTTTTCGTATTCAGAGTAGAATTTTCCGACATTCATATATAGATTTCTTGTAGAGCCCTATAAGTTTGAATGAGATATTTATTTTCAAAAAGCTAAATGCTTTTTAATTTTAAAATTATATTAGTTTTTTATTTGAATACAAGCTTTTTTTGGAGCAATGTTTTTGGTTGAAAGTTATCTTGAGACAATCAATTATTATTATTATTATTATTATTATTATTATTATTAACAAGTTAGTACGGAATTAAAATTACGTCTAACTTAAATTTAAAGCTATAGCAGCTGAGGATCAATTATTTCAACGGAATGAACGAAATTTTAACAATACGCTTCGCTTGAAAATCTTTTCATTTTTGACCATGTTCTGAAAGTTTAAAGTTGATCACAAATTTAATATAATTGTATTTTATTTAATTTTAATTAATTTAATTTAATTTTATTTTTTTCATTATATCGTTATTATTTGGAAATACATCGACAGCTCTATTTTTACCTTTTGATGTTATAAATTAATTAATTTTAATTATTTTTAAAAAACAATTTAAATCACTATTGTAGGAGCAGAAAAATTAAAAAAAAAAGGTTTATAATTTTCGAGATCTGTTTTCTATGCTGATCAAGAATACATATATATTATGGAGTCCGTCACGTCATTTACTGCTAATTTCAAACGATTTCCAAACTTCATTTACCCTCCTCACAGTGTATAAGCTCAGAGATGTTGCTAGCAACAAAACGAGCTTAGCAACATGCTGCTAAGCTGCCTAGCGACACGAAGCACGCAAAACGACAAATCGTCCAATTGGCAGACTTTGTTCGTTCGTGTGGCGCGTTCGCTTCGGGCTCAGTTCGTTTCGGCAACGAGGCGACGTCGTGTTGTTGTTTGAGTTGCCGTTGCCGTTGACGCTGCCGCTGCCACAAACAGTGTTCGTGTGGCAACAAGCTGCAACGGTGGTTGCCCCAAAATGCAGCAGCAGCAACAGTCGAGGCAGCAACAGAGTCAGAGTCAGAGTTAGAGTCAGAGACAGGCAAGTGATACCATTCAGTTGACAACTGTCCACCCCTTCCCTTCCCCACCTCCTGCCTGTTCAAGAGATTCATATTCAGTTTCCGTTTCCGTTTCAGTGTCAATTGAAGTTTTCCATTTTGGTTGCCACGCGCGTGGCAAGAATTGGATTCGATGCCACGAGCCCAAGAGCAAAAAAATTTCAAGCATTTTTCCAGCCAGAGTTTTTCCTAGAACGGCCTTTTAGCATTCCGCGCATTTCCCAGCTCTCAAAATCGCAAACAAAATGCCAAAAGAAAGAAAACAAAAACAAAAACAAAGAGGAAATACAAGAAAAAAATGAAGAAAACGATACGAAAACACAACAACTGGCAAAACTGAAACGAAGTTCCGCTTAACCTTTAACCCCATGTGAAATGGAGATGGGGCAAAGCATGCACTCTCTCTATATCTCTGTCTCTGTCTCTATCTCTCTTCCTCTACCTGTTGTTATGCTGGTTCTCCGATTGCTTAAAGCGACTGCAATCAAAGCCATTTCCTACTGTCTCTTCCTCTTGCTTCTAACCTCTCTTTCTCACTCTCTCTCTCTCTCTCTCTCTCTCTCTCACTCTTTAACAACTGCTGTGTTCCCAATTTCAAAATCTCCTTAGGCTGGCATTAAAATTGCCAAAAAAACAATTGCTTTTGGATCTCAGTTTCTTCTTTTGGTCTGACAACAAACGTAGCTTTTTATCCCTCCCTCTCTCTCTCTCTCTGTGTCTACCTCTTCTATCTGTCTCTGTCTTTCGTTTAGATATCAAACAAGAAATACAATTTTTTTTGTAGTTTTATTTTTGATTGATTTGGAATTAGTTTAATTTTATTTTCATTCAAATTTTTAAAAACAAATTTTTCATTCCATTTTTCTCTTAGTGTTTTTGTTTGATTTTTGTACATATTATGTATTATATTTATTGTCTACTGTTTTACATAACTTAGTTATTGTACTTTCAAAAGTTAGTCTTTCTATCTCCTTTTAACCAGTATATTTCTAAGTAAAAGCTAAATTTTATTAAATTTTAAAAATAATTCTGCAAATGAACTAGAATTTAAAACAAACCTGCATGAATCTTACATTTTGTTCAGTTATAAAATACTTTTTCCGATAAGTATAGATGCCCCAACCAAAAATTGTCCGGGGTCTAAAAATTATATTTTTGCATTAATATCAAAAAGTTGTTAAATAAAAAACATTTGAGTTGGGCATAAACGAGTATCGAGTACATTAAAATTTATGATAATTACACAGCAAAATCAAAATTATTTACCCCATTGTTTGTTCTTAATGATTGAAATAATTTAAAATACATATGTACATAAGTACAATTACATGTATATATATTGTAATATGATAACAGGCAATTAAGGCCGTTTAAAAAAATTTATAATGTTAATCAAATCAAAACACTTTGTAATAATGTCGACTGAATACACGAATATTGCTGAAAAAATAACAAAGGGACAGATAGAAAGAGGTAGCTAGGAGAGAGAGATAGAGGGATAGAGGGGAACAAGTAGAGGCCACTTTGGCAATTTAAACTGAAAGTAATTCCACTAAAATGTTTTAACAAATTCAAATACAAATGGCAATGGAGCTGAGAGGCGGACAGATAGACAGACAGTTGGACAGACAGTTAGAACGTATACGTAACGGTACTAAGGACTAAGAACTTCCAGGTGAAGCGAGACAAAACGATTGCGAAAACTCAAAACTGCCAACTGAACGAAGTGGAACAAAACGTTGCGCATCGTTTACTCTTCGGTTTTCCCTTTTCCACAGAACTGCGGCAAAGTCTGAGCAAGCAGACGAAAATTTGAAAGTGAAATCAAACAATGCGAAAATAACTTGTACAACAATGTCAAATGTTCCGCTTTTCCCATTTTCCCATTTACCATTTTCAATTGCGTGGGCTGTGGCAAATAATTCGAAGAACCGTTTGCACCAGGAGAGAAAAGAGCTACAAGTTTTTCATTCTCTTTACCTTCGTCGTTTATTTATCTTGTTGCACATTTCTCAAATGTTTTCCCTTGATATTTTTTAATTTTCCTAATAGATTATCCACGCATTTTCCCCAGCTGAGATCAAAGTGAAAATTGGAAATTGAAAGTATTTCAAGTTTTACTTTCACATTGTCAAAAGTATTCAATCTCATTTTTGTTTATTTATTTATCTTTGTGAATATTGTACATTTCTCAAATATTTAATTTAGTTCATCAAATGAAAAGCAAAATTAATTGTTTGAAAAAAAGGTAAATAAACAAATCATATTGAATACTGAAAGTCAAGCTTGATATTATTTATTAATTTAACAACAAAATAAAAGTCAAACTTTAAGCTATTATTTGAGTTCTGAACTCTTTCCAAATGTTCAATGATGAAATGTTCTTATTAATATGAAAATTAATTTTGCTCTGTGCAAATGTTGAACACAACCAATTCGTAATATTAATGAAAATATACTGATTTCTCACTTAAGTGTATCTTTTGTCAATAGAAATGGATTATTATTAATTTTTGAGCTAACTGAAAGACTTTGAAGTTGATTTTTACTTTTGTTTTACTTTATATTTAAACGATGTACAGTTCTTTTATAAATGCTAGCAGGTTAATAATAATAATTATAGTAATAATAAAAACAAAAACACACAATTCTAAAGTGCTAACTATTAATTTACAAAACAAAACTCTTTTCTTGATATTTAAAAATTGTTGTCAATGTCAATACCAAATAAAAATACAAAATCAAACAAAATCTATTGGGACATACTATTTTGTAAAATAATAAAAAAAATAAATAAAACAATTACTTGACATAATGTGTTGATAATTCCAAATTCATAAATCTATATCACAAATTTAATCATTTATTAATTTATAATATCAAATTGATACATTTAAATCACAAATTAAATTATTTATTAATTTATAAATCGAAATTGATATATTTTAATCACAAATCATTAATCATTTAATCATTCACTAATTAAAAATTTCAATATGATATATTTTAATCACATATTAAATTATTTATTAATTTATCAATTTAAATTGATATATTTCAATCTCAAATTTAATCATTTGTAAATTTAAATTGATATATTTTAATCACAAACTTAATCAATTATTAATTTATAAATTCAAATTTGTATATTTTAACCACAAATTTATTCACTTATTAACTTATAAAATCAAATTTATATATTTTAAACACAAATTTAATCATTTTTAAATTTATAAATTCAAATTGATATATTTAAATCACAAATTTCATCATTTATTAATTTATTATTTAGAGCTAATTATAAGCTATTTATCTATGTTAATTCTGTTAAAAATATTTGTTCTCCGATCTTTCAGCTTCGCTCAAATTTCGCAGCGTGTAGACGCGTTTGATATTTGTTTTGACGTGGCCCAAAGGCTTTGGCTTGGCTTGTCACCAACGTCGCGACGAAGTTGAGTTGCGTCTTGTATATTGTTGTTGACTAAATTGTTGTTATATTTATTGTGTTGTTGCAACCGCAACAGTTGCGGTGACACTTTTGTCGCTTTGAAGCGCCAGGACACTTGAGTCAAGTGCATCCTGGGAGAAACAGGACACGGGCAACAGACGGAAGACAGAAGACGGAAGACAGACAGAGACGGAGACGGTCGACGAAAGACGGCAAAGGTAAACGTTAAACGTTGATTCCATTCTGCGTTTCATCGCACTGTCAACATGAGGCTATATTGTTGCTTTTGCTTTTGCTTTCGCTGTGGCAACTTCCCTTCCTTGCTTCCTTCCTTCCAAAAGCAAAAGTTAACTTAAGCAGCTGCCAAGTGACTTGAAAGTACTTGAGCGCATCCTTAAGCAGGATATCAACTGGCAAAAGCGTTGAAAGGAGCAACAGACACTGTCTCTCTGTATCTGTGTGTGTGTGTGTCTGTCTGTCTATGTGTGTGTGTGTGTGTGTGTGTCTGTCTGTCTGTGTGTGTGTGCGTGCAACAACATGTGGCAAGAGCGTGGCAAATCTCAGCCAATGTCAAAGAAGCAACACAACAAACACACGCCGGATGTGTCCGCCTTTTGGACACATCACACACATACACTGACAGAAAAAACACAAATTTTTATTTAATAATTTTACTTCCAATTTTTTGACATCATTGTTTTAATATGGACGCATTTATTTAGTTTAATTTAACTTTTCTATCCTTTCAGCTACGAATACAAATTAAATTTTAATATAATTTAATTGTTAATTTCAGAAGCATATTTTAAAATTTTATTTGTCGACAGTTTTTAGTCGACGCAAAAAAAAATAGATTTCAAAATAAAATAAAATATTTCTTAAACAAATTTAAACCGATCCAAATAATCTGCGTGAATGCTCAAAGTTTTCAATTAGTCTGAAACTAAATGAAGCAATAATCCATCGATGCTGACAAGCTAGAACCGGTTGGGAATTTTAACTTAAGTATACAAAAAATGTGACTTGAATACTAAAATTTTAAGTACACGCAAAAAAAAATTATAGATTTTTATGATAAATAGAAATAACATAAATGAATAAGAAAAATAGCTATTACAATAAAAATATATATATATATATTAAATGAACAATTTTAAACTAAGGGTCGTTCTCTCAATGTACATTAGAGATGGGCATGGGCCTCCGTTTTGAGGCACGGCACGGCCCAAGCACGACTGGTAAAAACTGAGGCCCAACACGGCCCAACACGGGATTTTTTTAAATAGGCACGGCACGGCACGGGCACGGCACGGTCAAACACGGGCGCTTGTAAATTCACTTTGTAAATTCTCTTTATTCATTTTTGTCATCGTGGCGTCATCATCGTATTATAATCGTGCTATAGATGTTGTAAGTGTTCGCAAATTTTGCGGTACATCGATGAATTCTACAGCTCAAGCTGACAAACAAGCGATAAAACTACGCCAACTTATCGATAGCACACTATTTAAGTTCAAAATCTGTACCGTGCCTACCGTGCCTACCGTGCCTCCCGTGCCTACCGTGCCTACCGACATTGGCACAGTAAAACACGGCAATTTTTAATAAGGGCCCAACACGGATTTTTTTTAAATAGGCACGGCACGGCACGGACACGGCACGGCCCATGCCCATCTCTAATGTACATGTAAATTGTGTCCATCATATAGTTAAAAATTAGGCAAAATGGAAAAATGTGACTTAAATAATAAATATTTAAAATATCTATTCAGTAGTTATCAAACACCATATTTATATATTTTTAATTTTAAGTGTTTATCATTGTATTATTTTTATTTAAGTGTAATTATTTTAATTAAAGTGTTTTTCATTTTATTATATTACTTTACCCACAAAAAAAACCTCTTTACGAAGTAAAAGTCTAGTGACGAAAACATTTTCATGCCCCAAAATTTCTGATATCCAATTTTGTGACGAATAATATTAAGTTTTACATATAAATTATTTTAAGCAAAATTTTGGCACTCGGCACATTGCGCTAAAATGTATCAATTCTTCATACCAAATAAAACTCACTCACTGTTTTGCGCAGTGCCGAATGCAAAAATTTTGCTTAAAATAATTTATATGTAAAACTTAATATTATTCGTCACAAAATTGGATATCAGAAATTTTGGGGCATGAAAATGTTTTCGTCACTAGACTTTACTTCGTAAAGAGGTTTTTTTGTGGGATATCAGAAATTTTTGAATAAGACCTCAGAAATTTTGAAATTGCAATATTTTTTGACAGTATATGTAGCTTTGTCAACTTTGATTATTGTTTGTACAAGCTAAAGCAAATTGTCTGGCAACACTGGTCCCCTTTACAAACACAGATGCCCAGCGCAAAAGCTACCAGCACTCTTAAACTCTGGGTGCTATGACACTTTGCTGCTGCTATCCTATTCCCATTCTAAGTAAAATGTATGTATACAGCTAACAGGTAATTTCCGCATTCAAAAAGCCCTTCGAAATACCTTTTCAACAATATATAGATCGCATCTGTAGCTTCTATCGTTTGGATGCTATGGTGGTTTCCATTTTAGCGGTTTTTAGCGATTTTCCGCTAAACTAGCGATTTTTCGCAAAAGTCGTAGAGCAAACGTTTCTAGATTTTTGAACAGGAACAAGTCCTCATTCAAACATTTAAGCTATCCAAACAAACAAACTGGCTGCTATGACACTTTGTTGCTGCTGCCCTATTCCAATTCAAAGTAAAACGTATATATTCAGTTAATAGGTTATATCTTCAAAACCTATCGTTAAAATTTTTTGTGTCATATATCAAAAAACGCGAAATTTTACAAACTAAAACATATTGAAATTTAAAAAAAATCGTTAGCGGCGTTTTCTCAAAAACCGCCAAAATGTGGGGAAAATACCTTATGTCACCTGTAGCAATTTACCTATGTACTTTAGAAAAAAAGTTAAAAGGTATGCATAACAGCCCTTCAAAATACCTTTTCAACGATATATAGATCGCATCTGTAGCTTTTATCGTTTGACTGCTATAAGGGTTTTAATTTTAGCGGTTTTTAGCGATTTCCCGCTAAACTAGCTTTTTTCGAAAAAGTCGTAGAACAAACGTTTATAGGGTTTTGAGCAGGAACAAGTCCTCATTCAAACTTTTAAGCTAAATCAACGATTTGATCCTTACAAACAAACAAACAAACAAACAAACAGACTGACTTTTCATCTCATTTTCGGAAGGCCCCTAAAAATTTCAAAATTAATTATTTTTTGAACCAGTTGTCCGATTTTGATGATCGAGGTGTCATTCGACGCGTATTTTTGATGAGAATTGTAAAAAATTCAACGAAAATTCAAAAAGGCTCCAACGGCCCCATTAGCTCCAATAATTTAAATTTTGACCCTCCCACTTACACCAGTTTATCTCACGAACCAGGTGAGTTTTCAAAAGTCTTAGTATGCACACTTGTAAGTTTAATTGATACCTTTCGATCGGTATATAACTCGACCTGATCGGACAGTCATAGCAAATCTTCCATTCTTCCTGTGTATATATGCTAGTCGCCTTCGCACCCTTCGTGCTGCTTTCGTCACTAGCGCGGACTGCCGTCCGCAGTGATTCACTTTGAAATAAAAGTCTGTTCTTGGCTTGATTAAATTGATTTATACTCGTAGTTAATTATTTATTTATAAAATTTTTTTTTTTATTTTATTCCACTTTTGATACAGCATAATAAATATGTTACCAAAAAACAAAAGATTTATTTATTTATGGTATGTGAGTTATGTGAATTTCGAAAGTTCATAAGCAAATATTTAATTATACAAGGTCTATATTTATTTTATCAGTGTACTAACCTTTCACCCACCTCCTCTAGACTTCCCCCTCCCACTCTCCACTCCCCTCTCACCACTCCCACTTCTGTCTGCCCTTTAGTCAGTTGGCCACGACCGCGTTGTTGGCAGCACGTTGTGGCCTTTTATTAGATACGTGCTGTATCTCTGTTTACCAACTTTGATGGTGTTAATGCCTTTTGTTCTTGTTGTTGCTCTGATATACATCTATGTCAACCAGACACACACACACACACACACACACACACTCGGGGGCATGCCTCTAAAGGGCGTAAAAAGTGCAGCGTATGTGCTTTTTAAGCTAGCCCAAGGAGAGCAGGAGAAGCAACAACTTGAAGAGAAATAGAAATTGCCCAAAGAGGCGCAACATTCAGTGGGCGTGGCCTTGACTCGAAACGAAGCTTGCCAAAGTTTTCTAACTTCAGCTTTAATTTCTAGCCTATTTATGGCTAGAGAAGCAACTGCGAAATATTGTAGGAAAAATGCAATTAAAACTGCAATTGCCCAAAATGGCGACTCGCATTGTTGTCACAACAGCAGCAGCGACAACAACAACCACCAACAACAACAACAAAAGCAATGTGATAGCGCAGTGGCGTAGACTACAAGGGAATTAAAATTAAATTAAAGTTATTGAACCTATCACAAACTAAAAATTGAAGTTTGCAGTTGAAAAATTTTTTTTATTAATTTAAAAAAAATTTAAAAAAAAAAATTAAATTTTTTTATTTTATTGTGACATTTTTAAAAAAATTTAATTTTCTTGAAAAAATGTTAAGTTAAACAAAATATTTTTTATGCACTCGCTAGGTATCTATGCGTATTTAAAGTGTCAAAAAGATGCAAAAAGTTTCTCGATAAAAATCGGAAGCTCGAATTTGATTTTAGACCCTTTTTTTTAGTCCATACAACTTGACCCACTCTAATATATATACATGTAATTTATTTGTCAAGCAATTAAGTAAATATTCAGTACAATTTTTAAAATTAATACAATTTAATATTATAACAACCTAATTCTTACTAAACATTTCTTTGACATTTTATTGCTTGATTGTTGGGCACAGAGAAAACTATTTTTATATTACTTTTAGATTGTTGGAGATTTTTAGAGCATACGTGAGTAAAAATGTAAACAAAAGTTTTGAGTGTTTAGATTTTATTGAATTGAATTGAATTTAAATAATGCTTTACTAATTTTAAAACATATTAAAAAAAAGTAAAAATTTACTTTAAGTTCATTTATTTATTGTATAAAATATACCAATGAAATAAATTCTATTGAGTTGTTAGATTAAATTTAAATTATAATAATGAACTTTTTTGCTCATAAAAAAAATTTAAAATGGATAAAATAAATTTTAAATGAATTTGCGGCTTGTATAAAATATAAAAATTTGTGATAACTGTGTGTAAAATTTGTGATTTTTGTTTTAATAATTATTATATTTGCGCCAATGTGCGACTGGCTGCCACCAGGACAATGCAACAGAGGAAACTTGCTTCGTTTTAAGTGTGGCATGTGGGGTGGAGAGAAGAGAGAAGAGAAGTGGTCAGCAGGGCAAGGGCAGGGGCAGGGAAAAACTGCAGCAAGCGGCAATCGCAGAAACCGGAAATGCGCAAAACTAACGGATAATGGAAAATGGCATTTGGGTAACAGAGTGAGAGAAAGAGAGTCAGAGGGAGAGTGAGACAGAGAGACAGAGAGAAAGGAAGAGGGAGAACTGCAATTCAAATGGGTTGACATCGAGAAAGTTGCCACAGACACAGCCGCAGTTCCAGCTGATTGCGATGCCCAAAACTGTGTGTGGAGTGTGGGGCGGGGCGTGGCAGGGGGATGGGGGATGGGGGGCGGGGATGGTGCGGAAAGAGGATGTCCACAAAAACTGGAAAACTGGGAAAATAACGCTAAATGTCATGGTTATGTTTACATGCGGTGAGCGAATTCAAACGGAAGTGAGCGTTAAAAACTTTTCTGGGCGGGCAGCGGCAATTAAAGCAAATTAATGCAAAATGCATGTGGCACGGGGGCAACGGAGGCAAGTGGCAGAGTGAAAAGCAGGCTAAAAGGAAGAGGGAGGAAGGGAGGAGGAAGAGGAAGGGATAACGGAAGGGGCTTCAGCCATAAGCTGATGAAACAAAATGCTGACAGCAATCAGCAAAGCTGTAAATTAACCAAACACACACACACACACACACACACATATAGGGAGAGCAAATCATGCGGCATGTGGCAGGCAGCATGTGGCAAGCGTTCATGAGATGCAAATGACATGCTGAACGCTTCACCAGACTCCTCTCTTCTGTTCTGCTGTTGCATATTCAAATGTTCAACTGTTCAAATGTTGCTGCTTCCGCGGCAATTGCAAATGAATTGCATGAAGTTCGTCGTTCAGAATGTTGCAACTAACATTGACGATAGCTGGTTAAGTAGGCGAGCATTTAGCTTGCCACATGGCAGGATTCGGGTGCGGGATAAACAACACTGCGCTGGTGACGCAAGCAGCAGAAAGGGCGCGAAAGGCGACCAGCAATACTATATATACAGGAAAAATAGACTGTCCGCTCAGGTTGAGTTATATACCGATCGAAAGGTATAACTAACAAAAGTGCATACTAATACTAACAAGCATAAGTGGGACATTTTTTACGATTCTTATCAAAAGCACGCGTCTAATGACACCTCGATCATTAAAAACCTACCACTAGCTCAAAAGATAATTCATTCTGAAAATTTAAGTCGCCTTCCGAAAATTGAGATGAAAAGTCAGTCTATTTACATCAAAGCTTAAATGTTTGAATGTGGATCTATTCCCCATCAAACAACTAGTAACGTTTGTTCTACGACTTTTTCAAAAAAGAACGCTAGCTTAGCGGAAAATCGCCAGAACCTCAAAAATTGACACCTTGACAGTATTCAAACAGTTGGAAAGGTAATTTGAAGAGCTCTTACCTATTAACTGAATATACGTTTTTTTTTTATAAAAAAAACCTCTTTCCTTGGTAAAAAGTCTAGCGACGAAAACATTTTCAATCCTCAAAATTACTGATATCCAATTTTGTGACAATTAATATTAAGTTTTACATATAAATTACATACATATTGACTATTTATAGCAAATTATATATTATATTAATGGGGTAACCTGGATATAGAATAAACTTTTATTTTTAATGTCTATACCAGAAGTGTATAAAAATTAATTTAAATTAATCAATTAATTAATTTGAATTTCGAGTTTTAAAAGTTAAGCTAGTGCAACAAATGACTTTGCATGACTTATGGAAAGAATGCCTGTTGCATGACACAAATGTTGGTGGCAAGAATGAAATATTGAATGCGACACATTTGGTGGCAGCTACTCGTAGAAAGGTTGAAAATGTGGTTCGAGCTTCGAGGCGGTGAATGTTATTCGCATTTGGTATTTCTTTGTCGAGACAAACTTAATTTGTAAGTACCCTGGCTCCTGCCAGAGTTGCCACCCACTGAGTTGCCACAGTAGGTGCCTGCTGTCGATGTTGCCACCCGCTGCTCGTTGCACATAATTTAATTACCGCAACGTGCCAAGGCGTTGGGCTTGATTTGTGTCTTCCTTCTCTCTCTCTGTCTCTCTCTCTCTGTCTCTCTCTCTCTGTCTCCCTCTCTCTGTCTTTGTCTCTTTCACTCATGCTGGCATCGTGTGGCAACAATGAAGTGCAACATGTTTAGAATAGCAATTAAGTCCATGGCGTCAGAGTCAAAGTCAAAGTCTAAGCTGAGGCCAAAACCTGCCACATGCCACATGCCCCAAGCCTAAAGCTTACCTCAGCTCTCTCTTCTGCCCTTGCAGTAATCGGAGCTGAGTCCAATTCTGTCACTTGCCACTTCCGTTCACCAAACGTTTAATGCTTTGCCTGTTCGTACCACTTGCCACGTGCCACGTGCCACGCCTAAGCCTGTTGCAAGCAGCTCCCTGTTTTTCTCACTCTCTCTCTCTCTCTATCGCCCTGGAATCGAAAAGATTAAAATATTAAAAATGTAAATTATAATTAAACTATATTATTTTCTAATTCGAAAAAAATGTCACATTATTTAATTAATCAGAAATGTGTATTATGAAATTTTTGTCATCAAAATTTTCAAAATGAAAGTTTCTTGTTCTCGTTCTATCATTCAGGAATAACAAGAAATAAAATACTACAAGAAATAAACTATAAAAAAATAAAAACATATGTATTTCTGAACTTTGATAAAAGTTAAAAATACAAAAAAAAAACGCACATTATTTGATCAAGATAA
Source organism: Drosophila recens (assembly GCA_037043495.1). Lineage (NCBI taxonomy): Eukaryota > Metazoa > Arthropoda > Insecta > Diptera > Drosophilidae > Drosophila > Drosophila recens. Next base: position 871,891 of record JBAMBJ010001057.1, on the reverse strand, counting down.
AAATTAGGAAAATTCATTTTAACTTTAATTTGTAGAATAAAATTTTCTAAAACAAAAATTTCTTGTTCTCCCTCTATCTTTCAGAAAAAGCAAGGAAAAAAATATGTTAAAAAAAATGTTATAAAAAAATATTAAAAACAAAATAATAAAAAAAATAATTGATCAAGAAAACAAATTATGAAATTATAAAACGTTTTACAGCTTTACACTGAAAAAATGAATTAAAAGCATATGCGAACTGTCGCATCGCTACAGTTGGCGACGCACAGTGGGGCCGTTGCTCATTTTACTTTGCAAAAATCATAACTTTTGAACCATTTGAGATAATTGAATAATTTTAATGGCATATGTTAGATAATTCCTCTCCCATGGGTTAATCTTTCGGCCCTTTTGGATTCCACTGCTTACAAGTATTTTCTGACCATGTTTCTTTAATTCACGGATAATCTGCTTACCTTTTTTATTATGAACAATCTAAATATTTGCTAAATTACTTATTGTTAATCATTTTCTATACGTTAGCCACTTAATCTCTACTAACTCCTTGTGTATATCCTAGTGTTGTCCTTTATTCTTTGCTCGGAGTCATTGTTTGACTCGTTTGGCCTTTGGCTTTGAGACATTTCAGTTTTCAAAACTCAACAAGAATCGCAAATATGAGTACTTAAGATTTATTTATTTGCCTATTGTTATTGTTGTTGCACTTTCTGGGGAGCTTTAATTTTGTATGTCTGTGTTTTCAACTCGACAAAAAGAACGTAGAACTTAGATCCGGACTCGGAGTCTCGGACAATTTGCTGGCCTTTTAATTAGTTTAGGCAAAGGCTACAAAGGCCTCTGTGTTGAGTGAAGATGTGCAAGTAACAAATACGAATATGTAAATATAAATAAATAAGTATTTATGCAAATGAATGTCGAGAGTATCAGCAAAAGAATTCAATTATGCAGTTCAAATTGCATTTGGGTCACCTCACTTCTCTCTTCCTACATCTCGCCACTTTTTGGCCTCTTAAATACTTCTTTTTCTAGATTTTAGTCTCTGCATTTCTCATCTATCTTCAACTTCTCCTCGTTTAAAAATGCAACAGACACACGACTGCAATCCCTGAAATTTTTTCTTGATTCTCTTGAGTTTTAAATTCCCAAATAAATTGTATATCAAATTAAAAGCTGAAAGAAAATAAACCCAAAAGTAAGTTAAGCTACCAATTGTTATCAAAAATAGATAATAAGTGATTCTAGTACGGTTTTTTTAAAACTATAAATTTCTGAAATTCTATTGATTGATGGCTTAAATCAGAGCAGGCCTGATTTCAAAATTTCAGCTCTTTTATTGGTTATTGGCAATTTTCCCCCCTCCCAAATCAATATTGCAGTTGTTATAGCGACTTTCTATAATGCGTCCCATTTTATTACATATTGTAAGCTTATTGTTATCTCACACTCACACACACATAAACATGCACAGAGTATGTGTAAAAAGTATAAAAATAAAAACTATTACGAGCAGAGGTCCAAAGTCGAAGTTTGAATACACTTTCTGAGAAGATACACTTTTATTGGAAAGTAATTTAAAAAAAAAATAAAAATAACAAATAATTTTGTCAAATTTTAAAGAATTCAAAGCAAATGATGAACATGGACTTCAATATTTAAGGATATAAGATAAATTTTGCTGCTGAAACATGAGTGTAAATAAAATAACATATAAGCAATAGGTACTTAGTTTAAGCTTAACTTAAACTTAACATTTTTCAAGAAGTTTATCGTTGATTTTTTAAAATTAAATTTAAATAAAGTATTTTATTTTTCTAACATTGAATTTGTAGACTGAGTACTGTATATTAAATATGTATGTATAATATTATTTATCGATATATTCAATATACCCCATGGCAGGGCATTGAAAAATAGTTAGAAAATGGGAAAACGAGAAAATGCCCCAGAGCCCAATAAGGGATGATGGGAATTTCGCTAAGAATTTTTCATTTCCTTTAACGCAGCGTGTGTGTCAAGTGGCAGCAGGGGCAAGGATGTTATTGCTGCCTCAAACTGCCAGGACAAGACAACCCCCAACCCCCAGCCCTCTCAGAAGGAGGAAGAGGAGGAGGAACAACAGTAGCTATTGAGACCATTCCAATATGTATCCGATGGCAATAGATGAAGAAGCATTCGTATATCATTTATGTATTTGGTATTTGGTATATTGTCATTTTGTGGCAGCCAATGAAGTGTCTACCAATAGACAGAGCTGTAACTAACATTCAATGTGGGCGGATATTGCCACACACAATCACACACACACTCTGAGATACAACAGGAGATATTCAGTAGTGTATTTGCTACGAAAGGAAATCGTATTCAAGAGTTTATTAGTCCATTATACAAAGCAAAACCAATTTATTGTAAATTCATTTATAAGTTTTAAATAATTTCAGCCCTAAGAAGAGAAAATTGCTTTATAGCTGCTGAATAAAATATTTGTTTGATTCTACAGTCTACAGGTCAATTAATAATCCATTTTGAATGATACAAAAACTTTCCTTAACCCATTAAATACAAATTAAAAATTTGGAATTTTTGTAAAAGCCTACTGTTTTGACATTTTCCTCGGTCTCAAACAAAAATGTTTTGATGCAAAAAGTTTTTCCAAACAATTCTTATAGTGACAGCAAAAAATTGTTTTCCAAAATCACTTCGTTAGTATTTTTTATGATTTTTTGTAAGCTAGCTTTTTTCAAAAAACCATATAAAATTATGATCTTTCAGTTAATTAAACACCTAGAAGACTTTGCAAAAGTTAATTTCTTTAAACTAAATGGGATAGTAGTTTTATTTTAGTCTCATTGATTTCAAAACTAGATAGATATTTGAGTTTAATATAATATACATTTAAAGCAAACCTATTCTTTTTCCGTATGTTTTATTTCAACTTCATTGTAATAAGTTCGCGATTCGAACTTTTAAATGGTTTTCATATTTACATTTTACTCACCTCCATTTCCATTTCCATTTCCATCTCCTCTTCCCCCTCTTCCTATCTCTCGCACACTTTTTAGCACAGCTCTTTCATTCGGCTGTCATGTACAATAAATGAAATCAAAAAAGCAAAACCGATTACAAAACTTGTCAATGTTGTTTGTCTGTTCGACAATCTACTGATAATTACTATCTGGGGAGCACTAACTTATCCCTCTCAGTGTTCTATCATCCTTCCCACCCTTCTCATATCTCCCACTCTTCCTCCCTGATCCACAAACTTGCAGATACTTTGGAGCGACTTGAACTTTGCTCAAAGTCAATCTTTTATATTTAGGTATTTATTTTAATGCGCTCACTGAGGCTATTTTCATTTGGTCAGTCAGTTTGTAATCTGCAAAGGAAGAAGTTTATTGCTAGAGAATTTAATTAGCATACTATATTTATTAATAACATCCGATTAAGTTTATACACCTCGAGACTCAGATTAAAAAATTTGAACTGTCTTCGTTTAATGTTTATCTAAAATATTTAAATTTATATGTTTTCCAAATTATTTTAATTTGTATGAAATTTAAGTGAAATTTAAAGCTCGAATCACTATTATTCAAGAAAAAAGTTCCAAGTATGGAGACTTTGACTTATGGAATTCCTTTTTTTAAGTTTAGTACAAATTTAGTTCGAGTAGGAGAGAATTCGGGCTATAGAAGTTTGAGTTATGGAAATTCGACTGTAATTAAAAAGAACGAAAATAAAAATCCTGTCTTTTTACTAATTAAAATGTCAAATGTCAAACAAAAATATTGCAACTTAGAGTTCACAACTGGTTCTAGCGTCTCAAAATTGACATCAGGCTTTAAGGCTTTTGAAAGTGTTTTGTGTGTTGTTGTTTGTTGATATAGTGTCATATCGACATTACTAGACCTCAAGTCAGCTAAAACTCACTTACTGATGACAAAACCTTTAAAAAACCAAATTTTACTTGAGGTGGGGAGCTGAATATTGTTAGTTTTCTAAAAAGAACGGCAAGAGCTTGATGAACATTGTTTTTTAGAGCAACGGTGGGCATGCAGTGGCTCCGGGAGCAGCTGCTGCTCCCAACTAAGGTAGACTCTAAAAGGGTGTTTGTTGTTGATTTTGTTGTAGTGCTAACGAATTCAGAGAGTATAGAGTATTAAAAGTACCACAATATATGTACTATAATTTTTTGGAAAGAGGAGAGAAAAAGAGACCAAAATAATCAGAAAATCGACAAAAAAAAAAAGAAAGTGGAGTCAGCAGAAAAGCAGCAATTTGACAAAAGTTAAAAGTTGACACTCCCCACACATCCTCCCCCCACTTCCACAACACCATTCGAAAGGGGGGAAAGGGGAATGAGAAAATGTGTGTGTGTGTTGTTGATGCAATTATTTAACTTTTCATAACTCATATTACTAATAAAGCAATATAGCGACAAATATTTGTTGACAACACACACACACACAGCGGGCATATGTGACAACATTGTTGACTCGGCTCAAAGTCGCAGCGAGTCTTGCAACTTGCAACTTGAAATTTTTGGCGAAAATTACTTGATAACTGTTGCAGTGTGTACTTGCAACATGGTGGACTCACTCTCTTTTGGCTGACTGTGTATTTTGTTGCACTGCTGACTAATTAAATATGATAAATTTGAGACTTGAGCAACTTTCTTGCGGCGTGTGTCAACAACTGAGTCTCTTGTTTGTGCCACATGCTGCCCCTTTTTCCGTTCCTTTCCCCTTTGGCGGCTTATAAAGTTGCAGTTGCAATTGCAGTTGCCACATGAGAAACATTTTCATGCCACACAAAGGCGAGCATTAATTTCTATGACATCGAAGCTTGAGAATCCCGCAAAATAACATAAGCCATCTTCAAAGTCTAGTTTCTTTCTGCTTATAAGTGTGTAACTATCAAAGAGATCAAGAAGGAGAGAGAGAGAGAGTGAAAGGGAGAAAGATAGGACAAGAGCAAGAGCGATGGTCATACTAATTTTCAATGGGCTCAATATAATTCGCTTGGATATATTTGTCCAAATTATGAGCAGTTTAAACGACAAATAAAAAAAAAAACAAATGTATACATCCTTAAGCTATTGTCAATATTTCCATTTAATTTAATCGAAATTGGATAAATATAAAGCAAGTTATGACTGTTTAAAGTTTTTAAGAAACGCCAGTGCCTAAATGTATGCAATACTTTTTAACACACAAATGTAAATACTTCCTTTAACTATGATCATTGATCAATCTTCGCATTTAACTTAATCAAAATTGGATAAATATGCTAACTTGCTAACTTTATATTGAGACGTAGACTCGACTCTAGCACTATTTGTTTTAAAATAAATCGACAAAATTTAGGTTTACATTTTTATCTCTTTTCTATTAAAATATACATTCATTTTTAATTTGTATAGTATTGTTTTAAAAAAAAGGGTCAAATGAGCTTGAGAGGCACTGTATAAACTTTACACCCCTATGCTGTGGTTGTTAGCTTGCTCGCGGCGACTTAAAACAGACATAAAGCGAATAAGTCGGCGAATAAGACAGACATAAAGATGGGAGCCGCCGCTAGCTCCCGGAGCCCATGCTTGCCCACCGCTGGTTTAAAGTATTGAAAATTTTTGATTGTATATGTATTGTTTTTGAATGGGGCCATAAAAACCAAACATAATTAAAATTGTGGTAAGTCAAATAAGCTGAGAGGCACTGTACAAAATTTGAGTCTGAACCTGACACCAATTGGGAACGAGACGCAGTGAATGTGAAAATCAAAAAGTCGCGCAGACAATTAGCAAAGTTGAGCAAAGGACGAGCACAAGGACACGGACAAGGATGCGAATGAGAATGAGAATGAGTTTGAGAGTGAGTATGTGAATGTGAATGTGAATGCGATTGCCTCAGGCGACTGGACAGACGGACAGACAGTCGGGACACGGGTCGCAGGTCGCCGCCAGTTGTTGCCACATGGGGCAAATGGGGCAACAATGACAAATGCCGCTGTTGTTCTTGTTCTTGTTGTTTTAGGCCTTCTGTGTCTGCCAATCTCCCTGCCCGCTTCTCCCCTGAGCACACTTTGTGCCCCACAAAACAAGGGGAAGTTTTTCGATTATGCGCTCGTAAAAGTTGCCTCGTTTGTTGCCAGTTGCCAGTTGCCACCGATGCTGCCTGCCTCATGACGCACTAAAATATCCTTTGTCCATGCGAAAAACAAAAGCCACATGCTTCAAAAGGGGACTTATGGATGGGCGGGAGGATTATGCCAATGTCATAAACAAGCAATAAAAAAATATAAAAAGCTAAGAGCGCGTCGCGCTGTGATTACCATGTGATCATCATCAGCGTCGAGTCGAGTCGAGACTCCCCGCATTCAAACCCCTCATAAACCGCTTTTTCCCCTCTTTCCCCATTCCCCTCCCTGTCCTTCTCTATGTCAGTTGTCCCGTTTTGGCTCTCACTTTCCAGCTGCTACTTGACGGTCTCTAAAGTTCCGGCTTGGTTTTTTTTTTTTTTTTTTTTTAAGAGATATGTAACATATAGTAAATGAAATTCTAGAACACTTTCGCCTTTAAATCAAGAACAATTTAAAATAAGCTTTCGCGATAAGATCACAATACTAACATTAGACTTCAGCAATGATTTAAACCTTGAAATCACCTAATTTTAAATGAAAATTTAGGAAAGATTTAAAAAAATTTCAGTTACAGAAACTTTTTACAAACCCAAAAAAAAAAAAACAAGTGGGATAGGCTATAGTCGAGCTCCCGACTATGGGACACCCGTAATATATATAAATCAGAGCTTGCAAATAACAGTCGACCGTTTTTTTTTTGCGATCTACTCACGAAAATAACCGAAAAAAACACACACGCTTGCTCTTTGTCTGAGCAGATCAATTCGGTTTTTCTTTTTTCTTTTCGGTTGAATAACAAATTATTGAGAAAAACCGATTGAGTACTCAAAATATGAGAGTCACTAGGTGAACAAAAAATGAAAAGCTCAGTTCAAACGGTCATTCATTTTTTTCTTATGTTCCACGTTATTTTATGTTATACTTCTTAAAATTTTGAAAAGTATACCCATAATTAGTGGCATCTTGCCCCCAAGAATAGTATGAATACCCTATTTACGCCCTGTAAACATAATAAATTCACATACATATATTATAATTATTTATTCTGTGTTAAGCTTCATGGGTTCCACTTCAATGTAATCGTTGCTCTCAACTTCTTCCACTAATTCAGCATGTTTTGCATTTAAATGCCGTTTTAAATTTGTTGAGTGCGATCCTGCAAGTTTTACGCCGCATACGGTACTTTTATTTAATTCGCTCAATTTTAAATTGACAGTTTACAACCCGAGCCCTTTGCTTTTTAAAAATTGATCGTGGTTTAAGAATGACCGATTTGTTCAAAAACTGTGTGAACGGTTCATTTATGACACTTAAGCAAAGAGTCAGTAAATAACAGTTATTTTTGAACAACAAAAAACGGTCGACTGTTATTTGCAAGCTCTGATATAAATAAAAAATAAAAAAAAAGTATAGCATGCTTTTAGGCACTTACATTGCTTGAAACCTAATTCAGCCATTACCATCTTTTTATTTGTCCGATAGTTCACGTTAATTAGTAAAAAATCCTAATACCTTGAAAACTGGACAGACGGACATTACATGAGGCTGATCAAGAATATATATACTTTATAGGGTCGGAGATGCTTCCTTCTCCCTGTTACACACAATTCAACGAATACAATATACCCTTTTACCTTTTTTTAAGTTAAGGTAAGAAAAGAAAAGTAAACAAAGTAGTTGTCGATGTTTCTAATTCAAATTTTGAATGCACTCCAATGTTAAATTAAAGTTTCACTTTTTAACCATATGGAAGCTGTAAATTTAAGATATAGAATATTATTTGCGTATGATTAAATCTTCATCTCGATTAGCTATTTTCTTCCGTTTCATATTTTTATTACTCATTTTATTATTCATTAAATTGATTTATTTGTTTTGTTTTGTCAGGAAACTTTGAGCAAAAGTTACAAAAAAAAAAAATAACATAAAATTAAGCAACTTTACGAGCAGCCCTCGTTATTTTGACGTGTTGCGAGTGTCGCGAAATTGTTGGGACCATCAGTTTGTGGTTGTAACTGTAGCTACATACAACTAACTGATGCTGTAATTGTTGTTGCGTGTTGTATTCTATTGTTGTTGTTGTTGTTGTCTATTGTTGGTTAGTTTAAGAACCACACAGTGTGTTTATTGTTGTTGGGCTATTTTTGGCACGTTTTGTTTGCTCGTGCGCCATTTGCTTTGCCAATGCCAGTAAGCACACACACACACACACACACACTACGCACACACAACACACACAGAACAGTTGGAAACTTGCTGCTCTTCTTGTCCCACTTGCAACAATTCAGAATCTTCTTCATTGAGAGTTTGTTGTGTGTTGAGTATGAGTGTGTATTAGGGCGAGCCGATTTATTTTGGGCAAAAAAAATATAGGTGGTAAAAGATTCGGGTTTTACGAAAAGTTCTAAGAGAATTTTACTCGTACACAGAAATTGTGGGTATAATATCAAATTAAAGGGCATAAAGAATTCAGCTTAAGGTATTTCAAATAATGCATGATTTGATCAAAAAATTCAATAAATACCATATTTTCCAATATTGTTCGGCTTAGCTTTAACTTGTCTTTTCAAAACCAGTTTTAAAATTATAAATTTTTTAATTATTCAACAATGAAAAATTGCTAAAAATTACTATTTTAGCCGCTTTTTCCTTCTTTTTATACAAAATTTTTCTGAGAAAATACAAAATACTAGCAAAGAGATTTATGCATTTTTTTTGCAGTCACTATTAGAATTGTTTAGAGAAACTTTTTGCATCAAAACATATTCTTTAAAAAATCGAGAATAAAAGTTGAAAAGCTAATTCTTACAAATTCTGAAAAGTTTTCATTAAATTTAAGGTAGGCGTGGCATGAGAAAAGGCGTAAATTAACAGTCGTTTTCTTTTCAACATTTGAATATTGATATTAATAAATTAAATTCTAAAAAATTAAGTTTATTTTTATTTTCTAGAAAGTCATTTCGAAAATAGAATCTAAAATACACTTTAAAGACTGACAAATAAACTATTTAACTGTTTTTTATGAAATATTCTTAGTATTTTTCGTAGATTCCGAATCGCTTTTTAAGAAAATAAATTGACTCGCCCTAATGTGTGTTGTGTGTTGTGTGTGTGTGCGTAACTTAAGGTGTGTGTGCTGTTTACTTATGCATGCAGACTTTAAAATCAACCCCCCTTCCCCCACTCAGCCCCCTTGCCACATACTGTGGCACGTTGTCTGCCTACACAAACAATTCATTTTTAATGCAAATATTTTACTTTATTTTTCACCATTATTTTTTTGAAAGAGAGAACCGAAAATCATTTTCTTCAGCTTGGCAGGTGCTGATGCGTTGACGGCGACGCTGACGTCGACTGTGGCAGAGGCAGCGGCAGCGGCAGAGGCGGGAGACGGAAGGCGACCGATCAAAGGTTAAAATAAACTGGGGCACGTCATGTAAATGTTTACACATCATCACCAACATTCAGCTAAGCAAACATATCGACCTCATCGACTGGGGCATGACACACACAGAGAGAGAGAGGGAGAGAGAGAGAGAGATGTGGGGCATGCTACATTATTGGCGCATATGTTCAACACAAATTCCACAGATTGATGTTGGAATTTTTTTATTAGCATTTCTATTTGCCATGCCAACCCTCACACACACACACACACACACACACACAGAAAGACACCCTTCCTCCCCCCTTAAGCCACGCCTTTGCGCGACATGTTCGGGAGGCGTCGCACAGTGGGGCCATTGCTGATTTTACTTTGCAAAAATCGTAACTTTTGAACCAAATGAGATAATCGAATAATTTTAATGGCATATGATAGATAACTCTTCAACCTATGAAATTAGCATTTAAAAAAGGTGCCACGCCCCCTAAATACTTACTTAGGGGCTATCAAAGTTGAAATTTGTGAAATTTGTGAAAAAAATAAATTTTATGGCACCTAAAAATAAATATTTTTTAAAATTTTTGATTTGTTTTGTTTTATTTTTAAGGTTTTTATATTTAAAAATTACTTTCAAAAATTTTGAAAACAATTTTTTTTTTCAAAAATTTTTTTTTTGTTTTTCGGTGTGAATTATCAGAATTTCATATGTCGACCTAATTCCTATGATATCTATATGATATAGTAATCCGATTTCAACCAATCTGACATATTATGAAGCTGCGGTTGTCTTCTACATCCAGACCAAATTTTGTTCAAATCGGACCACTATATTATATAGCTGCCATAGCAACAATCAGTCGAACTTTGAAATGGCGTGGGTGTTTTTATTGTGAGGTTGCATTAGTTTTTTCAACTTAACGTAAAGGGATGGATCCGGACGGGTACAAAACCATATATATTTATTTAAAGAAATGAATGCTGAAGCGTTTTAAAGTGGTTTAATCCTGGGACTCTCCTGGACTCAAAAGTTATCGTCTACCAAAGTTGAAAAATTTTCAAAATCTAGTTTTTTTTTAAATTAAATGGGTAAACTTTAAAAGGTTGTACTACCCACAAATTTTACTTGATCCAAAAATCCTTTTGGATTTTCAATCTTTAAAAAATTCTCTACCGAATGCTTTTATTACTTTTTTCTTACGCTTACCCCAAAGAAATGATATTTGCCAAGTTGTTCGGCCTGCGGCCCTGCAAAACACTAGATTTTGCCCATTTTTTAACTTTGGTAGACGATAACTCTCTTGTCTAGAATTGTCTAGCAGTACACTAACTTAAAAACGCTTCAGATATCATTCCTCTAAATAAATATATATGGTTTTATACCCATCCGGATCCACCGTTTTACTTTAAATCAAAAAAACTTGCATGAACTTGCATTGCGCTCTTTTTCTTTTACCTGGCTGCGTGTTTTTATTGTAAGGTTGCTTTAGTTATTTCGACTTACCATATACATTTATTTAAAGGAATGATATCTGAAGCGTTTTTAAGTTAGTGTACTGCTAGACAATTCTAGACAAGAGAGTTATCGTCTACCAAAGTTAAAAAATGGGCAAAATCTAGTGTTTTGCAGGGCCGCAGGCCGAACAACTTGGCAAATATCATTTCTTTGGGGTAAGCGTAAGAAAAAAGTAATAAAAGCATTCGGTAGAGAATTTTTTAAAGATTGAAAATCCAAAAGGATTTTTGGATCAAGTAAAATTTGTGGGTAGTACAACCTTTTAAAGTTTACCCATTTAATTTAAAAAAAAACTAGATTTTGAAAATTTTTCAACTTTGGTAGACGATAACTTTTGAGTCCAGGAGAGTCCCGGGATTAAACCACTTTAAAACGCTTCAGCATTCATTTCTTTAAATAAATATATATGGTTTTGTACCCGTCCGGATCCATCCCTTTACGTTAAGTTGAAAAAACGAATGCAACCTCACAATAAAAACACCCACGCAATTTCAAAGTTCGACCGATTGTTGCTATGGCAGCTATATAATATAGTGGTCCGATTTGAACAAAATTTGGTCTGGATGTAGAAGACAACCGCAGCTTCATAATATGTCAGATTGGTTGAAATCGGATTACTATATCATATAGATATCATAGGAATTAGGTCGACATATGAAATTCTGATAATTCACACCGAAAAACAAAAAAAAAATTTTTGAAAAAAAAAAATTGTTTTCAAAATTTTTGAAAGTAATTTTTAAATATAAAACCCTTAAAAATAAAACAAAACAAATCAAAAATTTTAAAAAATATTTATTTTTAGGTGCCATAAAATTTATTTTTTTCACAAATTTCACAAATTTCAACTTTGATAGCCCCTAAGTAAGTATTTAGGGGGCGTGGCACCTTTTTTAAATGCTAATTTCATAGGTTGAAGAGTTATCTATCATATGCCATTAAAATTATTCGATTATCTCATTTGGTTCAAAAGTTACGATTTTTGCAAAGTAAAATCAGCAATGGCCCCACTGTGCGTCGTTGTTGCTGTGGCTGTTGTTGTTTTTGTGTCCTTTGTCTGCAATTTTCCAAACAAAGGCATTTTTCAATTGTTGTTTTTACTTTTTTTATTTATTTTTTTTTGTTACTTTGATTTTGGAAGTGTGTGTGTTTTTTTTTTGCCAGATAAATCGAACTGAAAACGACAATCGATTGATTTCATGCTGATTACATTGATTCTTCCGCGTTCTCGTTTTTTTTTTTTTTTTTTAGGCTTTAAAGCTTTTTTCCGAGTCATCCTGTCAGAGCACCTTTATAGGGTCAATAAACTTGACTTTTACGCATCAACAGGTTAAGTTTAAATTACAATAACACTTGTAACTGGTTTGGTTTGATTAACATAAATAAATTCAAGTGTGTTTTTGAAGCTTAGAATTTAAGAGAAATCAATTTTTTATTGAACAAATTTTTAATATTTTCTAATAAGTAATAAGTAATAAGTAATAAGTACAGTTTAAATCCACTCTAAATGTTAAGTAAAGTCTAATAAAAAAATGAAAATACTTGCTAGCATTCCAATTCAACAAAAAATTTCAAAAAGTTGAGTTACATTTAAGTTTACTCCAAATATTGCAGAAGAAAGTTTAGGTTAAGTATTAATGAACAAACAATTTTAGGAGGGACTGCAAAAAAAAATTTTCAAAAATCTTTTCGCTAATATTTTTTATAATTTTTTGAAAATCCTAAAAATTAATTTTTTAGCCCCTTTTTCCTAATTTTCACGCAAAAAGTGGCTTTTTAGCAATTTTCAAAAAATTATAAAAAATACTAGCAAAAATATTTTTGAAAATCTTTTGCAGTGACTATAAGAATTGTTTCAAGATTTTTTTTGCATCAAAAAATTTTTTTGGAAAAAATCGAGGAAAAAAGTTTTGAAAGTTGACTTTTTTTAAAATTCGAATATTTCAATGGGTACTTAATGGGTTAACGAAAGTTATGCATCATTTAAAAGGAATTTTTTAAATTTGAAAACTTGACTTAGAATAGTTGTTATAATAAAAGAAAAAGTGCACCTATTATTTTATCCATGAGTGTACGTTTTTTAGAAGTATTAAGAATATATATTTCAAATTTGAACCAGATATCCAACATAAGTAGTTCAAAAGTTAGAGATTTTTCCAGATTTTTGTGTTTAGAAAAATTTGCTCTGCTCCTACAAAATGGGGTGTATTTTTTCAAAAACAGCTTTTAGCAGATTTAGTGAGAATTATAATCAATTAAATTCATAAATTTCTCTTCAGCTTTAATCAGCTTTAATAATTTAATCAGCTTCTATTTGAATTATTGTACGTTTGTTACGACTTTATCTTGTTGTTTCAATTATATATTTTTTTTTTTGCTCAACTTTCTGAAAATTGTTCTCACTTGTCTGGGAAAACATAAAAAGACTCGAGCTGAATTGAACTGAGTTGAGTTGAGTTGATACCTTAAGCTCTCTGGCTGGCTTTGCGCAAATACTAGGGGAAAGTTGCTTCCCCTAAGACACAGAGTCTCAGCTTCTCATTGCCACTTGAAGACAGTGGGAAAAGCGTGAAAACTTATAAAAATTTCTACACATGATTTCGCTTTATTGCTTTATGACGCTGCTTTTTTTCTTTTTGTCTGCCTGCGGGGGAGACGTTCAGACATTCAGACATTTAGAGTTGTTGACAGCCGTGAAGTGTGTGCTGGGTTCTGGATCAGGAACGAGGTCGGAGGTCGGAGGTTGGGGTTGGATTTCTTGTGCTTATGAATATTTCAAAACGCAACTTGAAACTTTGACAAGATGACTTGAAACTGGATTCAATGCTGGCTTTGCTGAGCATCATATCCTCAGCTTCCTCTCTTGTTTGCTTTCCCTTCTTACACAAATGTTAAACTTTTACTTTGCCTTCAAGCTGATTTACCAAGCACTAGTTTCATTTATGTATCTATTTGGGAAGGCAGGAAAAACGATTTATATTTTTCGGATCGCAGTTTCCCTGTTCATATGTGAGCAGTCTCCCTTCTATACCATCCTTACACAGAGAAAAAAATTCGGAATTCCGGAATATAATCAATCCCAAAGTTTGGTAAACTCAGAATTTTTATAATCGAGTACGAAGTACTTGATTCAAGTGCGACTTTTCAATTCCTTTGCAAATATTTTTACTTACGGGACTCTATATGCATTTTTCATTGGAATCTACATTTTTTTACGCTTTTTTGACTATTTTAATGCGAAGTGGTTGCCATTTTATCCGTATAAGCTTGAATTTTGGAATGATTATAATTTTGGTAATCAACGTTTACTACTTTTATAAGCCATCAATACATGATATTATTAATCGAAACAAGTTCGAACAAATAGAAAGATGGTAATGGCTGTTTGTAAGTTTCAGGCAATGCAAGTGCCTGAAAGTATGCAATTAAAATTATTTTATGCATATTTAAATAAGTAACGGGTATCCTATAGTTGGGAACTCAACTTGTTTTTTATCGGTGTATCTTGTTTCTATATAATAACTTTTGATGATCTTTTGCATGGCGCGTGCTGTGAATTGCCAATAAATAAACAATTTGGACGCTCGAAAAATGTTCATGAAATGTTTTTGTGGTTCCCGTAATGAGCATTATGTGGACCCCATGCCGACTCCATGTGCTGCCTGGGAGCACTGTAAACGGCATCGTAATGTTAAATTCTCTCTTTATATTGCTGTAAAAGATGACAGTGAGCAAGTGGGAAAGATGTTGGTAACAAAGCTTGTATTGTAAGACGCTACTCATGATGAAAAATTTGTGGGCGTAAATCTGGAGAAAGTCGGAAACACATACGTACATATGTTGTATGTATATCTGACAAGTTCTTTAAATCTTTAAAGCAACGAAAATCAATAGTTATTTTTCTGAAGCCAAACAACTAAAGCTGTCAGCTATCAAAATATTTTTTCGGATGCTTGATAAAATTTAAAAATAACTAAGAAATACATTTTTAATTGAATAAAACTATGCTAAATTTATTTACCTATTGCTTAAAATTTTCCCTTTCATAATAATTTAGAATAGTTGATACAATTTAAAATTAAGTAAATTTAAAATAAATACATTTTAAAATTTAATAAAAAAAAAAGGGGAACAATATTTACAGTGAACCACTAATGTCTTCATACAGCATAAATTGATCAAATTTTATTTATTAAATTTGAGTCTTTAAGAAAATTTGACATTGTGACGTCATGTCTTTTTAGCATTGATTTCGTTTCCACTTGTCAGTACGTCGTGCTGACTAGACGATTTAAGCCTTAGGTCATCTGCGAGTCGATAGAACCAGTTGAGAATTCTAAGTCGCTAAAGTGACAAAACAGCTGTAAGGCTATCTTACATACAGTGAACCACTAATGTCTTCTCACAGCATAAATTTGTCAAATTTGCGTATAATAAAGATGTTTTGATGTGGATTTCTTATAAGTATTAATCTTTTATTCAATTAAATCCCGTTCTAATAATGCAAAAATTTGTTTTACCCATCGAAAATTTTGAATTTTAAAAATAGTAAATTTTTTTAACTTTTTACCTCGATTTTTTTCAAAAAATATTTTGATGCAGAAAAATTCTTCAAACAATGCTAAGAGTGACTGCAAAAAATTTTTTTTTAAATTTTTTGAATATTCTAAAAATGACAATTTTAACCACTTTTTCCTACTTTTCACACAAAAAGTAGCTTTTTTGCAGTTTTAAAAAATGCTAGCATAAATATTGTTGAAAAAATTTACTCTTAGAATTGTTTGAAGAATTTTTCTGCATCAAAATACTTTTTGGAAAAAATCGAGGGAAATAGTTGAAAAGTTGACTTTTTTTAAATTCAAAATTTTCGATGGGTACTTCATGGGTTAAAAAAATTTTTGCATCATTAGAACGGGATTTAGTTGAATATGTAAAAGATTAATATAAGAAACCCGCATCAAAACATCTTTATTATACGCAAATTTGACAAATTTATGCTGTGAGAAGACATTAGTGGTTCACTGTATGTAAGATAGCCTTACAGCTGTTTTGTCACTTTAGCGACTTAGAATTCTCAACTGGTTCTATCGACTCGCAGATGACCTAAGGCTTAAATCGTCTAGTCAGCACGACGTACTGACAAGTGGAAACGAAATCATTGCTAAAAAGACATGACGTCACAATGTCAAATTTTCTTAAAGACTCAAATTTAATAAATTAAATAAAACATCTTCATAACATGCTTAAGAACCACAACAAACTGTGTGATATTAAAAGCCGAGATTAATTGTTGTCGGTGCAAATTAAACGCCCATCGGCCACGCCCATTTAGCAAAATTACGGGCGTGGCCAGATCGGCTGCATAAGTAAGAAATCATTTTATTTGAAAAGTTTTTTTTGTCACCCAGTGTTGTTTATGTTGTTGTTGTTGATGTTGAAACGTTTCAGGTTTTGTCGCATTGTTGGCTTTGTTGTTGCTGTGTCGGCGACATAACAGGCAAAAGGGAACAATAATAAAGCGAGCGAGAGGGAAATACAAGAACTAGCAAAAAAGTCAAGAGTGCTCGACTGGAAGAGACCCTGTACTTAAGCTTTATTAAACTAATGCGTGAAGAACCTAGATTTCCAAAAAAAAAAATTAAAAAAAACTCATCCTGATTTTAAGAACACTTATTTTGATTTTTGTTTAATTTAAAAGGAATATGTTTAAATTTAAAAACAATTTTTATTCATGAACACTCGCATATGTCTACATACACCCTTATTTTTGCCTTAAAAGCTTTGTAAGTCAGTAAAAAAAAAATATTTTGAAGGGTCGTTTAAATTCCGTTTGAATGATGCAAAAATTTCCTTAGCCTTAAAGGTCTACTTTTTCAACATTTTTCCTCGATTTTTTACAAAAAATATTGTGATGCAAAAACATTTCTGAAACAACTCTAAGAGTGACTGCAAAAAATTGTTTTCAAAAATATTTTTGCTAGTATTTTATAACATTTTTTTAAAACTGCTAAAAAGCCACTTTTTCTGTGAAAAGTAGAAAAAAGGGGTTAAAATCGTCATTTTTAGGATTTTCAAAAAATTTTCAAAAATACTAGCAAAAATTACTGTGAAGACTTGACTTACATAGCTGTTTAAGCAAAAATAAGGGTGTACGCAGACATATGCGAGTGAGTGTATTCTTATGGGATCTGAACCCTTTTACTTTTTGAAGTACAGGGTCTAGCAAATACAACAAGAAGAAAGCGACAGGCGCAAAGCACATGGCACAACAAAGTTGAACTGTAACAATAACCAAAGTCAAAGTTTGTCGGCAAAGTTTTTGTTGTATTTGTATTTGTATGTATGTGTGTGGGTGTGTATGTTTGTGTCGGCTGTCGGAACATCTACGGGAAACAAATTCATTTCAATTGTTTATGTGCCTGTTACGAATTTATACATGTGTATGTACATACGTATGTCTGTATTTACATATGTGTGAGCGAAAGAAAGAGAGCGAGATCGATGAGAGCAGATTTTTCAAATGCCGCACGCCCTATAGGATGAAGCAAATTAAAGGTAATATCAGAGCTGCCAATTTAGCTATTTTGTACGTTAACTTAAATATTAGCTACAAAATTTTACGAAATGCTGCACAGAAACGAAATTTTTTTTGAAAATTCCAGTATAAAATGCGTGAAATCTCGAACTGTAAACTAGCTAGAAATCTGACAATTTTAAAAGTAAATTTTGCGTCTTTTCCAGATCGCCGATAAATTCAATACATTAATCAGAGAGCATCAGCATCAAAAAACATTAATATATTTAGGAAATATCGCCATTTTGTCAATTCGGAAAATGTTTCGAATGCAGCAGAGTTTTTGAATCTGATGTTCAAATTTAAAGAAACCCATTCAAAAATTCATTTGTCCTTTTAGCAAAGTTTTCGTCAGAGGTAATTAGTTTTCAAAAAAAAAATCAGCTTTTTAAGACCAACTAAAAAATAAAAGGCATTTTAGATTTTAAAAAAAACATATTTTCATATTTTACTATTTTTTAAAGCCTCACTTTTAACGGAATCTATGATAAGTTTTTTTTTTTTTTAAATCAAGCCATGTACAATATTATTTTTACCATTTTTTGCTACTTTTTTGTATTAAATTAGCTATTTTAGCCCTTTAAATTCAGACTTGCTGCTGCTGGCGTTGCCACCAGAGACCAAAAGGAAACCTGCCCACGGCGTGGCAATACCTGCAGCTTTTACATCACATTCTATAGTTGATTGTTGTTGTTATTGTTGCTGTGGGTAGCAAAACAAAGAAAGAGCGAAAGAAATAAGCAAACAAAAGTCGCAACAAAATGCCAAAGAAATGCAAATAAAACTTTTCTCTTGACTCTGACTCTGGCACTGGTTTTAGCTTAATGTTTAAGTAGTGTTAACCGACTTTAACCCGACATCGAATCCTTTAACAAACCAACTTTATTCCTGTTGTTTTGCTTTTGTGGTGCAGACAGAGACAGCAACAACAATGGGGCAAACAATTTTAATTTTACCGTAGTCAAAAGCAACGCAATGAAAATGAAAATGAAAGCTCGTTGTCTCTTTCCCTCCACTTGGGTACAGTTTAACTGTCGGATCAGAGGGAAGAGTAGAGGGAAAGAGACAGCGGGCTTTCTATTTCATTGCGTTGCTTTTGACTAAATTCAGTTTATTACAACTTTAGCTGCAACAACAACAACAACAGCAATAACAAACTTGCCAGAAATAACTGGTCAAGCAAACATGTTATAGCAAAAACAAAACAAAAAATAGACTTAATTAAGCATTTTGTTGAACAACAATTGCAATGAAATAAATCACAAAACAGTTTACTTCAATTAACAAAGGCGCAACAACAAATAAAACTGCAATTGCTATACAAACAAACATACGTACATATGCACTCTCTATGCTTGTGTATGTGTGTATGTGTCCTCTGACTGTCTGGCAACGTTAAAATTTGTCTCTAAAATATTTTAAATGTACAGAATTCGTAATTAAACAATGAGAATTTATGAATTAGTTTGCATGTGTAACATGTGTATTCAAAAGTTATTTATCGCATTTAGATTTGATGAATGAAGGTATTTAGGGAATTTCAATACACAAATAATTAAAAGCTTTTGCGACAATTGGCAAAAACAAAAAGAAGAATTGAAATGTATTTATTCGTGGCATCGATTCGAAGACTTTGAATGCAAATTGAGCGGATATCACAATGGAAAAATCGAAAACATGAAATAAGCTGTTAAAAAAAACATATGTATTTTGTCTAAACAATTTATTTGATTATTTTACGAAATTAATTAATTATTAACGCTTACATTGCTATCTTAATTATTGTGATTTTTTTAGAAATCTTTAAGCTTTTAAAATAATATTCAAAAACCAATTTAGCAACATTTTAAGCTCACCTAAATTGTGAAACTTTTTTATTAACATATGATAATTATTTTTTTTATCACTATTCTCAGCGCTACAAAATTAAGCTTATTATTTATGTCACTTGTCAATATTAAAGAATATTTTGTAAAAATATAGTATGTGAAATTTTACTTTAGGCTAATAATAATAAATTAAAATTCAAGTTCAAAATTGAGCCTGGAAGTCAACTTTTCACTTGAGGTTACGGTTAGGTTTTCGGTTATCGTTTCCGGTTTTAAAATACCGGTATGATTTCGTTTCACAAAACTATTTGAATAAATGTTAAAGATATGCAAATTTGCAAATAAACATTCTGAAAATTCACAAATTAAGATCTTTATATTGTGATCCATATTTAAATTAATTTAGTGCAGAAGTAAAAATTAAATATAGTTTTAAAAAACGATGATTGCACCTTAACAACGTCATTAAATTTTATGCTTAACCGAACCGAATTAGAATCGGTTTCTTAACGGTTATTTCAGTTGGAATAATTTCGGTATAAAAAAAATGTTTCCTTTCAGTTACGGCCATCAATTGCTATCGGTTAATACCGGTTACTGTTATGGTTAAGGTTCTAATCCCTGTTTAGATTTCATTTAAATTTTTTGGTGACTTTAATATTATGTACGTATATACGTATTTTTTTTTGCTTTAATAAAAACAAGACGTTCTTATACTTTAAAATGCAGTTCAGGCTATAAGTACAGTCACATCAATCCCCACAGATTTAAATATGTGTCTGGATTGAAAATGGATTATTGGTTGATTGTATTCATCACAAATATAATTGGAATATTAAGTTTGCATCTCTTTTGAGCTCAGGCTGCGTTGGGAAACGGGCAGAAAAAGAGAAAAAGAGAGAGAGAAAAATTGATTACTATTTAATTTTATTTGGTCAATTTCCGACAAACAACATGTTAACTTGTTGAACAACAACAACAACAACGACAACAAGGATCTAACAAGCCTCCAAATGCTGTGGCGACAAAATGAAACCCCACCAAACTGAGGAAACAACAACAACAACAAGGCTCATAGCAACAACAACAACGACAAAGGATTATAGGTATTAAAAGTTATAAAACAACAAGATTATGGGTTTAGCAATACAAACAGACATATGTACACATGTATGTACATAAAAAGCTATATGTACAGCTGCGGTCAAAAAAATAGTAGTGCCTGCAATGAACTTACAAAAGCTCAAAATTTAAAGACTTTTAATTTATCCAAATTTTTTATTTAATTTTTTTAAGATACGTTATTATATTGTTAATCAATCTGAGAAATCAAAGATAGTGAAAATTTATTATTTTTCGACTTAGCAATTTTTATCTTGTAATAGTCTGAAAAATGGGCGGTCAAAATAATAGTAGTGAATGCATTAAAAGTGGAAAAAAAGGATATTAAGCAGGAAAGGCACTTGATTTAATATTTATAATTGCAATTTGATAATTTTCTATAAATTGTATAAAAAATATTTTGCTTAGAGTTGTTACAATGGGGCGTGGCAAGCATTGCACTCCAGAAAAGAGTGCTCCTATAAAAAATTTATTTCAAAAAGGATAACGTTTAAGGAAGTGGAAAAATTTGATTAGATGATTGCCAACCATAATCAGAAACGCCATTAAGTAGTCGCCAAAATAGGATAAATGTGGAAGACCTCGATCCATGTCCAAAAGACTAGTGACAAAAGTAGTGAGGTTTTTGAAACGCGACCCTTTTGGTCCTGCAGCACTTAAAAAAAAGGACTTTGGTATGGACCAAAGTGTGTAAAACATTCTTAGATGTTTGCGAAATAATAATCTGGCAGAAAGAAGCCCGTGAAAAATTCCGTTATTAAAAAAATACCTGCCCAAAAGCGATTTCGATTTGCTAAGGATCATCTGAATTGACCCTAGAGAAATAAAGAAACCTCTAGTGGTCGGTTGTGTCCAAAATTATTTTTATTGCTGGTCGAGGATCTCGACAACATGTAAGGTATCCGTTAAAGTCCGAATATCAGCCCAGATTCACCTGCAGGACCATCAAACATTGTGGTATGAGAATAATAACCTGGGCGCATTTTCGCATTATTGGGTCCAACCCATATAATGGATCATAACCATAATGGAAAGACACGAACAAGTGAAAATTCTGCAGGACACTATGCTACCGTATTTTTCAGATGATATGCCGATAATTTGGAGGTTCCAACAGGACATAGACCCAAAGCATATCAGCAAATCTTCGAAAGAATGGTTCGCATAGAAAAAAGTTAATGTAGTGGAGTGGTCACCACGGTCCCCCGATCTGAATCCCATTGAAAATTTGTGGTCCGATATGAAGAAGGATATTGCCAAGCATCAACCAACAAATAATATTCATCTTTGGAAGATCGCTAGGAGCGCCTGGAGCTCAATACAAACAGAACGATGTAAAAGCCATGATCCGTCGTTGTAAGGCGGTAATTCAAGATAAAGGCTTCACAACAAATTATTAAATTTGGTTATTATTAAGTGCATTTCACATATCTAACCTTTTAAATAAAAAAAAGGGGGTTTTGGATCGTTTTCATCATTAAAATATTTGAATATGTTCATCACTACTATTATTTTGACCGCCCATTTTTCAGGCTATTGCAAGAAAAAAATTCCTAAGTCGAAAAATAATAACTGTTCACTATCTTTGATTTCTCAGATAGATTAACAATATATTAACGTATCTTAAAAAAATTATATAAAAAATTTGGATAAATAAAAAGTCATTAAATTTTGAGTTTTTGTAAATTCATTGCACGCACTACTATTTTTTTGACCGCAACTGTATGTGCGAGTGTATGTGTCCGCTTTTGGCCTTAACTTGTTATAATATTGGCCAAGAGCCACAACGGCTAAAACAGGGGGGAAAACGAAAGCTGCTTCAAAATACGGGTAAAACAACGAAGTAGAAATACACTTAACCAAACAAATAATTATCCTGTAAACGTACAATTCTTACCGGCTTATACATATATGTATTTACATATATTTACATATGTATTTTCAGCACTGTTCTGCTGAAAAGTATGCAACACATAATTGGAGGGGAATTCGACAGGCAAGTCGAGAGAAATTCGGTCAAATCTTTCGGATTGATATTTGCAAAAAAAAAAGTGAAAACCGGAATAGACCTGATAGTTAATTAAGCAATACATTAAAATTTCTTTCCAATATGGACAGAATAATCTCAAGCTCAAAAGTCATTCATTATGATTATGCAATTAAACTAATCTTATATCATTAGTTTAATTCAGCGGTGGGCACGAAATCTGAATTCGGGACCCAACTTTATAAGAGTCTACCTAAGTTGGGAGCAGCCGCTGCTCCCGGAGCCACTACGTGCCCACCGCTGGTTTAATTGCATAATTAATAATTTTTGAGCTTGAGATTATTCTACTGACTAAAGAATTTGAAATACCTTAAAATACTTAGTTAACAAATACTTTACCATTTAAAAACTATAACACGAAGAAGCTAACTTTAAATAATTTCTGATATATGTATATACTTTATTATTCATATATAGTTTGTGTACTCGCAACAACCCAATGGAAGTGTATTTTAGAGAGAGCAAAAACTTTGTTCAGAATTCTTGCAGCCTGCAATTTGCTACAAAGTGGAAAAGTGGCAAATTGGGTGGATCAATGGAACTGGTAACCATCAGGGAAAGAGGAGAAAGATGTGTGTGTGGAGGGTGGCAGGTGGTGAGGGGGTAGGGGTGGAGTGGTTGGGGGGGGGTCATAGGTTGATAACATTTCAACGGCTCACATGCGTGTTAATTATTTCTGGCTCCACCAGGAAAAGGCAAAATTAGCAAAATTAGGCACATTAAATCTATTATCTGAGAAGTTTATCAACGTTTTTGGCTTTGGGGGTTAAGTGTCAATTTGGGCTGACTTTGGGCTTTGTCTTTTGCTTGCCACAAGACAAGGAAGACGAGAGGAGTGGAGGGGAGGGAAGGAAGGACTTAGACAGCCCAGCCGTTGTGCTTGTTATGCTCCACACAAAATTAATCCATATTTATTTGGCAGCTATTTGAGAGACAACAACTGGCAACTTATCGGTAACTGTATTCGAATTTGTACGTTAAGTGGGCTTAAATTGCTTGAGTTTATTTAGTCATTCTATGAATTGTAGTAGTTTAGTTTTACAAATTTATTGGAGAGTAAATAATAAATCGGTTATGAAACGGTTATGATTTAATTATGCATTTCTTGTGAATGGGGCATTTTAAATGGTCATGAATTCAAACCAAAACCGTTAACCGGCATAATAGATACAAAACTTTCTTATTATACCGAAACCCAAAAGCCGAAATTATTCAAATTTGAATTAACGGTTTTGCAACCGATTCATGCATAACGATTAGTTCAAGCATTCAATCAAGCATTCAATTCAAATATAATATGTTGTTAAAGTGTAATTATCGCTTTTCAAACTATAGTTTTGAAATGGTTTTTAAATTGTATATTAATTTCATGATACAGCATTTCTTTTCGGAAATTAAAGAATTTTTATGCTCATATTAAAATATTTTTAACATTTTCACAATTGATATATTTTATGTTTTGAAAGAAAATCGAACCGGTATTTCAACCGAATGGAAATTTAACTTTACGCATAAATCGGTAACAAAACGGTTATTTTGATTTGAACTATTTCGATTCTTCGCTTTAGGTATGATAAAAAAGTTTTTTTTCGGTTTCGGTTTCAGTTTTGGCTACCAATTTCAATCGGTTTATACCGGTTAACGGTTCAGAGCCATTAAAATAAACTTAACATTGGACTTGTAGACGATCACTTGGGTTTTATAGGTCATTCAATGAAGGGATCTTTTAATTCAATCACCAGTTGCAACCTTAAAAATGACATCGACATTGACTTCAAGATACGAATCGCATTCAATTTTTAGTACTTCGGGGTGAAGTTAATCATGAACTTAACTGGCCGACAGCCAAAAGCAAAACAAACTTAACAAAGTTAACTTAATTTAGCCAAGGGCGTCATTTTAACTGCCGCTTTCCGGCTAAGATATAAACCCCCTTCCCTCCTCCCTCCTATCCCGATCTTCCCACGACTCGAAAGCCTTTTACGAACCATCCTCATCCTCGTCCTCGTCCTAGTCGTCGTCATCCTTGTCGACATTTCAATGCCTTTTTAATCTAGAACAAAAGCAAACTTAATTTGCCACAACATCTCAGATGGGCACAAGAAAAGCAGCGACTTCGTCTGTTCCCCTTTCATTCTTCACCCTCCTTTTGCTCTTTCTCTTTCTGCTTGCCACATCGCAACTTCTTCTTCGTCTTCAGTCTTGAACTCCTCGACTATAACTCCTGGCAGCGACAACATCACTTGGCACATAATTTAATTACAACAACACTTTTGGGCACAGCATAGCACGGCGCAAAGGGCTCGCAAACCAGAGGCGTAGACAAAGGGGGGCAAGTCGAGGCAATTGCCCTTCCCTTTCTTCACGTAAGCCCAAAATTATTCATTCCGAAATCAGCGCAGATCTGTAGTGATCTTTAATTTAAAAGCTACCATTTTTGGTTTCAGATTCATCGACAATTCGTTTTTTTTTATTTGGCTATTTTGGGTTTTTAGAGATTTGTCCTGTATCATGAATTTTATTTTTAAGAATTATGTGTACATACATTTTATGTTGAGTGCGACCAGAAGACAAGTATTCGAAAAAAATAGCTTAACTTACATACATGTAAATGTACAAAAACAGAAAAGAAAAAAAAATCATACTAAAACTCAATTTTAAAAACTTGGTTTATTTTTAATTGTTCAATTAACATAAAATGTGTGAAAAAAGGGCAACATTTCAGATAAAAATAGTCAATATAGTGAAATATTTGATTTCACTGAAAAAACTCTTAAAGAGTCCCGTCAAAATATTTGCGGAGAAGGAATTAAAAGGTCTTGAATCAAGTATTTTTTACTTGGCTTAAGAAATTCTAGGATTACCGAGATTTTGACACCTCACTGGATTGATTAAATCCCGGAATTCCGGGTTTTTTTCTGTGTACGATGAATAAAAAAAGTACGGATAATTTTTTTATTTTTTTAATTAATTACGATTTATTAATTTTAATTTAAACAATTTTAACATTTTCACTATTTCAAATTCTATTAAACAATGTTATTTATGCGGACAATTGCAATAATCAATATCGCAATAGGAAACAAAATAAACTTTCAGCCCCCCCTTCACATAAAGATGGCTACGCCCATGCACTGTAGAAAAGAAAGGAAACGGGCAAAGGGAAAAGAGAGGAGGACTGGGCAAATTGCTACTTTGATGTTAAACGCGGGCGGGTGTCGTGGTATTGGATGCGCTGTTCCAGCCGCTCCCCTCTTCCTGCTTACCGCTCCCCGCTCCCCGCTCCCTGTTCTCCCATTGGCGCCACTCGCTTCGAGTGTTGAATGAGCAACAACTTTCGAGTGCAACGCGTCCTGAATTGTAATTAGTGCCTGGAAGCCAGGAACCAACCAGTAACCAGGCAAGGAGCGTGGCCAGCAGCCAGAAGCCCTGCTGCCATGTTACGGATAGTGTAGTGCCCCGGAGTACCGTCATGTACTCCTATACTGCTGTACTCCTTACTCCTGGCTACTTCACTTGATTTGTGGAGTGCGCATTTGTAATTGTTATTACGTGTAAAATGCAAAGTGTCCAAGTTCAGTTGCAGCTCCACTTCCACTTCCAACTCCACTTCCACCTCCATCTCCACCTTCGTCTCCATCTCCCTATATCCCACAGTTCTCCGGCATAAATTCGTTATCGACGCTAATTGCTTAACGTTTCGCGCGTGCTTTGATTAGCCCCAAACAGATAAGTCATGTCTAGACTTAAGATGCGGAACAAAACCCGGAACAAACATCGCGAACGGAAATGCAATGACATCGAAATACATTTCAGACAGTTTCTGAATCATTTCGGGCTATGTTATAAAAATTATTTGATGTAAAAAAATTATTTAATGATATACAAATTTTAAAAATATTTAGCACTCAAATCACTCAGATCAAGTTAATTTATATGTTTGTTGCACTTTCCGCCTCCGCTAATTTCGAAAATCCACACACAGTTTTGAAGACAGAAGTCTCTTATTGGTTATTAAAGTTTTTTTTATTAGTATGTATTATTTTACCTAATTTCACTTAGAACAAATATATATATCGATATTTATGGCTGTTTTAAGCTTCTACTCCATGCATGCGTCTAAACGTATGCAGTAAATTTTTTTTTTAATTCATACATCAAATTAATATATAGAGGGCTTTCTAGGACAGTTTCTGTAGTTGTTTCATGGTTGGATCTTGAAATTATCTATAGTTGTACCTTCTTAGAATTGATATGATTCCTGTGAAGTTCAGAGTCAACCTTTGTTCAATTTTAAATCTATTAAAGAAAGAGGTAAGAAACCCAACCAAAAGGTTTCCAGAAAGGAACAAGCTGCGTATTCAGATTCAGAGTGAGACACAGTGTTGCATATTAATGCAGTTTGTCCTTTTTGGTAAAAACGAAATTAAACGAATGAAATTAACAAAGAAAATAAACAACGATAACAAAAAATAAATAAATAAAATAAATTGTGTAGACTTTTTTCCGTATTGAATTGCAAATTCAACACACAACTGCCATTAAAGTTGTTGGGTATAATTTTAATTTGCAAATTTGTATAAGTAAAAGGGTTTATTGTATTCGTTGAAATGTATGTAACAGGGAGAAGGAAGCATCTTCGACCCTATAAAGTGCATTTATTTTTGATCAGCATCAACAGCCGATCTCAGAGATAATAAAAGCTAGCAAATTGCAAATAAAATTAAAAATACTACGTATTTTTTTGGTAATTAACGTTAACTACTGTTTTTACCTATCATCCCACTAAATCGCAACAAGATTGGCCAAACAGAACGCTAGTAATGCCTTTTTTTAACAATAACCAATTTTCTTTAATTCGCAACAAGATCGGCCAATCAGAACGGAAGTAATGCTGATTAAAGTTTCAAGCAATGTGAGCGCCTGGAAGTATGCAATGAAAAATATTTTATAAATTTTTAAATAAGTAATGAGTACCTTATAGTCGGGAACTCGACTATAGCCTTTCCCGCTTGTTTTGGCTAAGATAACGAGTCCTTTTTCCTTGGCAACAGCTGGCACAGGACTTTAAGGACTCGCAGCTTCAGCTTGAGCTTGAAAAGAAAATTGTGCCAATCAAATTGAAATTTAATTTGCACAACAATGGGTCAATTTGAACCGAAGTGACCTTTTCGACAAGAGAGAGTGAGTGAGAGAGAGAAAGAATTATTAACCTTTATCATATGGTGTAGTATACACCTAGTTCTGGATCCTTTTTATCGTCCTCTACCGCTTTGTTTTCTGTTCGCTGGCAGTCCATAAAATTGTGATTTACTCCCGTTGAGATTTCAATTACTGCCGCTTTATTGCCAATAAATTTTCATATAAATTAGGCAAACGAAAAGTTCCCAAAGCAAAACAGAGCAAAAAAAAAAAAAGAATACCTAGTAAAGAAGGGGAGGAAACGAGCTTAAGCAGCAGCGCACGTAGTCAAAGGACCTGGCCAAAGGACCTGCACAGGAGTCCTTGAATATTTGCTGGGTACGGCACAAAACACACAAAAAAGGGTTTGCGGCACGTTCTTGCCGTGAAATCAATTGACGCCTCTTTAAATTGGGCCAAGTCGAGCATCGACACGAAAGGCGACAATCGCTTATGAAGGACATCATCCCTTACCAAGGATATCACGCGATTCAATTTCAGATTTACGGTGC
Source organism: Drosophila recens (assembly GCA_037043495.1). Taxonomy (NCBI): domain Eukaryota; kingdom Metazoa; phylum Arthropoda; class Insecta; order Diptera; family Drosophilidae; genus Drosophila; species Drosophila recens. Next base: position 843,596 of record JBAMBJ010001057.1, on the reverse strand, counting down.
ATTTCAAATGCTCTAATATCAAAATTAAACAATTGGCAACAATTTATTAGGTGCAATTTATTGGCGAAAACAAAAATTTCTCAGATTCCAGAGTAGCAGCAAAATCGTTGTCATTTGATCCGCATAAAGTATTAAATTAAAAATGATACAATACTATTTCAACCCCATTTTCCTCCTATTCATACAAAAAGTGGCATTTTAGCAGTTTTAAAAAAAATCATAAAAAGTACTAGCGAAGAGATTTTTGAAAGTTTTGTTTTTGCAGTCACTCCCAGAATTGTTTGAAGAATTTTTTTGCATCAAAATATTTTCTTCAAAAAATCATGGATAAAAGTTAAAAAAGCAGACTTTTGCCAAAATATAAAATTCTCAATGAGTACTTAACGGGTTAAGAAAAGTTTTGCATCATTTAAACGGAATTTAAATGACATTTCCAAAAATATATAATTAGATATTAAATTCTGACGTAAAGTGAAAATATTACATTTATTTGAGTGTGCAAAGTGTTTCTTGACAAACTGTATATGTAAGAGTACAACACCTTTTTAAAGTTGTTATTTGCTACATATATATCAACATATCGCGATACCAATCTGAAATAAATGTATGCTGATTGCGCTCAAAACAGGGTTTGAAAGCCAGATCCCGTGAGTTGGAATCGTATTCGAATTCGTATATAGTATCTGGATTATCCCCCTTAATAGTACTGCATATCTCTCGCAAAATATGCAACATGCTGTTATTGCACTTATTTATTGACCAGTTCTTGGACTGCAAGAAGATTTAGTTATTAAGTTCATCGGTTAATCTGAGTTTATACAGTATTGGCACAGCAAGCATTTTTAAATTTAAGGCTAAGTTGCGCCGTTATCATACACATATTCAAATGTCATTTAAATTCCGTTTGAATGATAGGTACAAAACATCCCTTAACCCATTAAGTACCCATTGAAAATTTCGAATTTATGTTAATGTTAAATATTAGCAGAGATTTTTGAAAATTTTGTTTTTGCAGTCTTTTCCAGAATTGCTTGAAGAATTTTTTTGCATCAAAATATTTTTTGTAAAAAATCGAGAAAAAAAGTAGAAAAGAAAACGGTTTTTTTGGCTTAAATAATTTCGGTTTTTGGGTTTCGGTGTAATAAAAAAGTTCTGTTTCGGTTACGATTTAAGTTACGATTACCAATCTCAATCGGTTAATACCGGTTAACTGTTACGGTTATTGTTACGGTTTTAATCCCTGAAAAATATTTATTTTTTTGACCACTTTAACTGATTTTCCAAATATTTGTTGATTACTGAAAGGGCTGCAGTAAATAATAAAAATAAAATTGTTTTGATAGTTCAATGGAATCTGATTAAAAGTGTAATCACTATTCACAGCTGTGGTTTCACACTTTTAATCACACTTATTTAATTGATGCGAACATAATATTGAATATAAAATATTGTTCCATTTGATGGAAATGAGTGCCTATAAGTAATGTGAATCCTCGTAGTTGTCACGGAACTCCAGCAGTCTATCGAGCGCCGACTCATAGTCGCCTCTTTCGAGTCCTCCAAGTGAATAGCTCTGCAATTTGGCCAACTGAACGCGATGTGTCTGGGCGTGCAAGGCGTCCAGATGATCGCCAAGTTTGCTGGAGTTTTGAAGGGCCGCCAACACCGGGGCACTGTCCACCCGAGTGTCCGGCTCGCGCTGCCCATCTCTGGGCATCACGAAGCCATCGTTGGCCATGGTGTCCTCGAAGATCTCAAAGGGAAACGGCAGCTGCGTTTTCAGTGGCAACGGTGTGGAGGCGGCATGTGTCAGGCTGCCATGGTAAGCACACTGATAATACAGCTGCAGCATTTGGGAGACACTGTCACAGCCATAGGCCGCCATACGCAGCTGTGGTCCAGCCTGCTCCATGGGCCGCTTGAGGCGAGCATAGGGAATGCCGCGTGCCACCACTGATTGAACCAAATGCGCAGTGCCTGGATCACAGCCGGGCGACAGTTGTGTCAGCAGTGAAGTATTCGCACTCTGATCCAAATAATCAATGAGATCCTGCTCCTGTTGCATGCCCAAGGGCAAAGCCAGAGCAGCTGCGGTTAATTTGCGACCATGCGGCGCGACACGTTCACAGAAGCGCAACAAAGTCTCGGGCGTCTGGCGGAGACGATAACTGAGCGTAACCGTGTCCAGGAAGGCAGCCAACACGGCCGAGCTCTGATACAGATTGTCCGATTGCCATTTGAGGCCGGGCAAATGACGCGACTGCTGCGCGTTGTTCCGCCAAATGGTCGACAGCGTGGACAGCGGCGTAAACATGCTCGCCTGCTCGCTGAGATGCGAGTAGCTGAGCACACTGTTCACCACACGTATGCTTTGGCCAGTCCGAGTGTCTGCAGGAGAAATCAGAGACATTAACAAATTACAGACAGACAGATAGTACAAATTGTGAGTTATGCCCACCTGCTTGGGCATAGGATACACTGCGTGGATAGTGCAGTGGCAGAACAAAGCTAGCGCGACTGTATTCATCATTCAAATGCTCCAGCAATTTGCTGGCCAATCCACTGAAGCCATCGTCGATGTCAAAGAGCACTTGGAAGCCCTGCAGACCGTCGCATTCCTCGGCATAGAGACGAATGCGATCACAAAAGTCCTCATTAAAACCGGGCGATTGCCAGATTTCAACGCCAGCCGCATGTGTGCCCAGCACCTGGACATCCGATTGTCGTATAAAGCCCTGCAGCACATTGAATGTGCGTGGATGATAGCGTGTGTACAGATAATCCGCCCAACTGCTGCACGTCTCCTTCAAATTGTAGTCCTTGTTCTGCGTGTTGACTGCGTTTTTAAGCAAATCCTTTTGATACTCGGACATCGTGGCTCTTGGCTGCTGGAGCACATCCAGTTCACTACCAGTGGATAAATTGTTTTGCTCCGCATATTCCTTGACCTTCTGTAGCTCATCAGCCGTTGGCTGCTCATCCAGGAGCGGCACATAATTGCCATACAATTCACCCACCACTGGCAGATGTCCCAATGTCCCCACAAGATCCACGGAGAGCAAACGTGGTGTGTATGTGGTTTGTTTCAGATCGTTGAGGCCTTCTCTGTAGAGCACATCGTTCTGTGGCAGCTGCTCCTCTTCCACCTGACTGTTGCTGGGATCGTAGACAAAGTTCGACTCCTGAAAACTTAAAGTGAGTTTCCAGCTGTGTGTGAAATGTGCTGTAGTTGCTTACCTGCTGGTTCCAGAAGTGTGCACCCACATAATTGGCATATGTGCCCAGCTGAAAGGTCAGTATCTCGCGTGTGTGGTCCATTTTTTACAAATAATGACTAATAATGCGGCGAACTGCAAAACAACGCGCGCAGCAGCCAAAATTGCAACAGATGTTAAATACAATTGTTATCGATAGGCATTATCGATATATTGATAACATTTCAATGTCAGCCAGGGATGCCAACAGCACAAGCAGACCAAAACATTTTATAAATATATTAGCAAAAGAAGACAGAATAAACAACAAAAAGTATGTTATTGGAAGTATTGATTTTTAACAATATTATAATTTGAAAAATATTTTTATCTGTCTTCATCAGCTATGGAATCTTTATTTCTTTATCTCAGCTTTGCGCCTATTTTTCTTAAAACATTTGGTTTGTTTCATGTTTTGAGAGAGGCAGAAAATAACTTTTATTTCCCCAATCGAAAAACAATGTGCTCAATGTGCTCAAATTTGCATCGAATTGATCAATTTTAGATTTCATGAACAACATAGGAATATTTCATATAATTTTCTGGCTTAAGTTGTTTTGACAGAAAAAAAGTCGAAATAATGCCAAATCGGCATCACTGGCAGCAGTGTCACTTATTACTATCGATAGTGTCGCAGTCTCTGCTATGCGATATTTATATCGATAAGAGCTGGCAGCTGCTGAAATTATTATCAACAGTAGGTATCGATGTTTGCATGCATTTCATATCGATTCTCTGATTTCAGCTACATGTGCTCTACGAGAATAGAAACAATTTGAAATTTAAACTCATGATTTACCAGCGACTTCTATTTAAACGACTAAAATTTATCATTGTCAGATTGAGAAATATCTATATATGTATACACTACTTTTCCTTGTTAAGGACCATGGACAAGTAGCAGTTCCAAATGAGCGCAATCAGCTGAACGAACAGCACTTGATAATTGACGGGTATGAGCGAGAAGTTGATCACCTGCGCCGTTGGCCACAGCATGTAGCTGCGCTTCATCAAGTCCAGGTAGCCGTCCCGAATGCTCTGCACAATCTCCTCATGTCGTTTGCCATTGACAAACGGCACCAGATACGAGAGAACCAGTGTAAATGGAGGTGCAAAACACGTTTGATCAATTGCCATTTTTTTGATGCCACGGTGCAGGGCCGGCTGTTCCCTTCCCACCATGCTGTCCAGTTTAATGTACCATCTGCGCAGTGCGGGACCAACAACACAGAATCCAATCGCACTGAATTTCGCCGTTCGTTCCATGTTATAGTCCTTAAATGATTTCTTTTCGATGGCCAATTGGGCTACCATATCGCCAGCTCCCATTATGAGGGCTGCCCTCAGTCCCTCGGCTGCATAAATTGCCAAGGACATAATTTAGGTTGATCTAAGAAAAAATATTCCTTTAATTATTTCACGTATGGCAGCACTTATCGATCTTTACCAATGAACTGTTAGTATTGTAAAACTGCAAACCGAAATTTTTGTTGTTATTGTTCAATAAGGCGAATGTTAACTGTATCAATTTTATTTTAAGTTGTGTGGCAATGTTTCAAATCATTTAAAAATCTCAAGAAACTACTTCAAAAACTTTTTTATTTCTAAACAGAGTTCTTGATATAATATTTATATATCGATGTACCGATAATTCGTTTTTGGCGATGATTTATTTTAAAGGGATATTTTTGCAAGCGATCGATATAATTGTGCAATATTATCGTGCTCGATTTTTCACAGATGTTTGTAACCTTTGCCGCAGTTATATTTTCTTTATGAAATGTTACGAATTTATCCTGATAAAATAAATGAAGAATAAAATTGTAAAAGTATACTAAGAATAAACTTACAAATTGTTTACTCTAACTAATTGATTTTACAATAACATTTATAAAAAAATAAAAAATAAATATCGTAATTGATATTCAAAACTATATTTTGGCGAAAACAAACTCGATATTTTGCTCACGAAATGCAGTTATTGAGAGAAACATGTTTATAAACATTTGCGGCAGTGTTGTCAAATGCCTGTGTTGACATAAAGTGCGCATACGTGGCAACGCCTGCTGCATACGTTACAATCGTTACAATTGTGTTTACATGAATTTTAAGGCAAACCTTTTGTAAATAATTGATGAATTTTGCAATCACGCTGAAGAATGCTGCTGTCTGTGTAAGTGACAAGAAATGGTTTTGATTTGGATTTTTGTTTTATTTCGTATTGTTTGTGCGCCGTGGCAAATGGCAACGCCATGAGTGTGAGTGGTCAGAATTAGTGTGGCAACACCACACAGATAGGCAAAACAGGGGACAATATGTAATATTGCCATTATTATTTGTTTTCTATTTAGAATATATACATTACTTAGATAAATTGTATGTTGAAAGACACCGATTGTTGACAAAATTCTGCAAAGACGACGACGACAACGAAGACGCTCAGGTTTGTACGCGCCGGCGGCATACAGCGATAACAACAGCAACAGCAACAACAGCAAGAAAAACATGCACCAACAACACATGGACCTGCATGCTCCCGTGGACCTTAACAAGGTAACTGTACACGCACACACACGCACGCACGCACACATATGCATAGTATGTGGCGCTCCAGCGGACCAACTAATGTTTCCCCCTCTCCCTCCTCCTTCTGCAGTCCCTGGACGAGATGACGCCGGAGGAGCGTATGCGGTAAGATTTATGGAATGATAAACAACATTTAGTTTGTATGTTTATCTTTTTATTATTATTATTATTATTATTATTATTATTATAAAGAAATTACCGGCAATTACAAAGTGCGGGCAATTTTTGGTTTGTGTTAAGCAATAGCTGCAATGGCCTTCTGCTTAAATCTTATGTTGTGATACGTAACAATATTGTTTTAACAATAGAATTTATAGTACAAATAGTTAATAAGTATGATAACAAGTCTATATATATATGAATGTTTCTATTAATTCTAGTTACTTAAAGTAAGATTACATTTATATGCTATTGTAAAGTTTTATGGATTTCAGAAATTGAATTGTTGTAACTATATTTTTGGGATCTACTATTTCTTCTAGGGTTTTTTGGAGGAGCTTTTGTCTATGTTCTGTGTAAAGGGGGCATTCTAGGAATATGTGGTGTAGGGATAGGTTGTGATTGCATGGTTGGCATGTGGGATGAGGTGTTTTGTCAAATAGGTGGCTGTGTGTCAGTTTAGTGTGTCCGATTCGAAGTCTCATAAATTTTATGATGTCTATTCGGGAGATTGTTGGGTTTAAAGTTTCGATATTGTTTTGCTTTTTTGGGTTGGTGAGCTTGTAGTGTGGAGATGTGTTGTTCCAAACTAGCTCGTATTGGGTTTTCATGTATTTACTAATGTATTTAAGCGTATCTGGTATGTTGTGGTTTTTTTCTAATATTAATGGCAATGTAAGTGCTTGCTTTGCAGCTTGGTCTGCAAGCTCGTTTCCAATAATGCCGCAGTGTCCAGGGACCCATATCAGAGTAAATTTGTGTTTGTATTTTGATATAATTTTTCTAATTTCTAATGTGTAGTAACTATGGTTGTTAGGGTTTTCTAGTGCTGTAAGAGCTGCTAGTGAGTCGGAGCATATGGCAAATTTTCCTTTTTGTTTTTCCGCATATCTACATGCGTAGAGAATTGCTGATATTTCAGCAGTGAAAATAGAGGAATAAGGTGGGAGCATTTGCTGGGTTATGATGTCTTGTGTGGAGGTTACACTGAAGGCTACTCCGCTATCGGATTTAGAGCCGTCTGTGTATAGGAAAGTATGTTGTTTGAGAGAATCTTTCATTTCTAGGAATTTTTTATAGTATACTATCGGAGATGTGTTGGGCTTTAATGAGATGTGGAGGGATTTATTTATGTTAGAGAAGTTAAAAGCCCACGTTGGAGTGGTTTCTTTTTTATTTATTATGGGGACGGGATGAAGTGATATCGCATTGCACTGGTCAATAGTATTCTTAATTGTTGATAACAGTTTTGGTATTCTTTTCGCTTTTGAAATTTTTTTAATGACTTGTTCTAATGGAGTTTTTTTTGCGGTGGATATGATTTTAAAGTTTTTTAATATGGCGTGTTTGGTTCTGTGTTCTATTGGCTTTATGTTGGATTCGTATAGTAAATTGTTGATTGGAGAGGAGCGAAAGGCTCCGAGTGCCATTCTAACAGCTGAGTGGTATATGGTTTTAATTTTGTTAATTTTTGATTTGGGTGCTCTACCGTATAGGAATAACCCGAAGTCAATTTTTGACATGATAATTGAGTTAATTACATCTAAGATGGTTTTAATGTGACAGTTAAAACTAGTGCTGCAGAGACATTTTATAATATTTAGCCTTTTAGCTAATTGTATTACTAGTTTTTCTATGTGTGCGTCCCATTTATATTTATTCGTTATAGTAATACCTAATATTTTTAAAGTTGTTTCATTTTTTAGGTTCAAACTGCTAAGTATACTAAAGTTGCATTTTTTCTTTCGACAAATATGTAAATGTCTTGATTTTGGTATAGAGAGGCTGGCTCCAGAGTAATTACACCATTCTTGTATGTCTGTGAGTAGTGGATTTATGTCTAAAGTTGTTTCTTTCTTTTTTTGTTTCCTTATTATTGTATAATCGTCGGCGTATGCAGTAAATTCGAATGATTTGTGTAGACCTATAATTCTATTAAGTTTATTATAGGCAATTGCAAAAAGGATTACAGATAGTGGTGATCCTTGAGGGATTCCATTCTCTAACGGTAAAGGTTGGGATTGTGCGTTTTGGGTCTGAACACAAATTTTTCTATTAGTTAAGAAGTTTATTATGTATTTAATCATTTTTGGCCCTAGTTTCCAGTCGACGAGCTCGTCAATTATAGTATGCATTCCTATTTTATCAAATGCTTTTGAGAAATCTAGTGAGATTATAGAGAGGTGGCCCTTTCTGGATAGGGTGGTGGTAGTCAGGTAGTCTAGCATTGCTAGAGAATCTGATACCGATTTTCCCTTTCTGAAACCCATCTGACGACTATCGAGTAGCTGGCTGTTGTTAACTAGCCACCATAGTCTTTTAGATATTATTTTATCCATGACTTTGGATAGGCAGCTATTTAATGATATGGGTCGGTAAGAGGTTATTTCGGTTTTGTTTGAATCTGGTTTTAATATTGGTATTATGTTACTTATTTTAAACTGTTGTGGAATATGTGCGTTAAGTATATTGTTGTAAAGGTTGAGCAGCCTTTGCATTACAGAATCTGGGAGGTTTTTAATCATTGGGTAGCTGATGCGGTCCCTGCCTGGTGTTTTGCCTTTAAGTTGGTTTATGGCGCTTTTAAGTTCGATAATCTGAATATCGCATTCTAAGGGCTGGGTGAGAGGGGATGTGTTGTGAGTGAAATTGTAGTTTAAGTTTTCTTTGTGTGCCCTAAATGTGGAATGAAAGTTATTGTTGAGTGAGGCTTTTGACCAGAATTCGCACAGGGTTTTTGAGATATCATATTTGTTTGTATAAGTGTCTGCTGCGTTATTCGGGTTAACAAGGCAATGAATTGGGATATGGGTTTTGAGGCCACAGAATCTATTGATTTTTTTCCAAATTTTTGGGATTGGGGTTTGTGGGTTGATGTCTGAAGTGAATTCGTATAGAGCTTTGCGTTTTTTTATTTTTATTTCCCGTTTTAGTGTTGCATTAGCTTTTTTATACGCGATTATGTTGGTTGTGTTTATGTTTTGGCACATGTTTCGCCAGGCTAATATTTTGTTGGTTTTTAGTTTTTGCAGATCTTTGTTCCACCAGGGGACTTGTTTGGATGAATTTGGGTGGTATTGTGGTATGGATAGATGTGCGCTGTGTCTTATTATAGAGCAAAGGTGAGCTGTTTCTTGGTTTATTTGATGGCTGGGTGGTCTGTCGTCGGAAGATTGCTTACTTAAAATTTGGTAAAGGGGCCAGTTGGCTTTGTCTATATTAAACTTTGGTTTAATGACTGAGGAGTCAGTTATTTCACTTTTAAAAAGTTCTATTGAGATCGCGAAGTGGTCGCTTACTGAGAGGTGAGTGTCGATTGTCCATTTAGAGTATAAGGTTAGTTCAGGAGAAGCTAGGGAGAGGTCAATATGTGTAAAGGTGTGGTGTGTGGTGAAGTGGGTGGGTGAACCATTATTGAGTGTGGTTAGTAAGGATTGGTTTATAAATTTAAACAGTATATTTCCTCTTTTGTTACTTTTTGTGATCCCCAGCTTTTGTGCCAGCTGTTGAAATCACCTGTTATTAAGAGAGGGGTGTCAATATAGTTGTAAGTATCTTGTAATTCTTGTAATGTAAATGGTTTGTTCGGGGGTATATAACTGGAGATTATAGTAAATTTAATTTTTGATTGTACTGTAACAGCGATTGAGTCAAAGTTTATATTACGAATTTGGGTTTGTTGTTGTTGCAAGGAGTTGTGAAGTAGAAGAGCTACCCCTCCATAAGGGTTTCTCGAGTTGTTTATGTGGTAAAGAGTAAAGTTTATTGGGATGGGAATATTATTGGTAGAGTGGAGGTGGGTATCTTGAATGGAAATTATTTTAGGGTTCTTGTTTTTTATAAGTGTTTGTAAGTGGTTGTAATTATTGAGGTATCCATTTATGTTTAGTTGTAATATTTTTAGCATGTTAGAAATAAGAATATAATGTTAAGGTTTCTTTAAACTAGATTAATATATATTTTTTTTTTTGGATTTTATAGGTCGAGTTCTTCATCAGTACTCATGGTACTCGTGTGATCGGATATCTTGTTCTTGGTTTTTTTTTCGGTTTTGGTTTTTTGGTTGTTTTTTTCTTTTGCTTTCAGGTGAATTCCTAATTTATTTGATTTAGCATTGAATATTTTAAGTTTTAGTTCGTCGGAGAGTTCAGAGCGTGTTGAGTATTTTGATGTTGATGCAGTGGTGTCCATGGGTTCTTCCGGGGAGTCTTCGTAGGTGATAATTTGTCTTGTAGTATGATTCGGGGTTGATGTGTCTGTTTTTGATGCTTTAGTTGTGTGCGTTGTTGTATCTGTAACTGGTGTTTTGTGCGTTGGAAGTGCTGCTTTCAGGGCGTAAGGCATTGGTGGGTGAGTGTGACGTGTGTTGTAAATCAAGCGGGCTGTCTTGTGGTCCACTTTTTGAATTGTTTTGATGGCAGTCAGTTCTTTTTGTTTTATGAAGGCGGGGCATGATTTGTCCATTGCGTTGTGGTGTTTAGTTTCGTCATCTTCGTATTTACAGTTGATGCAGGTTTGAGTATTGGTGCATGGTTCATCCTCTTTTGTGTGTTCTTTTTCGGAGCAGTGGGCGCATATTTTAGGGCTTTTACAATAGACGGAGGGGTGTCCAAATCTAAGGCAGTTGAAACATCTCATAGGGGGTGGGATGTAAGGTCGTATGTTTATTACTTCATACCCTATCCATAATTTGTCAGGTAGGGTGATTGTTGCAAAGCTTAGTATGATTAAGCCTGTTTCTGTCTTTTTATTGTTGTCGTTGTTGTCTTTTTTTAAGATTTTACGGACCTCAACAACATTTTGAGGTTTTAGTTCTTCCAAGATTTCTTTTTCTTCTATATTTCGTAAGTCATTGGAGTAGATGACTCCTTTAGAGGTGTTGAGATTTTTGTGTTCCTCAGCGCGGACTGGGAAGTCGTGAAATGTTTGTAATTTAAGCAATTTTTGGGCTTGTAAAGAGTTTTTTGTTTTGATTAGGAGAGTTCCCGATCTCGTTTTTTTACAAGTTTCGACTGCTCCGTTACAAGCATAATCTACCACTTTTTTAATAAGGAATGGGGATACATTTTCAAATGTTTTATTGTCTGTTCTATTAATTATAATGTATTTTGGTTCACTTGTTATCATGTTAATCGTTGTCACGTGTCGGTCGGGTGGTCGAGACATTGCGGTATCGTTGGGCTCGGGTCCCGCCACGCGGGAGTTTGGTCCACTTATTCTTTGTGTTTGTTGTTTTTTTTTATGATCGGATAAGAAGTGGTCGCGAATTAGTTGGTCTATTTATAGATTGGATGCTGATAAGCTGTTGCTTGGAGCGTTGGTCAGTCGCACGTCTTTACTCTTTGAAGGTCGGAGTGAAACTGATGTTTATCTTTTTATTTACACGCTGTATTTGAAAAGTAAATGTAAATGTAAAAAGTGATATATGATTAAGAGACAGAAAGAGGCGTGGCAGAGTGTATATGTATATATATTATATATGTATATTCCTGATCAGATGGAGGACGAGAGTCGACATAGCCATGTTCATCTGTTTTTGTGTGTAGCAGTTAACTGATTAAACTTGGTACGGATCTATCTATTTGCGCCAGGCTGTATGTGTGTCAAAAGCGGCTGAATCGGTTGAACCGGTTAATAATTTAACTGCCACCCTCGCAGTTTGTTTATATAAAACTGTCCTATAACATACATACATGCTGACCAAATTCGGCTTACGTTGGGCATTAAATCTCAAAGAATAATCAGTAAAAAAAATTTAAAAAGAAATAAACAATCTTTTTTGTCTAAACACCGTCTGAAACTTTTTTTTTATCGGGGATCGCAAATCAGAGTTATGAGAAGCAGGAGAAACTTTTATTTTACATTTTTATTTATTTTCGATTTTTATAACAAAAATTATATTTTATTATAAAAACTAAAAATATTTTTATTTATAATTTTGTACATATTTTTATTTTATTGATGTATGCATATTTTTGATTTTTTTGATGAAAATTTAAATTAAGAGTTATTCTGTCACTTTTAAATATAAATTTAAATTTAATTATTTAGATAAAAATAAGTTTTCTTTGATTTTTTTTTATATAACTTATGAAATAACTTTTATTTAATAATATATTTTTTATTAACTATATTCATTACGGTCCCTGTAAAAAAGTGAAAAGTAAAATTTCTGTTTTTTAATTTTTATAAATACTTAATACGCCGTTTTAAATCGTATCGTTTTTTTTTTAATTTTTGTGCAGAGCCGAGCACCAGTTGATGGTGGAGAAACACAAGGGACACGACGCGATGCACTCGGAAATGGTAATCATATTGTTTATGACCCTTGTTATTGCCCAAATCATACTCGTCGAGTGGAAGAAGCGACACTACAGATCCTATGCATTTGTCACACTGCTGGCCATGTGGCTAATACCATTGATCATCTCCTGCAGCTTCGGCTGGATACGTTTCATCATCATCTGGCTGATATTCACGGCCATCACGGCGCTTGTCATGCGACGGGCTGTAACCAAACCGATTCAAGGCACAACGCCAAGGTAAAATATCGTATTATTGTAATATATTTATTCTATAATTGAATAATATATATATTTCTTGTTAGGCTGGTTTACAAATGGTTCTACTTCATCTACAAGCTGAGCTATGGCCTGGGCATTGTTGGCTATCTGGTTATCATGGCCGCATTTCTCGGCATGAACTATTTATTCTCACAGCCACCAAACACCTGGATGGATGTGGGACTGATGTTTTGTTTTTATGGCTTATATATTGGTGTACTTGGACGTGACATATCCGAGATTTGTTCCGATAAAATGGCAGCTGCCATTGGTGTAAGTTCCTGGCACCTCAGAAACTTGAATTTATAAGTCTTTAACTGAATTATTCTATTCAACTTGCAGTACTATACACCACAGGGCATGCCCACACGACATTTAGATCAGAATGTGTGCGCCGTGTGTGGCAATCAATTGTTGGTCTCCGAAAAGGAAGAGGGCGTCATTGAGAACACATATAAGCTGTCGTGTAATCATGTATTCCATGAGTTTTGCATACGAGGCTGGTGTATTGTGGGCAAAAAACAAACGTGTCCCTACTGCAAGGAGAAGGTCGATTTACAAAAAATGTTCCGCAATCCGTATGTAGTTTGTTAGATTTGGAACTTATATCTAAATATATTTTAACTGATTTGATGCTTGCAGTTGGGAAAAGCCGCATGTGCTTTATGGACGTTTGCTGGACTGGATTCGTTGGCTGGTCGCCTGGCAGCCGTTAATATTTTTCATTGTTAAAGGCATACATTGGATGCTGGGCTTGGAATAAGGGCCAAAAATTCGATTTAAATCAATGTGCATTGCATCTAGTCAAGCACAATTCAAATGGAACATTCATGCTTTACACTTTGTGCTTTACACCGACGAAAAGAAACCAAAACTACAACCACAACAACAACAACAAGAGACCAACAACAACAACTATTAGGAAAATATATATATTTATATATATAATATCTGAGATCTGAGCAGCATCATTCCCCAAGGCGAAGAGGTTTCCACACAACAAACACACACACTTTGCTTTTTCTGTGTTCTATGATTCAACCTGTTTTCATATCTCACATTTTATTTATATAAAGAAAGATTATATGTATATATATGTACCACAGATGACAATGTATATGTATATATATTTTGTGTGCTGTGTATAATTGTATTACGTCGTATTCGTATTATGCGTTTTTTGCACTGGCTATTTAAAGATACATATTTAAAGATCTACAAACTAACAATTGACTTGTCAATCATTCGGAAATTCTTGATTTTATTATGGTTCAACGAACCCTCTGCTCTCTGTTTTGGCCAACAACTGTAATCTAATTAAGACATCAGTCAAGTTATTGATTTTCTGTCAACACAAGGTCTTTATTAATTAGCCGTCGTGTGGAAAAGACAGAGACAGGGCGAGAGAGAGAGATGATGAAATTTACCCTCAAAATTGTTTGACCTTACTTCTGTTCTTAACTAAACCGGTTTTTGTATGGCACTTTGGCTGTTGTTTTTTATGGCCTGGTTAACTTGACAACACCCGCTTTCCTCCCTTAGCGGGGTAAAAGTGTGGTAAAAGTTTAATCAATACATTTGTCAATTTCGCCAAAAAGAGCTGAATAATTATGTGAGAGCATTTGGCAAGAAATGGCCAAGAAGGGAGGAGTTCAACAGCTCCAGGCGGACATCAGCTCCGACGAGGAGTTTGAAAAGTTTCTACAGCGACCCGGTCTATTGGGTAGGACTTACCAGAGAGCTATCAATTGTCTGCTTACTTTCTATATATATATTTGAATTTATATTAGTTCTGGATATATATTCGGAATGGTGTGGTCCTTGTCTGGGCATGGTGGGCAGTCTGCGAAAGATCAAACTTGAGCTGGGCGGCGATAATTTGCAGCTGGCAATCGTAAGTGACAAGAAATTTAAAAATATATAAGTTAAATTTTTTGAAAATTAAATTTTTGGAAAGTGCAAAGCAGGTTCAATTTCCTATTTGGAAAGATTCAATAAGAAAAGTGAACCGACTTGGATGTTTGTAGCGGTAAGTATTTCAAAATTGTTCAGTCTATCCATTTTAACAGAAGATCTTTTCAGTTTTGTCTCGAAATAGAATTTTTAGAAAAAAGAAACTTAATTCTTGAAATATCTCAATACAAGTCGTAGCAACGATCGATCGTTAATTTATTTTAAGTATACAGGTTACTCAATTTTCAGGAATTTTTATTTTAACGATTATGATATTAAAAATCAAAATATTTTTAGTATATCATTTTTATATATTTCCAAATTGATAAATAACTTTTCTCTTTTAATCTTATTTAAAAATTGTTTTAAAATTGTAATTAAATTTATATTTATTTTAAACACAGTTTTATCTATTTTTATATTTATATTGATATATGGCCTAATTTTAAACTTAATTTAAAGTTGTCAAAAAACTAAATGTTTTTAGATAAAAGCTGTTATTTGGAATAATAGAATACATTGTTAAGCTTCAAAGTAATAAAAACAAAATATTTAGCGAGCCTAACCAATTAATTATAGCCAATAAATTAATAATTTGAAGTAAAAATGTGTGTAAAAAGTGTAACGTTCGCAACAGACAAAAATTTTAATTTGTATTTCCCGAGACTACTTATCATTATTTTTTAAGCTGCATTGATATGGTTAATTATTTTTTCACTAAATTTTTTGTAAACGCATATTTTTTGTTTACTATGCTAAGTTCGCTTAAATATGTTAAATTGCACGATAACCTTAAATCGACTTCTATTCTTGGTAACGTGCGATTACGAAATTTTAGCAAGCTTAATTTTTTTTTTAAATCAGTAAGGTTTTATTATTAAAATAGTTTTAAATGTACTTCCAAAAATGAAAATATGCGTGCGAATGTAACGTTCGCAACACTGGATTAGCCCATATCTTTTTTAAAACGAGTATCTCATCTTATCTCATTAGTCTAGATAACTGTTTTGAGGTTTAACCTTCTTTGTAATCTCATAGCATTTACTTTCAATTCCTGATTTGATTTTGCCTTGATTCCTTGATTTTCTGGCGCATTCAGAATGGCAAGGCAATCAATATAATGTTTGGCACAGATGTGCCTAAGCTGGTTGCCATGATCACCCGCGAACTGGAGCTGACATTGGCCAAGGAACCTCATGTATTTTATGAAATAACCGAATTGCAGCCAATTGAATTGGAGCAATTGCGAGTGAAGAACGAGGCATTAGAATTGGCCGAAAGAATCGAACTCGAGGAGAGCAAAAGGAAACGCATCGAGTATCTGAGATATGTAACCGATACGATAATGGAAAATCTGCCCGATATTGGCATAACGGTATTTGGGCCGCAAGTCAATCGGGATATGTTTAAGAAACTCTCCGAACCCGCGGATCCACTAAAAATCCAATGCAAAGATCGTAAAGTTTTCACAATAACACAAAATGATTTCAATACCGTGAATTTTGCGGCGGAAAATCCATTGGACGTTGAGGTCCAAAAGCATCTGTACGATAAGGAGTTGCTAATGTGCTTCTGGAAGGTGGAAGAGACGATGGGCAGTCCTCCAACTGTGCTCCATCAGTATGCCCACGAGCTGACCAAGGAGACCATCAAGCCGCCCGACGAATTCAACGAAGAGGAAACGATTCTGCCGCCCCTCATTGTGCCCATCGAAATAACCATAGAGGTACAAGTTGAAGGTAGGAACGAATACGAATTATGACAAATAAGATACAATTTAAAACAAAAAGTTTGGAAATAAAAGTAACTTGGACAGCATTTAATTGGAAAATAAAAATTAAATTAAAAATATATTGGGAGGCCAAAATCTATGTAAAAAGCGAATTTAAAAATATTTTTTAAAAGAAAACTTACAGCATTTAAAACAAACTTTTAAAACAAAACGTGTCGTTTAATAAAAATAAATTGAGTACCAATGTTTTAAGAAAATTAAAAGAAGAAACAAAATTGAGGGGTAAAATCTAGGAAAAGCCTCAATGAAAAATATTATCACAGCATTTAAAAATAGAATTTGGAAAATAAAACTTAAAAGCAGATTATTTAAGAATCAAAACTTGACAAAATTATAATAATTTAAAGAACTTAAAGAATTGGAAGGGCTTAAAATAGGAAAAGTCACATTTAAAAACAAATGCACAGCATTATTAACAAATATTTGGAAAACAAATTATTAAAGAGTCAAAATTAGAAGTAACGATAATAGGAAATTTAAAGAGCATAACAAATATTTGCTTTTTGTTGTTGTCTGTTTTCGGAACTCTTAAGATATCTTGAGATACCGTACAGAAAACAGAGAAGTTTTTGAAATTCTAAAAGAATTTTCCGCTTTAGAAAAGTATTTTTTAAAGTAAAAAGTATTTAGAATTTCTTAAAATTATCATCTTAACATTTTCAAAATTTTTTTCTGAATTTCGTACAAATATTTGGAAGATAAAGTACAGAATATAAAAGATTTCTTGAGATTTCAAAAGTATTTTTCACTTAAGAAAAGTCCTTCTCATCCAATCCTGCTAGAATTTCTTAATTTCTTTTAATGCTTAAAAAATATTCCAAATTTCAAATGAATTTTCCACTTTAAGAAAAAGTTGAGCCCGAGGCAGCCACAGAGACTGAGGAAACCAACGAAGAGAATGTGGAGGAAACTGCCGATCCCGAGGAGGAGCAAAGTCCCAAGAAACAAACGCGGATTATCAAAATACCCCCAATTTGGGTGCCGAGTGATCAGCGTACCCATGCCGCCCTCATCTACATCTATTTCCGTGCCCAGACCTCGACCTTCCTGCCACCGGATCCCACGCCTGAACCACCGCACATCGTCATGACCTTTGATGCCTATAAGAAGAAGGATCTGATGAATCTCGTGGATGCCTGTCGGGATGATGTGCCCCTCTATGGTTTCTTTAACAGTGATAATCCGCAGACAGCAACGTTTATAGCAAATTCCGTTGATAAATATAATGCTAAACCTTATGTACCGTAAGTTTGTAATTATTTCAATAATTGTTTTTGGGGTGGATTCCCCATAAATGTATTTTGTATCTCTCCATTTCTGAAGCACTGACAAAATTGTGCTCAAGGTTAACAAAGTGCCAGGCGAGACAATACCATTGCTGATGGAGTACGGCCCCAGTTATGTCAGTCCCAATTCTGTGGTGGGCTTCAAGGAGGCCTCCAAGTTCTTTCCCCCCACCTACAAGTCGGCGCTGCAGGAAGAGGCAGAACTGCATGCCGTCAAGGCGGAGAAGCCCAAGAAACGCAAAAAGGTTTAGAAAAAACCAATTTAATTATTCAGGGGACTGAAATCAATATAAGTAATATTATTTAGAATTTTTTTGATTTACTTATAAGATAATGGTTAATTTGAAGTTAGTCTACACAGAAATCGCTTTTGCTTGAAATTCGCTTAAATTTGTATGAAATTTAAGTGACATTCAAGCAAAAGCGATTTCTGTGGCACCCCCGATTATTTAAAATTTTTTTATTCACTTATAAGATAATGGTTAAAATGAAATTATTCTTTAAAATTCAAAAAAGTGATCATTATCGAAAAACGAAACCCCAAGAAACGAAAAAAGGTTTACAGAAAACCAAATAAATTTATCAGGCATAAGTTTTATCAATATAAGTTTTATTATAGGTATTACAAAATAATGATTATTTTAAATTTTTTTGATTTACTTACTTTAAAAAAAAAACGCAACAGGGTAAAAAAACAACAAATATATTTATCAGGGACTCTAATTTTTAAAGGAATTTTTATTATTTATAATTTTTTTAAGTTATAATTTACAGTTCAATTAATAGTTGTTATTAAAAAAAAATTAAATTTATGAAGGACTGTAAACATTATAGGTTTTTTTTTTATAGAAAATCCAACTAATGTATTTTGCAAATTATTTTGATTCGCTTACAATAAATTTTAAGTTATTCTTTATAATTCAAAGAATAATCGTTATCCTTCTCAAGTATAACAATTATTTCTCAAGAAATAATCATTATTTTTTGAGTTTATTTTTCTTAAAAAAATAATGATTCCTTGAGTTTTTTTCGAGATAAAAATAAGTCTCAAGCTGTATTTTTACTTTTCATACGCAAAATTTATTACAAGTGTTTAAAAAAATTATGAAATCTCAACAAAATATTTTTTATTATCAGTCCCTGAAATTATTCAATTTTATTAGTTTAAAAATAAGATACCCATTTCATTTTGTAGAACAAAAAGGGCGCCGATGCCGAGGACAATGGCCAGGACAACGCTGGAGCCCAGGACAATCAACAAGAAGCCGACGAGGCGGCCAAGACGTCGCCGGAGGAAGGCGCCTCCACGACCAGCAGCGGGGAAGACAGTTGCGAGAGTCGCCCGGCGACTGCCGATGGCAACAATTTGTCCACCGAAGCAGCACAATAATTCCCAATCCTCACCAGAAATACACAAACATATTTCATTTATCAAACATAAACTATCAGATATGAAATACATTAACAAATGTTGTTTATTTTTCTACAAATTCTATAGAAAAGTTCATTGAATTTTATTTACCAAAAATTAGTTGAATAATTATCTTTGACTATTTATTTTATCAAAAAAAATTTACAAAATTGATCAATTATATGGAGTTCAACACTCTCCACTTCATGGAATATTTTTGTATTCAATGCTTGTTTTAAATTGTAAACTTTAAGTACATACATTAAGTAAATATAACAATAGTATCAAAATAAATCCTTAATAGTATAGATTTTAAATTACAAAATTGATCAATTAAATCTCCAATTCATGGAATATTTTTATGCAATGTTTGTTTTAAATTGTAAACTTTAAGTACACACATTGAGTATGTATAACAATAGTATAAAAATAAATCCTTAATAATATAGATTATAATTTGTCTAATTGTTTTTTAATTCTAAACCTCATGTACGTACATTAAGTACATGTAAAAAAAGGAATTAAAAATAATCAAATTACATAGAAAATTATTCAGAATATGAAGTAAGTTTTTCAAAATATTTTCAATTATCTAAGGAAGTATAGATTATTGAAGAAATGATACAAATTCTTTCTAAATATTTTCAATTATTTTATAAAAATAGAAATCTTAATCTAGTTGCCAATTCAATTGCCTTTTGTGGGACGTGATCTGTATTTGTACTTTGGGATTAGGGGTCGCTTTTGATAGCTACTCTCTAGGTACTCCCAGACACGTTTGCGTGCCTTCAATGTGCGCGTTGTCTCCTCCGGCTCTTCGAGCAGAATCTTTTGGCAGTCGGCAAGAAGTAACTCGAGATCCTGACTAGAAGACTTCTTGGGTTCAGTTGTAGTTTGTAATTTCGATTTGGTAATCGCCTCATCGATTTGAGCGATCGAATCGATGTCAATGTCGGGTCCCCAGACGGATTCATTGTTGGTGGAGCTGGATGACATTGATTGTTCCACAATTTCATCCAGCTCATCAAGATCAATGTCAATGTCAGATCCCCAGTCTAAATCCTGATCTTGTGGCCTGGCATTACAGTTCTTTCTGGGCTTAAGCAGCTTTGCCAATTGCGGACTTGGCTCGAGCACAATGCTCTTGGATTCAGTCTCATCGTTGTCCAGCCAACAACAACCCTTGAGCGTCACGTTGGGCAGGAGGAAACCAAAGGCGCACTTGCCATTCCTTTGATACTCGTCCTGGATGTAACCAATTGACTTTAGATGCTCGGCGAGCAACTTATAAAAGCCAATTGATCGGTGTGCGCCTTTGGCAAAGTGCTCATGCTGGCGGCAAACGCTGCTGACGCACTTGCTCCGCGATCCACGCACGGCAAGTATCACTTTGCGCAATCCAACGCGGCCATTGACGTCACGCAGCATGCCCAACAAGAGTCTGGATTCTGGGCTCACATCCAGCTGATCAGATTTCTCTGGGATTTCCAGAGATTTCTTCCGACGCGATTTGCGGCAATTGTCACAGCAATTGCGACGCCACTGCAACGTGTCCAATGTGGCAGAATCATCAAAATACTTGAGTATGAATCGACGACGACACTCGCTGCTCTGCGTGTACTCCAGCATGCTCCGCGCCAGCTGCTGCAGCTCCAGACTGCGCTCCGCCGTCAGCGGTTGACTCTGCTGCATTCGCTGATGGGTCGCCGCATCCGAGTCGCCGTAGAAGAGCACACACTTGGCGGGCTGGTGGTCACGCCCGGCACGTCCAATCTCCTGATAGTAGCGCTCCAGATCACTGGGTGCCCCATAGTGCACCACCAATCGCACATTCGGCTTGTCTATGCCCATGCCAAAGGCTGTCGTGGCGGCCATAATCCGCACCTGATCCTCGCTAAACTCTTGCTGATGGCGACGCTTCTCCGCCAGCGTCAGCTTGCTGTGATAACTGTGACAGGGCATCCCGTGCAGCGTCAACTGCCTGGCCATCTGCTCCGTCTCCCGTATCGTATTGTTGTAGACAATCACCGAGCCATTTGCCTCGCTCGCCCAGCTCAGATATGGCTGTAGATCGGACCAGAGATCCGTGCACTTGGCACGCACCGTCAACTCCAGATTGGGACGATCCAGGCCGCTGCACAGGATCAGCGGTTGGCGCAAATGCAGCTGTTCGCAAATATCCGCGCGCACACACTTGGTGGCCGTGCCTGTCAACGCCAGGAGACGCACCTGGGGCACTGCCGCCCGCAGCTGACTCAGACGACGATACGCCGGACGGAACTCGTGTCCCCACTTCGAAATGCAATGCGCCTCATCGATGGCAATCAACGCCAGATTGTGGCCCAGATCCCGCAACAATTTGAGGCCATTGCCACGCGTAATATATTCCGGTGTTGCGTATACCAACTTGAACTGCAGTCCGAGGATGCGCTCCTTGATCCCGCGATCCTCCTGCGCTGTGCCCAGCAAACAGGCGAATTCCTGACCCTTCGATTTGCCATTCAAGGCCTGCACCTGATCCTCCATTAGCGCGATCAGCGGCGATATAACCACCACCACTTTGTCCAGGTAAAACGCTGGGTACTGATAGGTCAGCGACTTTCCGTATCCGGTGGCAATCACGGCGCAAATATCGCAGCCCCGAGGCTCGTTTACAATTGTGCGTATTATTTGCCATTGCAGCGGCTTAAACGTGCTCAGACCGAAATGCTGCTGCAGACAGCTAATGTACTTCTTTGGTTTCGCCTGCATATATATGTGCTTTCATATATAATAACTCGTATAATTCTAAAACAAAAAAAACAATTACTTTACAAATTGTTCTTATGGGAATCCAATTAGAGATGCGCAATTTGGCAGCACGTGCGAGCAGATTTTACCGGTACTCAACATATGATAATTGTCCACCTTTCCATGTGTTTTTGTACACAACTGCATGTTTGTTGTGATAGTAAAAACAAGTGCATTTGCATACATTGCTCCTCTTTTATCATTCATCTATCATTGCCGGCAAAGTGCATATTTATCGATAATATTATCGCAATTGCTCACGAGTGAGTGTGCATGTCTTGCTTATCGGCAGGAACATGGCGTCATAAACAGTCAGCTGTGCATGCCTTGCCAATTTAGCTACTTGCCCGGCAGATTTGAGTGGGCTGCAACTGGCAAATAAACGTGGCTGATAAAAACACGCGTACTGTTTTTTAGCACTCTGTTACTTTACTTCTACCTTCTTTCCATTCTAATTCAGAAATAAAACTAAAAGTTTTGCTAAAGGACCTCATACTCGTTACAACAACTATTTCTATAAAATTTGATCTCTTCAAATCTGGCTAACTTTTGACGGACTATTGTTTTTGGCAACGCTGCAGCTGTGTTGTTAAGCACATTAAATTAAGTAATTATTTTCATAACATTACTACTGCAAAAAGTTTTAATTCACTTTGCTCTCATAATCACGATTTGTACTAAGCAGATTTTGAAGAAACAACACAAAAACATGGCCACTGTTTTTTAGAAAACTTTTATTTTATTTCTATATTAGAATGGAAGGAAGATAGAAATAAAACAAAAGTTTGCTAAAAAACAGTACCATATTTTTATATTATTTCTTCAAAATTTGCTTATTCAAATCTGGCTTTTTTTACAGTCACAATTGGCAGCTGTGCTCATAATCTGCATTGCCGGCAAAGTGCACATTTATCGATTACTTTATCATAATTGCTCACGAGCTAGTGCATGTGTACGCTATCGATAGTGTTATCGCCGCAAGTCACATACACAGCAAGTCAGTCAGCTGTCCAAAAACATTTTAATTAAAATTGAATTTAGTTAACGTTTCTAACAGAAATCTGTTATTTGTTTTATCCAATGGATTCAAATTTGCGTAATGTATGCACATTTCATATTTATTGTCACAGCAAACAGCGTTAATTCAACAATATTCGCTTGCAGCTGAAAGATTTCCTCACATTATACAACAAAGTGACGGAATTGTGCTTCAATCGCTGTGTTGACAATCTCAGTCAACGCGATCTCTTCGATCAGGAGGTGAGCATACATACATATATATTATCGATATATTCTAAAGAAAATAATAATATTTATTTGTGCAGAAAACATGCGTGGACAGATGTGTAACAAAATTTGCGCGCTTTAATCAAAATATGATGAAATCCTACGTTGATGTGCAAACAAAAATTAATGCGAAACGAATGGAAGAAGCTGAACAATTGGCCAAAAAACTGGAGCAACAGCAGCAGGAAGAGCTCATCAAGGAGCAGCTCAAAGAGAAAGAGAAAGAAGTTGCCATATTAACGCCAGCAGAGACAACGGAGAAATTGTCCATGTAGCAGTCGCAGCCGCGTGAGAATTGCAATGCAATGCCCCAATTGTTATTTGCAATACTAGATAGTTAAATACCAAAACAAAAATACCACGATCGACGCTACACAACACTACTACAGACATACAGACATCCTTAACCCGCCAATGCCGCGAATTTGTGTGCTTGCGCTCATTGGTCTGCCGGCTGCTGGCAAAACACATCTGAGCAATTATCTACTGGAAAATCACTTGATTCTAAGCGACTGGAATATTTTGCATCTATGCTACGATGATTATTTTGATGTGGCAAGAAATGAGGACTATAAACAGCAGCGCAATAACATCTTTGAATTGCTAATTCAGCTAATAGACAAACTTGAAACTGGACATTTAAATGCGCTGCCAACAAAAATTCGACGTTCAACCAACAACAACAACAAGGACAATTATTTAATTATTTGCGATGATAATCATTATTATCGCAGCATGCGCTATAAGCTCTATCAATTGTCTCGCTCTAAATGTTGTATTTATGCACAAATTTACATACGTCAAAATTTAGACTCGTGTCTTCAGTCGAATGAGAAACGTGGGTTAATTGTACCCTCGACTGTCATACAACAGATGCATGCTCGACTCGAGGAGCCCAGTGGAGACAATGGCTGGGAGTGCAATAGCTTGACAATAAATCACTTAGACTTTAACGCAATTTGTGAATTTATAAAATCCTTGTTGCATTGTCAAATTGGAGAACAACCACAGAATTTGACAAAAATCAAGCAGCAACAATTGCAAGCGTTGCCACATCAATTGGATTTGTTGTTGCGTTCGCGAATTCAAATCACAATGCAGGACACATTCATAGAGACACTTGAGAAGCCAGCAAAAAGTCGCGCTTTAAATGAGAAACGTAAACAGATTTTGGCACAATTTCGACAGGACATCAACAACATCGATAAACAGACGGGAGCAGTTAATGATTTGCAACTGGAATACTATGTTAATTTGTTAAACTAGTCTAAAGATACTACTCTATAAGCTTCCATTGTTTACATGTACATACACATATATATTTACATAAAATGAAATCAACATGTAAATTCGTAACTTGCCGACGTTGTTAATAGAAGATATTTAAATATCATTGGAAAAAGTAGTGCTTATGAAATTTAATTTCAGTAGCACTGAAAACAGTAGCTCTAATGTAACATTTTTAAAAATTCTTAAGATATTCAAATTTTTAACATTTTTTTTAGCTATTTGTTAAATTTGTAAAATTTTTTCAAAATTTTCTTGTTTTCTTTCAAAAATTTAGTCATAATGCCACTTAAATTGAAGCTTTCGTTATTTTAAAATTTTCTAAAATTTCCAAGTTTTTAACATTTTCTAAATTTAAATAATTTTTAAATTTTTATTAATTTTTAAATTTGTTAAAAAAAATTTGTTATTTTTAAAAAATGTAAAATATCAAATTTCCAAAATTTACTTTCACAAATTTAATTATAATGCAAATTAAATTGAGATTTCATTATAATTATAATAATTAATAATTAATACTTCAAAAGCAGGGTTTCGAACCTAAACGAATATCGGTTTCAGTTACGGTTTCGGTAATTTTTGCATTTAGGTTTCCAGTTATCGGTGACTCAAAATTTGTATATATCGGTTACGTATCGTTAACCGGTTTTTTGGATTTTTCGGTTATGTAATGTTAAAGATATGTAAATTTGAAAAGTAAAAATTAAATATGGGCAGTAAATTTAATTTTTTAAATTTAATTCTTGACCAAAACGATATTAATTATTATGCATGAATGGGTTTCTTAACGGTTATTTTGGTTGGAATAATTTCGGTTTTTGGGTTTCGATTAATGTGTCAGTTAGGGATAATCACTGCGGACGGCAGTCCGCGCTAGTGACGAAAGCAGCATGAAGTGTGCGAAAGCGACTAGCATATATACACAGGAAGAATGGAAAATTTGCTATGACTGTCCGATCAGGTCGAGTTATATACCGATCGAAAGGTATCTATTTAACTTAAAAATGTGCATACTAAGACTTGAAAACTCACCTGGTTCGTGAGATAAACGGGTGTAAGTGGGAGGGGCAAAATTTAAATTATTGGAGCAAATGGGGCCGTTGGAGCCTTTCTGATTTTTTTTTTAATTTTTTACTATTCTAATCAGAAATACGAATGCCAAAATTTTTTTTAAAATAATTTATATATAAAACTTAATATAATTCGCCACAAAATTGGATATCAGAAATTTTGGAGCATGAAAATGTTTTCGTCACTAGACTTTTACCTCGTAGAGGTTTTTTTATGGGCTAATGTCAATCGGTTCATACCGGTTAACGGTTTTAATCCCTGTTTTTAATAAATAAATATAAGTATGTGTGAGATCAAAATCAGAATGTTTTTCTTGGTCATTTTTTTTATTATTCTCTCATATAGAATTGAGTTTTTAGTTAAAAAAAATATTTTACATAGCTTTTATTTAAAAATACTATTTTCTCTTTTATTTTCAATGTTTTTTTGTTAGCTTTAACAAATAATAAATAAATATTAAAAGTTTATGTTACAAAATATATTTATTTTACTAATTTAATAATTCTAGTTTTTTCACTTTTATTTTAAAAATGCTTTTAAAAAATATTAAATAGTTTAAATTATATTTGCTTTTTCCCTTTTGCTTTTTTTTGTTTTTCTCTTAGTAATGTTTATTTAATATTTTAAATTTTTAAATACATTTTTTATTTTATTAATTTGGAAAACGCAGGCTGTTATGCATTTTGAAAAATTATTTGAAAATTATGAATTCAAGGCACAACTTCATTTTTAAATTTTTAATTTGGTTTTTATTATACAAAAGAATATATATATTATAATTTACATTAAATGGGATTTGTTTACACCTTCTGAGCGTGTCTGCGCGTGTGTGTGAGTATTTATGTGAGCTCTGTTGTACATATGCATGAGAGCGTGTGTTAAAGCCCTCTCTCTCTCACTTTCGTTACTGTGCCCAGGATTTAAGCTTGCAAGCCGGCACACAGTCAAATTATGAGAGAAAATGAGAGCTTTTCACATTTTTGTTGTTTATGTTTTGATTGCATTTACATCACATTTGTGTTTTTGTTGTTGTTCAATAAAAATATTTGTAGTATACGTATGATTTGCTTCGTTTTTTTTTCTGATTTTAGCTGTGTTGTTCTCTCGCTCTTGCAGGCGCATTAAGAGTGAGTGTTTTGTGTGTCTGTGTGTGAAAGCACAAAGATTATTTCTATCATAAATGCTTAAATCTACATCAAGTGTTGCAATATTTGTTTGTACTTGTTTGGATGTTGCTTTTTTTCTTTTTTTTATCTGTCGCTGACATTTGACAGTTCGCCATTGCATGTTTGTTTGTGTGTGTGTGTGTGTGTGTAATGTCAAAAAAGTCTCGTCACTTTTGCTCGCGACGATCAGGCAACAAACATTTGGCAAACTTCGCACAACGGACGTTCAGCTTCCTCAGGACGATTTCCACTGCAGAGTATAATAAATAAATATATGTACATATATTGTGTTTAAATGTGTGTGTTTTTACTTACAACAAGGTAACACATGTGCGACATATAAACTGATTGCACTCGACACATGAATAGCCGCATTCCTCGCACAAATCAAATGTGCAGTTAGCACAAGTTCCTCGTATAAGTGTCAATCGCTGACAGCAAGTCGATTTGCGACGTTCCAGTCCTGGATTCGATACATCGGGACTTAGGTCACGCAATATGATATTGCCATCGCCAATTAATTGATATTGGTCATACAAATGGAGTGCTTGTTGTTGCTGTTGTTGTTGCTGTTGGGGCTGCGCTGGCTGATTTGCAACATCTTTGGCTGCATCGATATTTGCAGCCGCCTTGAATAGCATCTTTGTGGTTTTATCTGCCATTTGCACAAATGTTTGAGTTAACAAATACATATATATGTATAGAGATAGATTATCATCCAAATTAATGGTACGCACCGTGCACCGCTTTCATTTTGTCTGGATCACGCAAATCGTTGATTTTGTCATTGACCCAGACTTTTGTTTGAGGAACATTATTATTGTTACTCTCATCGTCTTCGGAGCGCAGGCGTTTCAAGGGATTGCTTTCCATTTTTTTTTTTTTTTTCAACTTACGTTTGGCAGGAATTCAAATATATATTTTCTTCTTGTCTTCTCTCCTTTTTTTGCCGGTCTTTTTCTTTATTTCTTACTGATTTTTGCGCCGCTGCTGCAACTGAAAATAGAGGTGGATAAACATCAGTGAAACATCGATGTCGTCGATGATTGCAAAACATCGGAGCCATCGGTGTTTTTGGTAGGCCACTATCGAATGTTTTCAGTCATGCCAATTTGGCATATTTTCTGATAGATTTGTCAAATTTTTCGGATGATAAGCAAATTTTGAAGAAATAATATAAAAATATGGTACTGTTTTTAAGCATTCTGTTATTTTATTTTTACCTTCTTTCCATTCTTATAAAATAAAAGTTTGCTAAAAAAGCAGTACCATAATTTTTATTATTTCTTTAAAATTTGACTATTCAAATCTGTCATATTTTTAACGGACTAATTTTGGCAACGCTGAATGTTTTTATATACAATAAAAATTAAACAATCCTGATTAAAATATTGCAAAGAAAGAATTTCAAAATCTTATGAGAAATATCTTCAATACAAAGTCTTATACAGATGAGATTTACAGATTTAAAAGTCGTGTCCAAGAAATTCAATGTGTTCAGCAAACATCAAAGCATCGGGGACAACACACACCTCTAATAAATAAATGCATTAATCAGCTGATTGTGACAGCTTTCAGTGCAGTGCAGCGCTGTAATTTGAAGCGTTGCCAGACATTGCAGCAATCGCTAAATGCAAAATGTATATCGGCGCGAAAGACAATAACTTACTCGCTTAATTTGAATATTATATACTAATTGCCAAGAAGTTTCATTTCAAATACGCGTATACGAATATAAAAAAATTTAGATTTTAGTTATTATAACTGATTTATTCGTGTGACGAACTCAAAATTTTACAAAATCGAAATGAACTTGAAATGGATATCGAAATAACTGAAGGCTGTATAGATAATTTGAATTTGAATTCTATATTTACTACAGCCTACTTTGATTTACACATTAAGCATGTCATTTCGTTTATTTCCATTGCGTCCCTTGATCAATTTTCTGATATCGTTATCGTTTTCATTGTCGAATCGAAAACGATTGATTGAGCCAGTTGCATTTGATTTGAGCTTTTGTCCCTTCCTGTTTATGGACATGTCCGATTTGGATTTGACAATAGGCGTCACAATTGCCAGACTGTTGAATTTTTTGGCAGCCAAACGAACTTCGGCAGCCGCTTCACGTTTCTTACGCACAAGCGCCAGACGTTCAATATCCGCCTTGATTTCACCCGCCCTCTTTTGATTTGTTGTTCTGTTGGTTGGATGTGATTTGTGGTTCTTTTCGGGACGATCTCCGATTTGAGTTTGAGAGTCCGTATTCAATTCCGAGCTCTTTGGAATTGTCCTTTGTGCTCGATTTGGATTTGATATTTCAATTAGGCCTTCAACAGCACCAGCCAATTTCTTGATCCTTGAGTTTTCAATGTTGTTGTTGTTGTTGTTGTTGGTTTTAATATTGTTGTTGATATTATCTTGCCGTTTGGCATTTCCATTCCCTTTATCAAATTGCCAATGATGATTGCCATTGAGTTTCCATTCCAGCTCTTGCTCCCGCTGCAGTTCCTCTACCGGCGTAAACTGGCGGCTTTGACCTTTGTGGTTCAAGAACTTACCGCGTGGCATTTCTCTTTGATCCGGTTTCTTTTATTTCCCTTTTGCGTTGCTTATCAATTGATTTTCAATTATTTTTTGTACAGTTCAGCTTTTTTTTCACAGTTGACAAGCCGTCTGCCAGCTAGAAATGAATTGCAATATCTATCATTTGGGATATTGACAGTTAAAGCCATGGTAAAGCAAATATAATTTATATGTCGACTCGTAATTATTTTACATATTTTAAAAATTGAAATATTCAAATTTATATTCGATTAACATATCAGAACTATGCAGCTATCGATAGTTTGCTTTGCATAATCTGTTAATTTGCTGCTCTGTAAATGGTCTGCTTAAATGTTATTCATTGACTTTTGTTAGCTGGGATCGTTGTAATTATTATCAACTGATGATTTTTAAGTATCCACAAGTTTGATACCTCAAATCACATAAATCATTAATGAGCATTTATTGCTCATATATTGAAACCGATTAACAGATCACTACTACAGCATAATGCGATCGTAATGGCGTTTTTATTATTATTAGATTATAAGGACATTTTCGCTAAGTCATTTATCGCTGCCATGGTCGAACGCAGAGGTGGAAAGAGTCTTTAGTCAAATGAACAATGTCAAAACTAAACTTCGAAATTATTATTATTATGATTATTTTACACATAAATATTAAAAATATTTAACATCAAATTGAGAAGTTTTCAAAAATACTGGATTAAATCAATAAAAAATATCGTTTCAGTACTCTAGCGTTTTTTAGCTACCAACAAAATTTGCTGGCTATTTCTAGCTTTTTTCAAAAGCTAGTTTAGCTTTTTTATGACCCAAAGAGTTGGCAGCACTGATAGCTTGCCTTATCGATGTATCGATAACTTTGCAGATGCCTCCAGTTAACGGAATATTTCTCCAATTAACAGTAGAGTTGGGCTTTTTAGCTCAATTTGCTGAATAAGTTCAATCGCTCATTTTTCAGTCGTGAGCTAAATCATGTGTTCATGATTTGACTGAATAATGCCGGGTTTACACTGCGTCACATACTGTCACAGCTTACAGTCACAGTGCCTCTGTGCTCCATCTGGAGCCTTAGCATACAATAAATTTTAATAAATCGTAAAACTAAATTGCATATTTTTCGAGTCTATCGGGTTTTGATGCCATAGATGCAGAACTGTCGAATTGTGGCAATGCTTTGTGACAGTCTGTGACGCAGTGTGAACCCGGCTTAAGTTCTTTCGTTCATCTTAATGACCCGTTCATTTGAGCTTGTTCAGAACGAAACAAAACAACTCTACGATTCGACACAACTCAAGTAATAATTTGTCGACGACATTGTCATACCGCTGAAATTATTATTTTATCGTTGGATTGACGCATACAGTAGCAGTAAAATAATTAGCAATAATAGCGGTAACAACAAGAGGCCCAAAGAACAAATCTAACAGAGCTGCAAACAAACATGTGAGTAATGCGCAACAAACACAATAAACCAAACACTCGACTCGCTGCTGGATGTATGACTATGTGTGTGTGTGTATGACTGTGTGTGTGTGTGTGTGCGTGTATTCGACATGCACTTTGTTTTTGTCAATGCTAGAAGTGTTGGTGTCGGTGTTAGTCATACAATAAATTTCGACTTGAATTTTTCGTCAAAGTGCGTGAGAAGGATTCACAATTATTGTTGTTTTTTTTTTATATCATTTGTAAATTTGTTTGCATTTGTTGATCGATGATAAAATCGATAAACAAAAAGTGGTCCACGTATCTGTGTGTGTTTGTTTGTGTGTGTGTGTGTATGCGTGACGTCACTTGCAATTTGTGTTTAATAATAAATTAATTGTTTTGGAATTGTTTTCTATAGTCACATCCATGGCAGCCGGCACCACATTGCAGAAGGCCATCGATTTGGTGACCAAAGCCACCGAGGAGGATCGCAACAAGAACTATGCGGAGGCGTTGCGTCTCTACGAGCATGGAGTCGAATATTTTCTGCATACCATCAAATGTGAGTAACGCCCACTCCCCTCCTCCCTCTCTCTCTTCAGAGAGTAATATCTCAATTAATACTGTGTGTCTTGGCAGATGAGGCTCAGGGCGAGAAGGCAAAAGATTCGATTCGAGCGAAATGTTTACAGTACTTGGACAGAGCCGAGAAGCTAAAGGAATACCTGAAGAAGGGCAAGAAGAAACCGATTAAGGAGGGCGGCGAGAACAGCTCCAAGGATGACAAGGACAAGAAGAGCGACAGCGACGGCGACGATGACGGCGATGATCCGGAGAAAAAGAAACTGCAAAGCAAACTCGAGGGCGCCATTGTCATTGAGAAGCCGTGCGTCCAGTGGTCCGACGTCGCCGGCCTCGATGCCGCCAAGGAGGCGCTCAAAGAGGCCGTCATCTTGCCCATTAAGTTTCCGCAACTGTTTACCGGCAAACGCATACCCTGGAAGGGCATCTTGCTGTTCGGGCCACCCGGCACGGGCAAATCGTATTTGGCCAAAGCGGTCGCCACCGAGGCGAATCGATCGACTTTCTTTTCCGTGTCCAGCTCCGATCTGATGTCCAAATGGCTGGGCGAGTCCGAGAAGCTGGTGAAGAATCTCTTCGAGCTGGCGCGCCAGCACAAGCCGTCGATCATCTTCATTGACGAAATCGATTCCATGTGCTCCGCCCGTTCCGACAATGAGAACGACAGTGTGCGTCGCATCAAGACCGAGTTCCTGGTGCAGATGCAGGGCGTGGGCAATGACACCGACGGCATTCTCGTCCTGGGCGCCACCAATATACCCTGGGTGCTGGACTCGGCCATTCGCAGGCGTTTCGAGAAGCGCATCTACATTCCGCTGCCGGAAGCGCACGCCCGCCTTGTCATGTTCAAAATCCATTTGGGCAACACCACGCACGTGCTGACCGAGACGGATCTCAAGGAGTTGGCCGGAAAGACCGAAGGGTACGCTCGGTTTTTTGTCCTTTTCTTATTGAGTCAACATTTACCTCTCTCTCTCTCTGTCTGTCTGTTTGCTTCAGTTACTCTGGCGCCGATATATCGATTGTGGTAAGGGATGCGTTGATGGAACCTGTTCGCAAGGTGCAAACTGCCACGCACTTCAAGCGCGTCTCTGGACCCTGTCCAGCCAACAAGGATGAGATTGTCGATGATCTGCTGGTGCCTTGCTCGCCGGGCGATTCGGGCGCCGTTGAAATGAACTGGATGGATGTGCCCAGCGATAAACTGTTCGAACCGCCTGTAACCATGGTAAGTGCCACTGCAGAGCAACTGCATCCCATTGTCTGTGTTTACTTTAATCGATGTATTTGATTTGCAGCGCGACATGCTAAAGTCCTTGTCGCGAACGAAACCAACTGTCAACGACGAGGATCTAATCAAGCTGCGCAAATTCACAGAGGACTTTGGTCAGGAGGGCTAAGAGCCAGGTCAACAACAACAATGCCAATCCATCGACACCGCCAGCCAACCAACAAACCAAGGAACAACCAGCACCATCAGCTAATTCTAATTGTTGCCTATTGCATAAATCGAAACGAAAACGAAAACAACACACGCCCTGGCTATATAGATCTACAAAGAGATCTTGATTTATGTCTATATAGTTTTAATGTTTTGTTTTTTGTATCTCATATACACCCAGGGAAATAATTATATGTGGTTGATGTTATTCAAAACAAATATACTTTTAACACAAAAGATTTGATGCAGATTTCTTAAAATAATCTTATCATTTAGTTTCCGTTTGAATGACACAAAAATTTTCTTAACCCATTAAGTACTCATGGAAAATTTAAAACTTTTGTAAGTGTTCTTTGTTTTTACTTTTTTCCTCGATCTTTTACAAAAAATAATTTTATGCAAAAAAATTCTTCAAACAATTCCAAGAGTGACTGCAAACAAAAAAATTTCATGAATATTTTTGCTAGTACATATTTTTTAAAATTTTTGGAAAATTGCTAAAATGGCATTTTTTGTATGAAAAGGAGGAAAAAGTAGGAAAAAGGGGTTAAAAGGGTATTTAGAATTTTTAAAAAATTTTAAAAAATACTAGCAAAAATATTTTTGAATACTTTTTTTTTTTAAAATCGAGGAAAAATGTGAAAAAAAAACACAAAACTTGTAAATTTTCCATGGGTACTCAATGGGTTAAGAAAATTTTTGTGTCATTCAAACGGAAACTAAATGATAATATTATTTTAAGAAATCTGCATCAAATCTTTTGTGTTGAAAGTTTATTTTTTTTGAATAACTTTACCCACATATACTTATTTCCTTGGGGTATTTCTGTTTCTGCTCTTTTCGATATATGCGAATGTATGATGATAGTATATACATGTATATGGTTAAAATTATAATTCAAGTTTTGTCGAATGCTGCTCCAGTTGCAACACAGACACGCCCCCCCCGCCCCCCTCACCCCTCACCACACAGACAGAGAGTTGTTGCTGCAGCTGCTGTTGCAATGGCAAAAATGATAAATTTGTGAAAGAAGTTGATGTATTTTTTATACTCTTAATGTTAAGTCGTAAACCCGAAATGGAGCCGAATGTTATACGGTTCAATTGTATCTATGCGAGAGTGTGTTTTCGGGTGTGTGTGTGTGTGCGTGTGTGAATCTGTGTTTAATGTGCAAGCGAGCGCCACATTCGATTGCCTTCACTCCTGGAACACCTGCCTGTTGAGACAGACAAATAGCCAGTTAGCCAACCAGCAAACCAATCTTATTTTAATTGTAAACTATCGGAAAAATAAACGATATTAAATTTAATAAAAACACGTCTGTGCAAGCTGCTTGTAAACTTCAGCACGACTCTCAGATGCCCTGTAATTTGCGCATCGATTGGATACTCTGATCTGATGAGCAAGTCTCGAATTGGCCTGAAGTTTTTCTAAACTTGGCATCTCAAAAGATAAAAATTTCAATTGTTAATAAAAATTATTATAAACTTATTGTGATTTTAATTCATGCATTATCGAAAAATCATCGTTGTTTTGGAATGCGGGCGTAATATAGCTTAAAGAAAACAAATTCAAAAATAACTACAATCTCAAAACGAAACGAGTTAAGTTTTCTCACACTCGCTAAAGTCTTTATCAGCTTATTTTTTATTTCTACAAATATTATGCGAATTTGAGTTTTATCAATAACTTAATTGTGAACCACTATTTTCAAAAAATATTTTGATGCAGAAAAATTCTTTAAAAAAATTTCTAAGAGTGACTGCAAAAAATTGTTTTTCAAAAATTTGTGAAATTTGTGAAAAATTTTTTTTTTAGGAATTAGGTCGACATATGAAATTCTGATAATTCACACCAAAAAACAAAAAAAAAATTTTTGAAAAAAAAAATTGTTTTCAAAATTTTTGAAAGTAATTTTTAAATATAAAAACCTTAAAAATAAAACAAAACAAATCAAAAATTTTAAAAAATATTTATTTTTAGGTGCCATAAAATTTATTTTTTTCACAAATTTCACAAATTTCAACTTTGATAGCCCCTAAGTAAGTATTTAGGGGGCGTGGCACCTTTTTTAAATGCTAATTTCATAGGTTGAAGAGTTATCTATCATATGCCATTAAAATTATTCGATTATCTCATTTGGTTCAAAAGTTACGATTTTTGCAAAGTAAAATCAGCAATGGCCCCACTGTGCGGCGTCTTAACATTATGAAATTTTTTGACTACAGAAATTGAAATTTAAATTTACACTGGCGCACATATTTATTGGCACAGCAAACATTTTGAGATTTGGGGGCTTTATTGTTCCCTTATCATCAACATATTGGTATCAATGGAAAGGTCATTTAAATTCCGTTTGAATGATATACAAATTTCCTTAACCCATTAAGTACCCTTCGAAAATTTCGAGTTTATGTAAAAGTCAATTTTCGAAACTTTTTTCCACGATTTTTTACCAAAAATTTTTTGATGCAAAAAAAATCTTTAAACAATTTAAGGAGTGACTGCAAAAAAAATTTTTCAAAAATATTTTTGCTAGTATTTTTTATAATTGTTTGAAAATCCTAAAAATGACCATTTTAACCCCTTTTTCCTACTTTTTACACAAAAAGTGCCTTTTTAGCAATTTTCAAAAAATTATAAAAAATACTAGCAAAAATATTTTTGAAAACTTTTTTTTGCAGTCACTCCTTAAATTGTTTAAAGATTTTTTTGCATCAAAAAATTTTTGGTAAAAAATCGAGGAAAAAAGTTTCGAAAATTGACTTTTACATAAACTCAAAATTTTCGAAGGGTACTTAATGGGTTAAGGAAATTTGTATATCATTCAAACGGAATTTAAATGACCTTTCCATTGATACCAATATGTTAACGATAAAAGAACAATAAAGCCCCAAATCTCAAAATGTTTGCTGTGCCAATAAATATGTGCGCCAGTGTATGTATGCAATTGGCAACAGATAATTAAGTTGATAATAAATATGTACATGGGAAATCCCACGTAGCAGCAGGCTGACTAATTTGGAAAAAAAATAAAATAAATTCTGAATAAGTGAATATTGTAAAAAGCTGATAACGTTTAATTGCCGACCTAAATGATACCCTTCAAGCCCGAAAGTATGCCACACTTAGATGAGAAACAGATATTATATCTGATATTATATCGCAATCTTTAAAAATCTGTGCAAGGCACACATTTTGTGAATTAAGTGGTATGTGTACAGGCATTTTTTGGAGCGTGCTCAGATTCGCGAGCCGTTAAAGTGGGTCAAATGAGAACTTTCTGTGGGCAGTCGAGCAACGCGTGCTTCGGATTTCTGTAGAGCGCCAATTGCAGGTAGTAGCATATACATAAATCATTAATCGGTCAATCGCAATCGGGCTTAGGTGCACTCAGTCAGTTTCCCTTGTCCCCATCTGTTTTTCCCCATTCCTAGTTGACGGCAACTTTGGCAATTTGCTGGTTTTTCAGTCGTTGCTGTTGCTGTTGTTGTTGTTGGTCTTTTGGCAATCGTACGTGTCGCGACTGGTGACGATGCCGATGCCGATGACCACCTCATGTCAGTCTGGCAGCGCTGCACAGTGGGTGAAATGTCCAATATAGTGGAAATCAAGCTTTGCCTACATTTTTCCATTGCTGCAATCGTTGTTCAAATACATATATTTAAATAAAGTTAAAAATATGTGTTGCCTTTAAAATTAAATTTAAAAAATTGAAGCACAAAAAGCGTCCCAGAAGAGTGGAAAAAACAGACATACTACTGTGGGCAAAAAGTACCGGGAATTTTAAATTTAAAAAATTTTGGGATTCCAATCGGAAAAAATGTTTGTACTTTTAGGTTGGCACTACTATCATTAACATCTGTGCAAAATTATACGTTAAAATATTCATTAGTGTTTAAGTTACGATTAGTTTTGTACGACGCCAAATGTGCATTTGGCGATTTTTGTGCCAAAAAACGGTCAATTTCATCGAAAAAAGCTCCGCGTGGAAGTGTGTGAAACAATGTTTTCTGACTATCAGGATATTATAAAACGCATTATTACGGGCGATGAGACTTGGATCTACGCTTACGACATGGAAACTACCGATCAATCGAGCGAATATCGGCAAAAGGTGGGCCGAGACCGAAAAAATCGAGTCAAATTCGCTCAAAAATCAAGGTCATGTTGACAGTTTTTTTGGATTATCGTGTTGTAGTTCATTATGAATTCCTTCCGACCGACCAAACTGTTAACAAGGAATATTTTTTGAGCGATATGCGTCGTTTGCGCGAAGCTATGCGTAAAAAGAGGCCAGAACTATGGGCTGACAACTCATGGTTCTTGCAACATGATAATGCGCCCTCTCATACTGCCCCTGTTCTATGTGTTCTAACTCGACCAAAATTGTCCCGCAGCTACTTTTTTCGCCTGATTTATCTTTGTGTGATTTCTGGCTATTTTCTAAGCTCAAAAGACCTCTCCGAGGACATCGCTTCGGGTCGATTGAGGAGATTCAATCAAAATCGCCAAATGCACATTTGGCGTCGTACAAAACTAATCGTAACTTAAACACTAATGAATATTTTAACGTATAATTTTGCACAGATGTTAATGATAGTAGTGCCAACCTAAAAGTACAAACATTTTTTCCGATTGGAATCCCAAAATTTTTTAAATTTAAAATTCCCGGTACTTTTTGCCCACAGTAGTATGTTATTTTTGAGCGCCAAATTCGAAAACAGGATAAACTTTTATTTGCAATTTTTATAAAAAAAATACTTTTAACTATAAATGTTCAATTATATGACAAAAATCAAAAATAATTAATATTTTTCAATTTTTATATAAAAATTTAACCCTTAATCTTGTTTTAATCTTTTTTTTCCTGCAATTGGACCTTGGCTAAAAGACAGATTTTGTGATTTGGCGGAAAATAGTCAAAATTGGAGGATAAAAGCCAGATTTGGCGGAAAAAAGCTAAATTTAAAATATATATCAATTGAAAGTTGTTAATGCATAGATCATATATATTTGGGCTATATATGATGTGGCTTCTTTGGTTCAAAAGATATTTCAATTCAATTTTTTTTTTAATTCTTATAATAAAAATTGACAAATAAGAGTTATGTTTCAATTTTTAAATTAAAAATTGGAAATAAGAGTTAGGGTAAAATGTTTATATAAAAATTTTTTTATATAAAAATCGGCAAATAAAAAAAAATTATAAGTGTTACGGTCCCTGAAAATCATCATCATGATAAAGTTATGTTATATCTTAGTCATAAATAATGTTACGCTATGACGATCAAATCGCCCACTGTGCGCTGCGCTGAACGCAACCGACAGCAGCCGAAGTGGCTGAGTCGAGTTCGTGGTGCTCTTGCAGCTGCTTCGTGCGTTTCGGCTTTTCAGTTGATCTTCAGCCGCGACGGTTAGAGGTTCGTGTTGTCGCCAGTTGTCGTGCACTGCTTCGATTATTATTATTATTATTGATATTTAGTTAAGCTTTGGCGTTCAAGACTTGCAGCTTCGTTGTCGGCTTTGCGCGCGTTGCATCTTCAGGTTTTTTTTTATTATCCGGTCGGCGAGCTTTTTTTTTTGTGGCAA
This sequence comes from Drosophila recens, assembly GCA_037043495.1. Lineage (NCBI taxonomy): Eukaryota > Metazoa > Arthropoda > Insecta > Diptera > Drosophilidae > Drosophila > Drosophila recens. The sequence goes on along the minus strand of JBAMBJ010001057.1, from coordinate 805,378 downwards.
GCATTGAAACTTAACGACAGCAACAGTTATAATACTCGTAATAAATAAAAAAAAATGTGCGTATATTAATTGCAGTCAGTGTTTGCACTTAATGTTTGTCTTTGGCTTTGGCCTGTGCCCGCCCTTTTTTTTGGTGTTTTCTGTTTGACGTCTTTCAATTGTGCCACTGTGTATGTGTGTGAGCGTAGGTTGCTGATGTGCTTTTTTTGTTGTATATATTTTTTTTCGATTTTTGTTTTTGTTTTTGTTATGAAGCGCAACTTTCACGCGCCTCAAGTGAAACTGTGAGCTGGGCCCGGGCCCCAAAACAAAAACAGAAACCAGCAGCAACATCAGCCGCATACAATTGTTGTTGTTGTTGCTGTTGCTGTTTGGTTATTGTTGCTATCTTTTGCTTATCACAAATCAGCTATTTAACATATTGTTGGCTTATGCATTAGGTCTACATTTCTCACATACATATATGTATTTCTCTCATGCTTTAAATTATTCACTGTGCCGTTTTTCATTGGCACTTGCTGCATTTCAAGTTTGTCGCCTAAGTCTTTTTGGCAACTGCTTGCACTGCTTGCTGCAGTTTCTGCTGCTTGTTCTTGTTGTTGTTGGTATTATGCATGTTTTGTGCTTAAACCCGTTCGCAGCGCACATTACTCCAAAAAAAAAAAAAAAACAAAATATTAAGAAAAAAAATCATGCTGACATTGACACGAATTGCAGAGAGCAAACAAAAGGCAGCCAATTTTGATAGCAACAAACAAATTCATAGTGTAAAGTCTAAGTCAACAAAAGTGCAAACTAAAAATTAAAAACCCAAAGACTAGTAGCTGCTGACAATTGTTGCCTGTGACCTGACCGACAGATACCCTGCAGATTTTTTTAGAATCATTATTAAATTTGGTTTGTTCAATAAATGTCAGACATAAGCAGATAGAAGCTATAAGGTCTCATTTGTCATAAAGTTTTAAAAAGAAACATATTTGTTTCATTGTGAGATTATCGAGCTCTTGTTCAGTATTTGTTGAAGAGATATTCCGGGTAGATAATTTCAAGCTATTGGTTTTATTTACGTAATCTTCTTATGATAAAAAAAGATCGTTTACAACATATGGGCATTTCTCCAGAAATGTCAACCGAGCCAAAAAACGAAAAATTGCTCAAAACCTCACATCTTGTGCAATTATGTTCCAAAAATGTGTTCAAGTTATTTATTTAAGCAATATACGCTAGAAGAAATTCAATAGGATGAACATATAGATTCTACATTGGAATAAATTCACTTTTTCCATATTTATGTCCATTTTCTTAAAAATTGATTTCCAAAATGGACCGTTTGTATTTTTTCGATTACACTAAGTAAGATAGTAAGATTGTAACATAAACCATTTTAATACATAGAAATATATTGAAAGTTTAATTTAAAACAAGTTTTTCGAGCTGTTTCGATATATAATTTAAAAAAAGAGAGACAGAAACAACAAAAATATTTTGTGGAAAAAATGTCACGTTCGACATGTATCATGCGACAGTGACTCAAATTACATTTAAAAAAAACTACTTGATATTTTTAAATCAAACAAAAAGCATTTTTTAGATAAATGAATACATTACATTTCAAAATAAGCAGCATCAAAATATACGTTCACGTTTTGCCGAAATCAGTGCTAGAACTGGTCGCCGAAAAAACGACTTCTATCTGAGTCGCGTGCGAATGCCTTAGTTTTTTTAAATTATCTTGAAAACGAACAATTTCCCAAAATTCACTTTAGCATCAATTATAGTGCTAATCAATACCTATAAGTTTCTCCTTTTGTCACAAAAAAATAATGTTTTGGCATTGCGTACGAATGTCGCATTCGACATGGGAGAATTACCCATATGATATCTTAGTATGAATAAGTTAAGTTGTTTGGTTTTTACTACCCTAAACATTAAGCATACAGGGTATTCTCGTAGCACATATGAACAACGCACATTGAAGCAGTCTCCTATGACGAAAATTGTTTTCAATTAAACTGCATAAATTCCTTCAATGCCATGCATAACAACACCAAAAACAACAACAGCGACAATATCAACAACAACAACAACAACAGATTAAATTTAGTTAAACACTTTATTGTTGTGATTGTCGCTTTTCAGGTAACATAATTCACCTGCAGTTAACAGCCAATGATTGAGACTAACTCGAATTGTTGTTGATGTTGTTGTTGTTGATGTTGTCGTTGTCATTGTCGTTGTTGCTCATGTGCTTGTTGTTGTTGTTGTGTTGCTGGTTGTCGACATGGGCAAGGTCATGAGTCAATTGAGCTCAACAAGTGGAAAATTCAAATCATAAATCCACAACTTTCAATTTGTGAACATGTTAATCATAGTTTAACTGCAAATTATTAAATTAAGAAGCCAAAAAGACTTTATATGCCATTTAGTGCCTATTTTAAGTAATGTTCAAAATGATAGCAGTTTTTTGATTAAGAGATAGACTTACAGATAAGTTGATAAAATGATGGTTGGATTGAAATATCTTATTAGATACTTCATTTATATTGAAAGATCATTTGTCGGGTTTTCGTTTGAAAGTCATTTTCATATTTAATGATCCAATCAGTTTATTGGATATATTTCGTTTTAATAGATAAGCACAATTTGTAATCGAATAATTAGGAATCCAAAACTACGAATCCGAAATTAGGAATACAATTATTAGGAGTTCAAAATTAGGAAGTCAAAAATTGGGAAAGCAAAAATAGGGACGAAAAAAATTGGGGAAACAAAGACTAGGAAAACAAAAATTGGGAAAACAAAAATTTGGAAATCGCGCGATTTTTAATAAAATATTTTTGATTTCGGCTTTTTCCTATTAGCAAAAGAACAAAATTTGTCAAAACATTTGTTTCAAAATCAGGACTTCGATTGCCAGCGCATGTGATATTTATTCGAACCATTTATTTCAAAATCTACATGTTTTGCACATATTTCTCAGTGTTGGTAGAAATGCAATAGTTTGATAATCAGCTTCTTGACACTCTTAAACTAGCATTTTTTTTTTTTTCGAAATAATTTAACCAATTACAGGAAAGCCAAAAATATTTTTTCAAATTTTTTTTTTCCTCATTTTTGTACTCTGAATATTTTTCTTAGTTGAAATTCCTCATTTATGATTCATAATTTTTTCTTCCCAATTTTTGATTCATAATTTTTTCTTCCCAATTTTGGATTCTTAAAATTTTCTTCTTGGTTTTTTTTTTCTTTTTAAAAATTCCTTTAAAAAGTTTCGGAATGATAGCAGCTAACTGTCTGATCTTATTCATGTTCTAGACCGGAGATTAAAGCTAAATCAATGTATCATTTAGATACAATTATCAATGGTCAGTAAGTGATAGTAGGTTGCGTGGTAAGCATGGCTAGATCTAATTAAATTGTGGTGTATTCAGGTCTGTGGGGCAAGTGGTGCTCCAGTGACACAATGTTATCAGCATTATCTTCGGTGGGTTAGGCAATCCGAGCTGCAATTGCGACAAACGTTCGTGTCGTGTCGTGTAGACAAAAGACATTTAATTGTGACCGATTAAACGAGAGATACTCGTATATTTTTTCTTAAGGTAATTGGAGGCATCTTTTCTAAGTGTCATAACTGTGTGTTGACTTGTCTTGTCTTGTGTGTGTGTGTTTGAAATTGGGTTATGCGGCTTTAAGTGCACTTCCTACGCTTTCCCAATTGACCTGATCTCAGTGTACTCTGCTTACATTGTTCTCTTCTCTTCATTGTCTTTCGCTTCCGGTTGTAAATATGCTTATGTTGTTGGAGTTTCATTTGGGGTCTTCCCTCATAACTTTCCGTCTTCAATTAGAAAATTAATGCTTGAGGCTTTTTCACTCTCCACACTCTCTGAAATTTGTGCTCTCTTTTCTCTGATCTCTGCAAGATCTGCTGTCTCTTTTATCATAATACATATTCTGCCTTCAATTGGATCATTTAATAAAAATTTTGAATTGCAGACGTTTTACTTTCGCGTAGTTCTTATTTTATCTCTTTTTTCAGTTATTTTTAATCGTTACATAAATTCAGAAACTCTCCTAAAAACTCCTAAACTCTTCCTATAAATTCACAAAAACTCTGATTTTGCATCTGTCATTTCTCTCTGCTCTCAGTTATCTTTCTTTGTTTTTATTTTGGGATTTGTATAATTCATTTAAGTTTTTTCTTTTTTATATAATTGCCTGTTTTCGATTAGTTCATTTTCCATTTTCATCCCAATAATCGTTACCTCTCTTGTTCCAGTTATCTTTATTTTTAATTTGTACACAGAAGAAAAGATCCGGGATATTTAGCCCGAATTCAATCCGAAACGATGTGAGTAATCTCGGATTTTCTTAAACCAAGTATGAAATACTTGATTTTTTCAATTCCGAATTCAATCCTGAAATTCTTAAATTTAGACTAAAAAAAATATGTATTAATTATAATGTTTTACGTTATAAAACGTTTTTAAACGTTTTTTTTTTAACGTTTTTTCTAAACTTTTTTTTTTTAAACTTTTTTTTTAGTAGATATGTATTTAAATATATTAGAACTACACAGAAAAAAAAATGCCGTTCTAAAATCAAGTATAAAATACTTAATTTAAGCCCGCATTTTTTATGTAAGTATTCAGGACTAACCTGAATAATCAAGCCTGTATCGGGATTAAAATGGGAAAATACACATTTGCTGAGTGCGAGAGGAAAATTTTTTCTCGTCCTCTCTCATTTTAACCGGTCCGGTGGCTCAATGGTTAGATTCGCCGACTCCAGTTTAAAAAAAAATCTGGGTTCGATTCCCCCCGTCAATTAAAAAAAAAAATTTTTTTAAAATACATAAGTATATTTTGGTATATTTTTTCTTGCCAAAGCTCTCAGTTCTCTCAGAGCTTAAAGCAAATTGAAGAAGTCTGAAGTTTCCACAATTGGGTCACCAGATACTTGAGGTTCTGCCTACGCTTTCATCATGCTCACTTGACCTGCTCTCTTAGCTGCCTCTCTGTCTCTGTCGCTGTCTCTTCTCTCATCTCTTCTCTTTTCTCCATCTGCTCTGCTCTGCTCTCAAGTGGTCTTTCCCCATTTGGCAACAACAGAACAGGTTGGGCTTGGAGCCTGGAATTATAAGGCCCAATATGTGTGTCACATACGATTCGTTATTGCATGCATGTAATTGTTATCTTCGTTGTTGTTGTTGTTGTTGCTACTGTTGTTGTTATTGTCACATTGTTGTTGCTGTTGCTTTTACCGTTGGCGGCGTCAGTTGATTTATGGCGCATTGTCTTTTTGGCTTCTTGAGTGCATGCAATGCATGCACAATGAGTTTGTGGAAATTCTTGTGAAAAACCAATGCAACAACAACAACAACAACAATTACAACAACAATGTTAATAACAAGCAACAATATTAGAAGCAACTAATTTGTACAGCTAACCTTAAAAGCAACAGCAACAACAACAGCAACGAACGCAACAGCTTAAAATAACGGCGGAAATTTCATGCGCTGCTGATTTTCCATATATTTTCTCGTTGTTGCTGTTACTGTTGTTGTTGCTGTCCAGCGCCCGTTGACTGCCTCCCTTTAGTTTCAGCTATGTTATTTAGTTTTGGTTCCTCGTGTCCGTCGTAACAAACAGGAAACGGTTTATGCGACTTGCCTGTCATGCGAAAATTGGCTAAGGAAATTTCCAATTTTTTTCTATTTTTTTTTGGCTGCGCGCCAGAGCTCGCTGCAAGTTCGTTGCCTAAGTCTTTCGTATGCCATAGAAATCATGAAAGCAACAACATCAACAACAACAACAGCTGGCTTTAAATGGCACACTCACACATTTACACATAACACATACATACAGACAGACAGACAGACAGATATTGAGCCAAAATTGTTAGTTTGCAAATCAATCAAAACGATTGCCTCAAAGTTGCCACAATGGTGCAGCATTGTTAGCGCCAACGATTGAGCCATGTGGCATGAGTGGGAGCTCCTTTTGGCCAACATAACGATTGGCCAACTGAATTTGCGATATGAGTTTCATTGGCATGGTTCGATTTCTCAGCTGGCTTTCTCAATGCACTGGATGAGCAGAGCCAGTTCTTGAGAGAGTGCTTGCAACATGATGTTGCAGCAGTTGCAAACACACACACACACACACACATACGAAGACACGCTCATTTATCTAATGAGCCAAATTAGCTGCAAATGCGAAATTGAAGTCCAACTGAAAGCGGACCCAGCAACCCAATTTGGGTTAATCTATTTGAAAGTGGTCGACGACTGTCGTCGACAACTGACACCAACAACATCTGACACCAACAGCAACAACAGTTGGCAGCATAGAAGTCATGCGAAAGCCGCTTTAGAAGCATTATTGCGAGTTACTTTCCATTTTTGTATGAATACTCGTATAACATACTATAGTATTCGTACTTGTACTCGTCTCGTCTGTTGCTTTCCCAGCTTGCGACAGTTTCATCTGTCATCATCAGTCGAGAAATTGGCCAAGATGCCGATTGGTGCCACCAACTGTAACCCTTTTGTTGGTCCGATACGCTCCGTTGGCTCCGCCTTTCAACGGTTGACTTTGCGGGTGGCCACAACTCATCGATTGTCGATTGATTAATGTTCAAATCCCCACAAGATACAACTCAACGGCTTTGAAATCGAATGCGAATTTCGCTGTGAATGAACTCAAGTAACAGTAAAACACAGTGACAGCTAAAAAACAGTACATAATATGTTATTCAATCTATAATTTTGATCGATATGAGCAAGATAGGATTCCCCATCAAAAGAAATTTGAGTTTTTTGATCGGGATCACAATAGATATTCTGTGTACCCAAATTCAAGGTACTAGGTTTTAAATGGCATTAATATTTCATTCCATTCGATTTGCTATTTAATTAGGTCATGGAAAATTCTAGGTATACATTGATGAAAAAACGGATTTCGAAAATTAAAAATATTGTCTTAAAATTTTTCTTTTAATTAATTTAAATAATTGTACAAACTTCAAATCTAATAATGAAGAAACAAAAATAAAGATAAAAAGATAACTTTTTTTTAAGTAGGAAAAATTTATGATCAAAATAAAGTATTTACAATTTTACAATCAAAATATCCTCGAATGCATTACCGTTCAACTTTTGAATTACAGAGTCTTAAACAAATTTAAATAAAATACTTAGCGACTTAATGTTGAAAAGCATCAAAGTAACACAATGTTAACGATTTATGATTTAAAAGCAAGCCAAAATCCAAGTGACAAATTGAGAACAATGACAAATCGGTTGGGCAATAATGGAGGAAAACACCTCATGTCAAGCGACCTCATTTACTCAATTTTAGTGAACTTAATTCCAGCTGTTAATCAACTTCAATTAAGAAAACAAGAGCTATTTGACAGTTAGTTTGTACAAACATTTGGTAATGACAACAACATCTTATGAGCTGAAGTCTTGAAAAACTTGCCTAATACTCGACTAGAGGTGCTAATTGAAAAGTCGCGGACCGATAACCAACGAAAGTGAGTGAAGCTCAATGAACAATCGATAGTTTGTCAATATCAAATCAATAAATCAATCAAGTTATTCACGCTCTCAATATATCAGTTACAGTTTCAGTTTTGATTTCAGTTTTCAATTCTGTTTTGATTTCGTATCTTTTTTACGACTCGTTCAAGTTTTCACTTTCGTTGCAGGCTTTAGCACCTATGTTAGTGTCTCCATCTTCTACTTTTTGTTTTCAACGTCTCTCCCGCACAATTAACACATGGTCTCTCTTTGAAAATTGGCTAAAAAGATGACAAGTCTTTTGTCTTTTGTCTTTCGACTCTCGACTGTGGACTCTCGACTGTCAACTGCTGCTGCTGCTGTTGACCCAAATGTCCACCTTCGACTAACAATGCTCAGCGTTCAACTCAATGTTATAACACTGTGCTACAAAAAACGAATATTTTATTGACATTTTTTTTCATTAATTTCTGTCACCAAGCTCAGTTTTTACAGTGGTTCGTGTATTTAGTTATGATTCTTGAAATTTTGCTTAGTTTTTGTATAAAATAGTCTATCAGCGATGCCACAGAAATCGCAAGCGAATTAGAATTCCGCAGAAAGCATTTCCGCACGGAAATTTTCGAGGTGCCACAGAACTTCGAAAGATTTGATTTTTATTAGCATTTCCACCAACCTTTTCGAAGTAGGCTGCTAAGGGTTGACACCTACTCAGATTAAATTATCCAAAGGTTTTTTTAGCAACTTTTTTAGGTCTTTCATTGCAGAACAAAAGGATTTTCATTTTTTTCTTATTTAATTTATATAATTTAATTCATTTATATAATAATTGACTTTGTTTAGCTACAACAAATTTAAAAGCAATTGGCGAGACCAAAATAAAAGTTACTCGACAACTCTAGCGACTGGCTGCCATGAGTCTGGCAACCCTTCGCGACAAATGTTTTTCACAAATTGCACAATAAGTTAAAGGTTTTTTTTCGGTAAAACTTGATTTACCTTAAAAGAGATATTTTTTGAATGCTAAATTTAAAGAAAACAAAAGTGGTTCCATAATATATCTTAAATACTTTACTTCGAATTCTGACTAAAGAATATGGCAACGCTTCTTCTGACTTCGAAAATCTAAATCGAACTAGGTGGCAGCATCGGACGCCAGCGGATGTAGCGCTAGTTTATTTCGCTTAAAACTAACATATTCTGCAAATTGACCTGTGGCACAGCGAAATGAAATTGAGGTGAAATTCAAGCGAAAGCGATTTCTGTGGCACCCCCGTATATCTTAAGTTTTCTGTACCATTCAGTTTTAAATAGTGGAATTTTTTTCAAGTTATAAGTATTATAATTATGTCAGCTTAGACCCGTAAGCTTGACCGGTAGAGTGGGTCAATTTTTTCGATTTCAAGCGGTTGTCAAAATCGTAATCTACGACGAATTCTAAGAAGATTTGCCCAAGAAACCATGGGTCTAAAGTCAAAATCGAGCTTCCGATTTTTAACGAGAAATTATGATAATTTTTGACTTTTCATACGATTTCCCATAGTTATTTCACGCTAAAAATCGGAAGCTCGATTTTGACTTTAGACCCATGGCTTCTTGGGAAAATCTTCTTAGAATTCGTCGTAGATTACGATTTTGACAACCGCTTGAAATCGAAAAAAATTTATTTTTGCTCCATACAAATTGACCCACTCTATTGACCGGACTATTTGTTTCAAACCTTACCGGCCTTAGCTTAACTTGATTTTGCAACTCTCAAATTTATATAATCGATTAACACAACTCGATTAATAGAATTCGATTGCAAACAATCAATAAACAATTATCGTATGAAACTATAAGCTTTTGAAATGCTTATGCCTGATTTTATAATTGAATCGATAATACCTGTCACGATGATATATTTTCTCAGCTAGTATCGTGATTGCCCTAGCTCTCTATTTAAAATAATCGATTAACAGCAATCGATAAATAGTTATGAGTAAATTTTTGCATTTGAATGGGAGGCTTTAGCTCGTTTTTAAAAAGTTGTGCTCATACTTAAATGCTCAGTATTTATTTTATGTCACTTTCTTTCATTTTTGCGATTTTTAATTCGTTGTTTTCTTAATTTTTTGTTTGCTTTAATTTGCAGCATAGTGTAATGTGCGTTAGCATTGTTTGTATTTGAACTAAAGTTGATGTTGCTGTTGTTATAATTATTATTGTTGCTGTCGTTTAGCTAGAGAATCAAAGCAGTAAAAGACGCCAAAAGGTGTCAATAACCCCATCGAGTTAAACACGGCTGTTAACGCTTAGCTTAGCTTAGCGCACATTCTGTCTGGTCGTCTGTCTGTCTGTCAACCGGCTTATTATACAATATGCAGACACTACGAAACAGCAACAACGATTGCTACAATAATAACAACAGCAATAACAATAACAACAGCAATTGCTGCAATACTTTGTTGCAATTGAAAATCGATTTTGCTTCTTTGTAATTGCAGACCACACAAACACAGCTCATAAACAATCAATCAACGGCAATCACCATCAATCAGAGCTCAAGCATCTGTCACAAATTAGATCTGGCCAAGTGAAAGCTCAGTTGGTTGCTGTTGTTGTTGTTGAAGCGTCTTCTGCCAACATACATAATTCAATCACCAACACCAACGCCCAGCTTTGGTTCATAGAGCAACTGTCGGCTGTCTGTCCAACTGTCCATCTGCATCTGCTTTAGTCGTCAGTCAGTCAGTGAGTCAGAGCCATTGGCCGTGGCCAGGAACCAGTCACGACTTGGCCGGGCAGGTTCACAAATAAGTGAAAGTGAATTTGTTTATGGTTTATTGCTATTACCAAAGCGAAAGAGACACAAGCGCATAATACCGAAAGCATTACAAACATTTGTATATAATATAAATATAACAAAACAACATAAAAAGCTAAAGCTAAAATTTATAATAATCATTAGTGAAAAATAATAATTAAAAATATATATTTGTTGACAAGTGCAATGCCAACAAAAAAACGAAACACTAAGAAAATTCACTGAGTGAAAAAGTTGAAGAGAGAGAAAGAGAGAGAGAAAGAGAGAGAGAAAGAGAGAGAGAAAGAGAGAGAGTGAGCGTGACCCCGCGCTCGGGTTAATTCATTATCTCAACTATATCAATGTCATTTGGCGACTTTATTGGATAAACTGCAACAACAACAACAACAACAACAATAGCTGGAATAACAACAACAACAGCAACAATGCTGCGAATTTGCCTCGCGCTGTCGTTGTTGCTGCTCAGCAGCACACACTCTAGCGGTAAGTACACAGAAAAAAAAAATGCCAAAAAAATCTGGGTTCGATTCCCCCCGTCAATTAAAAAAAAAGATGAAAATAAAAAATAAATAAAAAAAAAATCTATTATAAAAAAATTGTAAAAAAAATAATTTTAAAAACAAACGTTTAATAAAAAAAAGTTAAAAAAAAAAGTTTAAATGTAACGAAAAACATTATAATTAATACAAATTTTTTAGCCCGAATTTAAGAATTTCCGGATTGAATTCGGGATGGAAAAAATCAAGTATTTCATACTTGGTTTAAGAAAATCCGAGAATACTCCACTCCTGACATCGTTTCGGATTGAATTCGGGCTAAATATCCCGGTTTTTTTTTCTGTGTAGACGTACTTAGTTGTAGTCGGCTCCATTAACTAATTGAGTTACACTCGACACTTGGACCCAGCTTGCCCCGCCCTTCCCCCGCCCCTCTTACCCGCACACATACTCCACAGTTTCCGTTCGTCTAATTGATTTATTGTGTGTGCTAAAATTGTTCAACTTACTGAGGATGCTTTGCACTTTCAAATTGTTTTGTATTTATCTTTCTTTGATTTGTTTTTGGCACACCCCCAACTCCCCTCAAGGCCAGCGGGGGATACTGTGGGTGTCTTTCAATTTATTTGGCCCCTGTCAAGTTTCACTTGACATTTTTTTGCCATTGAGGCGACGAGTGAACACTTCACGGATTGCACAATCGCCACAAATACCACACACACACACACACATGCACACACACTCAAAGAGACAGACAGACAGACAGACGATGAGACACATGTAATCGGAAACAGTCAACAAAGCGAAAGAAGCGACTGCAATGCCAAAAAAGTGTACAAAGTGTTAAACGTAAATGAAAACACGAAAGTGACAACATCAAAAAAAACAACAACAACATCACAAAACAACAACAACAACAACACAAACAATGACAACACCCCTGACATATCCATTAAAAGTACCCCCAATATCTTGTAAATTAGATATCTAACACTTGTACCCACATATGTTATCGATATCTTATCGATTTATGCACACATTTTCCACTTACAATCTCCGGCCTGCTCTGAGTTTTATCTTATGTTATGATATGATTAATTTGTACTTTACTTTTTTTAATATCTAGTCTGTTTTGTGATTTTCCATTCTTTTTGAGTTTAAATAACTTAATTAAGGTACCGTTGAATACTTGAAATCTGCTTAATATTTGGCATAATCAAATATTGCCAAAGACTTTCCAAAATTTTCGTAGAATCAATTCCATCTGTATATCAATTTCCTTCTCTCATTGTCCTTGCACCTAATAAAAATTTTTAAAATTAATCTACGTACTGCCTTCATTAATTCGACATTCTATTTGTCAAAGTTACTTTGTTTTAAAACTTACGTCTACCTTTTTTATTTTCTTGATCAACTGCAACCCTTACAGATCTACAAATCAAAATCATGACAAATAATTGACGCTGGGAATCATATAAAGCAGCGATGGGCACGCAGTGGCTCCGGGAGCAGCGGCAGGTAGACTCTAAAAGGGTTGATGTTGTTGTAGTGCTCCCGAATTCAGATTTCGTGCCCACCGCTGATATAAAGCTATTGCAAAAACTTCCAATCGATCCAAAGATTTTCCACAATCTTTAACTGTTGCCAAACTTAATGCATAATTTGAAGGAAATTCTCCCGCAGTAGTTAGTTAGTTATTATATGTTAGAAGCACAACTATGTACACCTTTTGCCAACTTACAAGGCTTAGTGTAATTTGTGTTGGGCTTTGGCTCATAAGCTCGAGAAAAGTGCAGTAATTATTTATAAGTGGCCGTTACTTTTATGGGCCTAAAGCGTCAAATGCTTCCCATTGTCTGTGTTGCTAAAAAAAAAGAAGAAAATAAATCAAAAGCAAAAAAAAAAACAAAACAGAAGGGAAAAAAACTTGAATGCATTTGGTTGCATAAGGGCCCATAAGTCACGTCGTGTTGATTAATGGAGGGCGCTTGGATGTTGCTAATGATCCAAATGGATGAGTCAGTTATATGTACACATATGAGTATTAGCTGAATTACAAGTAAATCTGAGTGGACACTAAGAGTCTTGGGCTCATCTCTCAACTCTTCATACATAATTCCTTGCGATTTTCCTTTAGATAATTACTATCGTGATAATGCGTATAATTATTTTGCCACTTGGCGACGTGTGTGGCGAAGCGTGGACAGTTTTTGTTTTTGTTATTGTTATTGTTTTTGATTTCGTTTTTCTATCATTCATATTCATATTTGTTGGTCTTTTTGGTGGTTTGAAAACGTAATCACGCCTCGGTAATTTATCATCGCATTCAGCTAACGGAGCCATATTTGTTTATGCGATTCCGGAGACATCCATGTTGATGAGATTATGTCATCGGCACGTTCCGAAAAATGATGGCGCTGTGTCTAAAAACGCAAATTGAAAACATTTTATGCGATGCCATTAAAGAAATTCCTACAAGTTTTAATTATTTTAAATTGCCTATGACAATCATCATATAACTATATGTATGTGTCTGACAAATAATACACAAAGTCTTTGAACATTCTCATTATCCTCCTGATAAGTTCAAGTTGTCTATTTAAATACAGTCGAACTCCCCTAAGTCGAATCACCATTATCCAAGAAAAAAGTTCGAGTTAGGGAGACTTCGAGTTAGAGAATTTATTTTTTAGTTTTTTAAAAGAAACTACAAATGCATTCATTCATTAATACATTTCAAATTGAACATTTTTCTTATTATTTTCAACAAAAAATGATTCCAGTTTATTCAAGAACTGTTAATATTCTCAAAAATTGGTTGCTTCGTTCTTTTGCTGTATCCAGAAGAAGTTCCCGATTCAAATGTCATCATATTTAATATTCCATTTTTTAATATAATAAAAACTGTTTTTGCTGAGATGCCATATTTTTCAGCAACTTCAATTTATTTGGTCTTCTTTCAAATTCCTTAACTACTAATAAGTTTGAATATTTCTTTAAACATTTTTAAACATTTTAGTACACTGATGCGCTAACAAATAAGTACATTTTAAACATATTTCCTATAGCAATTTCCAAAGGCTTAATAATTGTCGATGCAATATTCTATCATACTGCATCTCCATATGTTAATGTTCATCAATATTACATATTCAAACTTTATTGGGGATTTTCCCGAAAAATTCGACTTACAGAAGCACGGCCAATATTTTTGTTCGAGTTACGAAGAAATTCGACTTATGGAAGTTCGATTTACGGAAGCAGATTTGTATGAAATTTGCGCAGTAGAAAAAATTTAAAGAAGTTCGAGTTAGTGAAGTTCGACTGTATTGTGAAAAATTGCTTCCGGGGTATTTTATAAGCATCGACAATGCCAAATGCATTTAGATTCTAATATTGTATGATCACAGAAAAAGGACAGCTTTGCTTTAAAAATATATCAATAAAGTCGTGACTCATGAATCGGCTTATCGCTAATAAAAAATATGTACATAAAATATGTTAAAATTGGACAAATTGACAAATAGTACAATGACTTTTTGAACAATATTATCGAAGATGCCCTTACGAATTTAGAAGGCGGGAAAGACGATTCAGATAGTCAAGGAAGCAACTGTACTTTGTGAGCTCACTGTAGATAGATCAGACTTAAATATAGGTTCAGCTCAATTTTATATAATTATGTATGCCAGATCAGATCAAATCAAATCAATTTGAATCATATGCTCATATTTATTCTCGCCTGTCTATGATAAATAAACTACCACTTGTTGTGGCACGTGAGTTGGTTGCAGAGTGTCGAATTGTCGAGCCGTAAAATCGAAAATCTAAAATCGAAAATCGAATCACATTTAAAATTCAATCGAAACTTAATTTTATTTGCTTACTCACCATTCCATTTGCAGCTCATGGCGAGGAAGTGAGTGGAGGCGATACCACGCCCACCGCCCCATTGCAAGTGCAGCGTTATGCGAACTACACGGAACTGTCCGCGGCGGTGCATGCCTCGCTGCTGGCCCACGACAAGCGGCAGCAACAACGCCAGCTGCAACACGGCCGCGCCAAGCGGGCGGTGAAGAGAGTGTGCTACAATGAGCTCGGCTGCTTTGAGGATTCGGGTCCGTTCGCCTATCTGGAGATGCTGCCCTCGTCACCCGAGGAGATCAACACCAAGTTCTATTTCTACTCGACGCGTCAGCGCTCCGATCGACCCCTCATGGAGCTGTCCTTCCTCAACATGACCGCCGCCTTTGCCAAGGCGAAGGCGAAGGCCAAGCGGGATTCGAAATCGGAGACGCCGTCGGGCACAACTAGTTCACCAGACTCCTCCTCCTCCACCGCCACAGCGACGCCGGGCTTGAATGTGACCACAGAGAAGGCAACCAGCTCCAGTCCAAAGAAACCAACCACCATCGATGATCTCGAGGGCTTCGATGAACTGTCCGTGCGCGTGATTGTGCACGGCTTTGGCTCGGCATGTCCCCACGTCTGGATCTACGAGATGAAAACGGCCCTGATGGCGGTGGTAAGTGTCAAAGAGGTGTCAACGAGGTGCAAACGATTGCAATCACTGATGTTGATGTCAAAGCTTCCAACAGGAAGCAACATTTATATTTGTTAGGCTGCGCGCACACTGCGAGCTGGAAGCGGAGCTTACAGCTGAGCTTATAGGCGAGCTGGAAAGTTCAGAACAAAACTAATAGATAAGCTTAGCTTTCAGTGTGCCCACGTCCATACAAGCAGTGTGTTTGTTTTTTTTTTCGAGCTGATACGCTCAGCTGTAAGCTCCGCGCGGCCTTATACTTGATTAGGAAGCATTTTTCTTGGTAAATGTGGATGTTGTATTTACCAATCAATGATTGTGTTACTCATTTCAAGTCAGTCACATTTGATTGCATTTATTATGCTCGTACAACTTACAATCTGCCATCAATATAAAGCTACTTACTTTGAATGTAATCATTTTTACTCAAGTTGTAGTTACATCATTAAAGTCAGCTGCAACAATTGTTGTAGAGAGATTGCAATTACAAATTTATATTAATATGTAATATAAGATTTCAAGCATACAGGGATTAAAACCCCTAACCGAAACCGTAACTCTTAACCGGTAAAATGCGATTGAAATTTTAAACCGTAGCAGAAGACGTAACCGAAAAAAAATTTTCAGTTGACCGAAACCTTTAAACCGAAACTCTGTAAACCGAAATAACCGTTTCATTTATAAGGGTGAATTTCTGTTTTCTCGCACAAAAGAAAAAATGCATTTTTAATTTTGATTTTTATTTTCTTATGTTTAGCTTTGAATTTTTATTTGTAATATTTATGATCGAATTTTCATAGCACTGAATAATCGCAAATAAAATAAATTTGATAAATGAAATATTAAACTTGTTAAAATGTAACTTAGTTAAGTTAAATTAAACATCAAACTGAAGAGTGTGTGAAACAATTGTGTGAATGAAACATAAGGAAAGCAATGCCTTTTTAACTATTATTATTATACCCGTTACTTATAAAATAAGTAAAAGGGGATATTGTATTTGTTGCCCGTTGTCCGTCTGTCCGTCTGTCTGTCTGTCTGTCCGTGTGAGCGCCTAGATCTCAGAGACTATAAGAGCTAGAGCAACCGAATTTTTTCACACAGATTTCTATGAACCCCACGCAGGTCAAATTTGTCTAAAATTTTGCCACGCCCCTTTCCGCCACCGTAAATCGCGAAAATCGACCACACTCACAATTTTCAAGATATAACAATCTTTTAACTAATAACCGTTACCTACTAATATTACCTATCATTCTACTCAATCGTAACCAGATCGGACAAATAGAAAGGTCGTAGATTAAAACTTTTAAGCTATATAAGTGCTTCATAGCATGCAATAAAAATATTTTAAATTTATTTAAGTAAGTAACGGTATCCTATAGTCGGGAGCTCGATTATAGTCTTTTCCACTTGTTATATTATTATATATATATATTTATATTTTTGCAAAGAATTTTTTTTGTGAACCGAAACCATACCGGTATTTCAAAACCGATACATACGAAAGCCGATTCACCGTTACGAGACCTTTATTCAAAGATTTTGCGTAAAAGATAACCGATAACCGTTAACCTAAATGCGAACATTACCGAGACCGTAACTGAAACCGATATTCGTTTCGGTTTTAATTCCTGCAAACAAATGACAAAAAGTATAAGACATACAGGGGTGCTGCAGAAATCGTTTTCGCTTGAAATTCACTTAAATTTGAATGCCACAGAAATCGTTTTCGCTTGAATTTCACTAAAATTTGTATGAAATTTAAGTGCAATTCAAGCGAAAGCGATTTCTGTGGCACCCCTGATAAAATCATTTTCGATTTCAATCAGAATGCGATTGCAGTCAAATGACCTGAAATTTGTACATTTCTATTGGTCGTTAACTAATCGGATTTTCAATATTATTTGATTTGTTTATTACTCATTGCTGCAATGCTTTCAACCGTTTTCAGGAGGATTGCATTGTCATCTGTGTGGATTGGGAGAATGGAGCCACGTTTCCGAACTATGTGCGAGCGGCGGCGAATACCCGTCTCGTGGGTAAACAGCTGGCGATGCTGTTGCGTCATCTGGAGCAGCACAAGGGTCTCAATCTGATGCGCACCCATGTGATTGGCTTCAGTCTGGGCGCTCATGTCTCGGGCTTTGCTGGCGCTGAGCTGCCAGGACTTTCGCGCATCACGGGCTTGGATCCGGCAGGACCGCTGTTCGAGGCGCAGCATCCGAAGGTGCGTTTGGACAGCAGCGATGCCGAATTTGTCGATGTCATCCACTCGAATGGCGAGAATCTAATCCTTGGCGGCTTGGGATCCTGGCAGCCCATGGGCCATGTGGACTATTATCCCAACGGGGGACGTGTGCAGACGGGCTGCTCCAATCTCTTTGTGGGTGCCGTCACGGACTTCATTTGGTGTAAGTTGTGAAAACATCTTAGAATTGACCATAGTTTACGAAAACGGGTTAACATTTTTTTAATTTTTCGGATCCATACAAATCGATTCACTCTATTATACAATTTTCGATGTTTTTTCATGTTTTGATGCAAGTTTGAATGGGTTATCGTACTCCGATAAAAAAAAAAATATGCTGGGAGGTAGCTATGGTGTCCCTTTATAGGGATATAAAATACTATTGGTAAAAATTTTAACACAGAAGCCGAAAATTACTTTTGAGCTTTATTTTAAGCGAAAAAAATAAAACTCATTCATAATGATTATTTTTGAGTTTTATTTTTTTGATCAAAAATAATGATTACTTTTAAGTTTTATAAAATTACTCAAAAATAATGATTATCATTAGGTAAAAAATAAAAAATTAAAATATAATCATTAAAATGTAATTTTTATAATATAACTTATAATGATTACGGTCCCTGAAATACCTTGATTATTTGATCTCGTTGTTGTTCATCCTTGATCTGCAGCGGCTCAGGCAGCGGAGGATGAGGAGGGACGTTCGTTGTGCAATCATCGACGTGCCTACAAATTCTTTATTGATTCCGTGGCGCCACGTTGCATGTTTCCCGCATTTCCATGTGCCAATTACGACGATTTTCTCAAGGGCAAATGCTTCCCCTGCGCCCAGGATGACGAGGATCTGGCCGAGGGCGTGCCACGCTGTGGCAACATGGGCTACTATGCCGACAAATCAACCGGACGCGGTCAGCTGTATCTATTGACACGCGAGGAGGAACCCTTCTGCGCCCATCAGTTCCAGCTGCAAATCTTCAACTCGTTCAACGATCTCCCACTGCGCACAATTGGCCGCCTGGAGGCCATTCTCGAGGGCGATGGCGGCCTCAACGAGACCTTCGAGATATCCGAGTAAGTTGCTCAACAGTCCTTCATTACATCCTTCTTTTAATATCAAACAAAACATTTGAACTCGTAGAATCCGAGAGAACAATTTCTTTTTTACAATAATTGCATGAGAAACAAATATAAACAGGCGAGCCACAGAAATCGCAAGCGAATTAGAATTCCGCACGGAAATTTCCGAGGTGCCACAGAACCTCGCTAGATTTAATTTTTTTTTTTTAGCATTTTCACCAACTTTTTCGAAGTAGGCTGCTAAGGGTTGACACCTTCTCTGATTTTATTATCCAGGGGGTTTGTTTAGTAACTTTTAAAGGTCTTTCATTGCAGAACAATAAGTTTTGATTTTTTTTCTTTTTTAATTTATATAGTTTAATTCATTTAAATAATAATAGACTTTGTTTAGCTACAAACAAATTAAAAGCAATTGGCGCGACAAAATAAAAGTTACTTGACAACTCTAGTAATTGTCTGCCATTAGGTTGGCAACCCTTCGTGACAGATGTTTTTCACAAATTGCACAATAAGTTAAAGGTTTTTTTTCGGTTAAACTTGAGATATTTTATGAATGCTTAAAATGTAAAAATATATATACTTTCTGCAGCTCAAGATCATTTTCATAAATCGCTCTTTGCAGAAAGGACGACGCTGAATTCTTTGCCGGCGACATCGTCTCCAAGATCATTGTGCCACATCCGGCGCTGGGTTTTCCCACCACGCTGAGTCTGCACTACAAGTCCTACAGTGGCTGGCTGTCGAAGGGTCTGCCCCACTGGGACATTGACAAGGTGGTGCTGACGGACAGCTTTGGACGCAGTCATTCCCTCTGTCGTCCCAGCACGAAGCTCAGCAGCGGCAGTCCAGTGCGAATGCGTCTCCAGGCGGGCAACTGTGAGCTGGACAATCAGGATGATTATGGTGCCTACACCACCCAGCCACCTGCGTCTGCATCATCATCTTCATCATCATCGAGTACAGATGCCCCAGCGCTGGACTCGAGTGTGCAGGAATCTGGACTAAGTGCCACTGTCGATGGCGTCGAGAGCGTGAAACAACGCAAGGATATCTTCAATCTGGGCACGAGCTTCAAGCTGGCACAGAATCAAACCTATCCGCTGGATCAGTCGGATGAGCTGCCCTGGCAGCCCATACTCGTCGGCAACTCCCTCGACAAGGATGCGGAGGCGGAGGCAGCCGAGTCGAGTCGCAGTTTGTCCGACAACTTGTCACCGGCGAATGAGGCGAATGAGATCTTCGAGCCCGTCCTCAAGGATCGTCGACTGGCGCTCAATCGTGGCCGGAATCTGCATGAGCCCACGACATATACGACAACGGAGGAAATCGTTGAGCCTGTGCTGAAGGCCACCACACAGCGAACCAAGCACGGCAAGGATCTCCAATTGCCCGATATTGTGACGACGACTCAAATTGCCAACCATACAGAGAAACCGCCAAAAATGATGGCACAGTTGGCCAGCGGATCGGGATCGGGACAGGAGGATCAGCCGCAGACGGTGCAGCTGCTGCCCTTTCGACTCGGCGAGCTGTTGCAACGGGCCGAGCGCTATGCACGGGAGACGCTGCTGCCGCTGATCTCCGTGCAGGCGCCGCGATTCTTTGGCTTCAACGTGACGCCGCACGATCGGGAGCAGTCGCGACCTGTGGAGTCGCGCAAGCCACGTTACATTCCACGCTACGAGGAGGCCGCCTTCCTCAACACGAGCAACAGACGCAGCTCGGAACAGGAGCAATCGGAGCAAGGGGGCGATCAAGCGGCCAGGCGTAATCTCTTCAAGCTGCTGCGACCACGAGGTCGTTCGGCGCAGCGGCGTCAGGCAGAGGCGACACCGCCACCGGTTGCCACAGCAGCCAACGAGCCGCAGCAGAATGAGATCAACTACTACACGAACATGCAGCTAACGGAGTCGCGTTCCATGCGACCAGAGTCGCCCAATTATCGACCCGTTTTCATCGATCTGCCCACATATCGACCGCCGTTGGCGTCCAAGGCGAAAGCCACGGCGTTGCGACGCGGACGCGTTCAGCAGTTGAATTGAGAATAATATAGTATGTAATAATTGATCAGCTTACTCGTAATATACTATATTGTACGTATGTTAGGGTGTCCCTTATTTGGTCAAAGTCAATATTTTTAAAAGCATACGGGCTAGTTCTGTTCATTAGGTTCTAATGCACTCAGAAAGAAATTTTACCTCAATCGGAGTATGATAACCCGTGCCGACTTGAATCGGAAAATTTCAAAATTATATGGGACAAAAAAAAAAATTTTTTTTTCATTTTTAATTTTTTTATTTTGTTCATTAGGTCCTAAAGAACTCAAAACCAAATTTTCACCTTAATCGGAGTACGATAACCCACTCAGACTTGCATTGAAGCATGAAAAACAGTGTTTTCACACTGATTATAAATTTTTCGATGATTTTTTATGTTTCAAAGCAAATTTGAATGGGTTTTGAATTCTTTAGGACCTAATGAACAAAATAAATAAATAAAAAATTAAAAACAATTTTTTTTTTTTTTTAGTCCCATATAATTTTGAAATTTTCCGATTCAAGTCGGCACGGGTTATCATACTCCGATTGAGGTAAGAATTTATTTCTGAGTGCATTAGAACCTAATGAACAGAACTAGCCCGTATGCTTTCAAAAATATTGACTTTGACCAAATAAGGGACACCCTAATGTATGTATGTAAACACTATGTGATATGACAATCTGATAAAACGGCACTGCGGGGCATCTCTTCTGTTCTGTTCAGTTCAGTTTTTGGTGACAGTTTGGCCATGAAATGTCCTTGCTGAGCGCCAAAGTCACTAATCGATACGTGGTTATCGCTTAACGCTTATCGGTTATCGCGTTACTCGTTCTACCAGAACAACATCACCCTCTCTGCACTGTAAATAACCGTATATGGAATTCCAAATTCATATTCAACATCATCATGCTGTTGACAAATTTCTACATCTAAGTTAGCAACTAAGTTTATAGTGTGACAAATAAATAAATTAAATAGTGCCTATTTTAATGAATCAATTTATCGAAATTTTCCAAAAAAAGTTCATTTACTTCATCTGGGTGGCATTAAGAAAGTCATTTCGAGGAATAATTGGACTCAAAATGGTGTAGGGCACGCAGTGGCTCCGGGAGTAGCGACTGCTCTTGTTATTGTTGGGCTCCCGAATTCAGATTTCGTGCCCACCCGGGCAGGGTATAATAATGTACGCTATCCATATTTATGACAAGCTAGTTTCTGATTATTCAGATGTCTTGATTATTTTTAGAAAGTATACCATCTTTGGAGCGTAAATGAAAGACGTGGTTGCGATTTGAGTTGTATTTATAAGTTGTTCTCTTTAGCATAATTTATTTTTATATACTTTTGTCATTTAATTTGCTTTTGTGTTCATAAAGTAACGTGTGTCTGCCTCTGTCTGTGTCTGTGTGTGTGTGTGTATCTGTGTGTATGTGTATCTGTTTGTCTGATTGTGTATTTGTTGTATTGATCTGCTTTCAACTGATGCCCCTGTTCATCATAATGTATGATTATTACATTTATCTAGTATCTTTCTAACATTTCATTTGAAGCTGCTTAATTTTGAAATCCAATTTGTCTTACAATTTATTCGGCTGGTAAAAATTTTAATTGAAATTCATTTTGAAAGTCAAACGGGAAATTTTGTGCTTGCACGTTTGTTGATATTTTTGTTTTGTTGTGTTGTGTTGGGTTTGTTTTTATTTTAGCTGTTGTGTTTTATTTTTTTTTATATTTAATATATAATAATTTTCTGTTTTTTGTATTTTTTTTTACTTTTTTGTTTTTGTTTAACTATTTATAAAACATTTCACTTTTAGAATCTTAACAACTTTTTTTTTTAATTGCTGCGGCATAATGATTTTTATCATATATATATATATAATATATACATATATATATTTATATATATTAATTTATTTATAATTATTTAGCTATATATTAATAAATAGTTCTTTGTTTTTTCTTTCGACTTTTATTTATGTTATTGTTGTACGCATAATTTACATGAATTTCTTTATTTTTGCGGTAGTTTTGCAGCTTTTATTTATTACTTTTCTTCTATTTTGTTGTTGTATTTTGTTTTGACAACGAATTTGTTGAAACAAAATTTAAATTGCACGTGTACTAATACTTTTCTTTTGTTTTTGTTATTGTTGTGTGTGTGTGTGTGTGTGTGTGTGTGTGTGTGTGTGAGTGTTGGATGTATCTTAGCGTGTATTTAGTTCAAGTTATTGCTATGCCTTTTTATAATAATTGAATTCATTTTAATTAATACCCCTGCAATGGAATATGCCAAATATTTTTCATAGCCCCAAAAAGTATGCTTTACTTTTTTGCACAGAGAATGCTGTATGGGGAATTAAGTATTTTCTTGAATTAACTCTTGACAGTGAGTTGTGTTTTCATTGCGGACAGACTTAATTGCAGTTCGTTCAGCTTGAAGCATGGGTATTAAAGCGTACGGCAAGCCGTGCTTGATTATTGTATTGTATTTAAGTGTGTGTGTGTGTATGTGATCGATTTGTATATCAAAATCAAAGTTCAACTGGGTTCGACTTATACACTGTGGGGATGAATTTATGTGTATGAAGGTATATGGAGTATGTGTGAGTGTACATATGTATATACTATTATAATAAGTAGTTGTTTTGTAGCCTTTTTGCTTATAATTCGCATATGTATTTGTATTGACCTTGTTCTCATTTTTAAATATGTATGTATGTCTATATAAGTATATATTTATGTTCTTTTGTTGTTTTTGGTTTTATTCCAGTCTTCTTTATTAATGAATTTTCTAAACCAAATTTGAAAATAGGCAACGCAAATTGACAACTTTATTGGTAAGATTCTTTATACGGTAATAATGTTTATAAGTATCTATTGTTATTATAGTTAATTGTGTTTTGTTGTTGTTGTTGTTGTTGGTAGTTCGGTTTGGAAATTGTTACTCGATAGCAAAGCTCAGCTTGAAGGTTGCAGTATTAGATTCCATAATGATTATTATTAGTGTTGGTATTAGTATTAGCATTAGCATTAGTATTAGTATATTATTAGCTTAAGTATCGGTATTAGTATTAGCATTAGTATTTGGTATTAATATTTTGTATTATTATTATTATTATAATAAGATTGCCTATATTAAAATGCCTATTTATCTAGATTTTTGCTGCTGCTGGCTGAACCTTTTTACTTTAGGCATAGACTAATCGCTTTCTTAGTATAAGTAATAAGAGAGCGTAGTTGTTGCTTTCTTATCTCAATTATTTTATTTTATTTATTTTTTGTTTGGTGTTCTTGTTGCTATTATGTATTATGTTTAAACTTAATTATTTTGGCAAGTTATTTTGTTTTTATATGTATGTTTTATATCACTTTTTAGTCTGGCCTGGCCAAACGCCTCGCCCTCTCTCGCTCGCTCTTTGACCTGCTTTACCCCTACCATAGTGCAGTCTCACTCTCGCGCTGCTGTCCTACTCTCTCTCTCTCTTGCTCACACATTCATCTAACATTTTTCTGTCTTTTGTTACTACTAAGTAAGCCTTGTCTAGCATTAGAATAATTTACTTGTAAAAAAAAAACAAAAAAAATTGTTCTTGCATGACTTGAAGACGATATGTTTTTATTTTTGTTGTTATGTATATTGTATTATGATATTTATAATTATAATATACATGTATATCCATACATATATTTATTTATATATATGTAAATGTATATATATTTTATAATAATTTATATGCATATCATATATTTGCATAATACATATTTCAATTTATTGCTCTCATTTTGTTTGTCTAATTAATTGGCTGTACTGTATTCTTATCTCAACTCAGGAACCGAACCAAAAAACTAATGCACAAAAACGAAATATGTCAAAATATCAAATATATAATATAATATATTTATAATATGTATATATATGCACCTATGTAGTACATACAAACTATATAGTATAAGTATAATATCCAATATACAAAAAATACACATATGGGCGCCCAAATGGTTACTTCAACTTTTGTTTATAACTAATTTTTGCACATCATCATCGTCTGCATCATCGTCTGCATCATTATCATTATCATTATCATTGTTAATGCTTAAGGCCAAATCAAGTATACGTAAAAATGTTTTTCTCCACATTTCCGCTCTTTCGTTTCTCTCTACTTGTTGTTGTTGTTTCAATTTTAATTTAAAATTTTTGTTTATTTTTTTCTTTGATAGTTTCTCCTCAGAGATCATCTATGTATTTGGTTTAATCGTTTACTGTGTGCGTGTGGACGGTATTCAA
The DNA here is from genome assembly GCA_037043495.1 of Drosophila recens. NCBI lineage: Eukaryota > Metazoa > Arthropoda > Insecta > Diptera > Drosophilidae > Drosophila > Drosophila recens. The sequence continues at coordinate 780,348 of JBAMBJ010001057.1, read as the reverse complement.
AGCTGTAAATTGATTTGATTTATTTTACTCTTGCCTTTTTTGTTTTTCTTTGTTATTTTTTTGTGATTTTTATACATATTTACAGTATTTGTTTTTGGTTTTTTTGTTTGTTGGTATAAATATTATTTTTTTTTAATGCTTTGTTTAAATTCTTCTTAATTACAACAAGCAGCAAATCAATTAAAAACTTTTTATTCAGTCGCATATTTTAACAGAAACATATTAGACGTATATCTATATAATATCTATATACAGATATACTCCTATATATATATATTTATTTGTAAATATGTATATGTTTGTGTACGCGTATGTTTCGGCGTAGTTGTTTTCTTCGTTTTTGGTATGCTCATGAGGTGTTATTCATGGTCCAAAGCAGCGGTGGGCACGTAGTGGCTCCGGGAGCAGCGACTGCTCCCAACTAGTTTTCTGTCTATTCGGCGCCGTGAAGTCGCTGTTGATGTTGTTGTGATTGTTGTGCTCCCGAATTCAGTTTTCGTGCCCACCGCTGGTCCAAAGTAATTGAGGTTATGTTATGTAAAGCAAAGCGCGCATTTGGAATATTGAAAATGAAACACGAATTTTTTTATTATTCGCAAAAAGAACAATTTTACAGTCCTTCCCTGTTATAGTCCTCACTGCATATGGAAGAAGTCGTGTCTGTACTATGAATGCGTTTGTCTCAAGAAATTTACATTTTGTTTAATATGTTTACTTGAACAGTTTCTTTCAGTGTGTGTGTGTGTGTGTGTACTAACTAGAATCATAAAGATTGCCCTACAAGTTGTTTATCGGCTTAGCGGTTATCGAGCATTTGACAAAAGTTGAAGTCGCTAGATTGAACGTTAAATTAAAAGAAATGCTGAAATGCATTTGATACAATTAAAAGGAAGACAAAGTACATAAGTTCGAAATCATAATACAGTTAATAGGCTCTTAAGTATGTGAGACATAAAAGATATACATACACAAATGTATATGCCAATACATACATGCAAATACAATATTATATGTAGATACGAACTACAAAACTGAAGCAACTTCTATGAAACTTTTTTGACCTAAAAGTGGATAGTTTATGCTAAAAGCATCAAAGTGTATTTTTTTTTTGTTTTTTGTTTTTTTTTGGGATGGGTTGGGTCTTTTGGAAGATCAACGACCCTTTACGAGTAGTTGTTGTTGTTGTTGTGGTTCGTTTCATTTCTTTGTAGTTGATTTTGTTCTTGTATAGCAGTTTGCTAAATTTAATTATTGTTTTTGTATCGTTAGCAGCTTTTTTGTTGTTGTTGTTGTTCTTCTTCTTCTTTTAATTTTTTGGGTTTGGTTTTTATGTCTATGTCTATATGTTCAGCATCAGCTCTGACTTATTTATTTACAAAATAGCAGTTTAGTTCTGTTATGTATATTTATTTATACATATGTATATCTATATATGTATATACATATATTCATTTAAACAAATATATATATATACACACTTCTATATATATTCAAATGTATATATATATATATATTACTATATACATATATTTAATGTATGTACTTGTATATATATAATCCTTTTCATTTACTCATTATTTTAAACTTAACGGCAGTTTGATGTTTTAGCATTTTCATGTGTGTCTGTATGTATAGTAGTGTGTGTGTGTGTGTGTGTGTGTGTGTGTGTGTGTGTGTGTTGGTGTGATAACGATAGTGACTTGACAACGCCCCTTTCCGTACTGTGCACATCTTAGGCTGCGCACACACTGGGAGCTGAAAGCGGAGCTTATCAGCTCGAAAAAAACAAACACATTGCTTGTATGAACGTGCGCACACTAAAAGCTGAGCTGATATATCAGTTTTGTTCTGAACTTTTCAGCTCGCCTATAAGCTCAGCTGTAAGCTCCGCTTTCAGCTCCCAGTGTGCGCGCAGCCTTAAGCATAGTTTATCTTTTATCTAGTTATGTCTGCCAATTGGGGCGCTACTTAAAATCTAGATATTTCATACATAATTATTGGAACTCTATGAGCCCATTATTACATTACCTCTCTCATGGAGAACTTTTCGGACGTTTATGTTTTTTATTTTAATAGTCGCTACTCAATGTTTATGTCTACTATCTTCCTTTACTTTTGTTTCGGTCTTTTGCTCGTGAGAGCGCTGCTTTTTCCATTCCTTCCGTCTGCGCACATTCTGCAACGTTTCGCTGGCAGCAGTACAAATCGTAAATTAAAGCTTTACTACACAAAAACTGTAAATTTTCAAGAGGTTTCAAAGAGTAAAAACCAAAATATGAACTCTTCTTTTGGGGCAGCGAAGATAAGGACGTTGTCAATCGCAATCACAATTTCCCTTATCCCTTTCTTTTTTTTTGTTTTCTTTTTGCGTTTTTTTGCATTGCCTTAGTTCTTGTTATTGAATCTTCTTTGTTACCTTTTTACTTTATTTTTAATTTTTTTTTTCTTTTGGACTTTACTAATATTTGTCTAATTTTTAATAATAGAGCATAATTTAAAGTTGAAAATAAAATTAGCAGATATTGTATGTTTGTATGTATTGTTGCTTCTTTGTTGTCTGTTCTGTTTGTTTTTGGTTTTGCTTTTGCTTCTGTTTTTGTAGCTAGCTTCTAAAGAAAGGAAGAAACTCCAATTAGATTAGACTACTAAGATAATTCTCATTTTGGTTTTTAAATATATATATTTTTTGTTGTTGTTGGTTTTTCGATTCTTTTTTTAGTTTTTGTTTTAGTTTTGGTTTTGGTTTTTTTTTTTTTTTTTTTTTTTTTGGTTTGATTATGTTTTGACTATAACGATTGTTAGTTGTTAATTGCTAAATTTGAACATAGGTATCAAGTTGAGTTTTCTTTTTGTTCTTCTTTTGGTTTTCCTTGTGTGTGTGTGTGTGGTCTTCTGTGAGCAGCTGTGTAAATTGTGGCTGCAGAAGTTAAATATTAAAAAAAAAATATCGCTAGCCTGATGCTTAGCTACTTTATCAAGCCTGCTGAACTGTGTGTGTGTGTCTGTCTGTGTATTTGTGTGTGTGTGTGTTGTATGTGAGTGTGTCTGTGTGTTTTACATTTGCTGTTTAATTTACAACTACGCTGCTTACTAGTTATTATTACTTTAATATTTATTTATTAATAAAATTCTAGATTAGACTGCTTTTGATGACGTTTCTGGCATCCAACGTAACATTTCACTGCGCAAGTTTCGTCCATTTTCCATTTGTTTGACTGTACCAGGGAAGAAAAAAAGGATTTTAAAACGAAAACCAATTTGTTTATATAAATGACACTAGATAGAGCATTTTGTTGACGTAAAATGAAATCGATTGAATTTCAATATTATTTAACTCACACCTTGCTTAAAAATCGAAGTTTTTTTTTTAACCGAAAACGTTAAAATTTAAATGCAGAGTAATTTAAGGAGACAAAATGACATTCCGCTTGAAAAACAGATTGGTTTTGATAAGGTTATGAACGTTTGAAGTTAGACTTTACAAGTACAAATTGTTGTTCGTTTCGGCATGAATTTTTACATAAACCACCTCAGAATCAAGTTCAAAGTGCTGATTTATACTAGAAACTTATTTATACAGGGATGCCACAGAAATCGCAAGCGAATTAGAATTATTCGGTTGATTTAATGTTTTTTTTTTTTAGCAATTTCACCAACCTTTTCGAGCTAGGCTGCTAAGGGTTGACACCTTCTCAGATTAAATTTTTTATTTTTTGATTATTAATTTTTCTTTAAATTTAAATTTAAAAGCAATTGGCGCGACAAATTAAAAAATTGAACAATAAGTTAAAGGTTTTTTTCGGTAAAACTAGATTTACCACAAAGGAGCTATTTTTTGAATGCTTAATTTTAAGAAAACAGAAGTGGGTCCATATTTACTTATAATTCTGAATAAAGAATTTGGCAACGCTGACCTGACTTCGAAAATCTAAATCGAACTAGGTGGCAGCATCGGACGCCAGCGGATTTAGCGCTAGTTTATTTCGCGTAAAATTATTCTGCGAATTGACCTGTGGCACAGCGAAATGAAATTGAGGTGAAATTCAAGCGAAAGCGATTTCTGTGGCATCCCTGATAATTATGTTTTCTTTTGAAAAATTTTATAGGAAGCAGATATATCGACAACTCGATTTTGTATCGATTTTTATGATGGACTTACAATTTAAGACTTCTTATTATTGAATTACATATAATATTGAAATTCTTCTGTAACTTTCAGATATTTTCAACATCAATGGGGTCTGAGAATGCGGCAGCTAGTGTCGATTTGGGCTAGTGATCACTCACCTAGTAGTCAGACGTCGGTCTCAATACTGACGGCCATTGCGTTGTTATGCCTTAGCTGTAAGCTGTTAGTGCTCCTCAAGCCATTTTGGCCCTGTTGATGTTGTCCCTGCTGGAGTCCCTGCTGCTGTTGTTGTTGCTCTTGCTGTTGCTGCTGCAGCTGGAGCTGGAGCTGGAGCTGCAGCTGTTGCTTCTCAAACGATTGCTGTGTTCTCAGAAATGGAACCATGTGGCGGCCCGTATGATCAGTCAGACCTGGCGTGGTTGCATCAATGCCATCATCCAAATCCATTATGTCCGATGACGATTCGGAGAGTGAGGATTTTTTCAAATGTTGACCTAAGTTTGGGTTCATTTTTTTTTTGTTTTTTTGTTTTTTTTTTTTTTTGTGGAGAAAATAACGTTGGGCGTTTTCGTTTTTGGGGGAAGGGGGATGATATAGAAAAGGAATCGATTAGCATTGCTTTTTCATGGTATGATAGAATGGGCGTGGCATTTGGCAAACGTTTTTATTAATTTAGTTATATATATGTACCTAGTGCACCAGGTAAATATGAACAACTTGTAACGTGGTTGAAATTTTGGCTCTGCATCTCCTCCTGATCCGTTTCGCGGTGATAGAAGTAATTGAAATTACTGACGATAACCGGTACCGGCAGTGCGATTGTCAGCACACCAGCGATCACGCACAAAGAGCCGACAATTTTGCCCCAGAAGCCGACGGGCCTATTTATCATTTAATTTGTTTTTGTTTTGTATTTTTATGATTATTATTATTATTATTTTTTGCATATTTTTTTGTATTTTTCATATGGCAATATTAAAGTATTCGATTTTTTTTTTGGAAAATTTATTTGGAATTTTTCATTTGAATTTTGGTATTTTTCAAATATGCAAATTTGTTTTCGATTCAATTTGGTATAGAAATATATATTTTGTTGACATCAAAATATATATTTATATATTTTTTATTTTATTTCATAGTTTTTATATAAATTTTTATTTTTTTTTTAGTTGTTGTTGTCGATTTGGTATGAAGAAGAACGTAGAAGAAGAACGAACGCAGTGTGTAAATAAGGTTGTATTTATATTTATATTTAAGTATATAAGAAAAAAGAAGGTAAAAAAAAAAACAGAAATGAGTTACAAGTTATAAAAATAGTTATCGATATATTTATCAATAGGCTACAACTGTAGCTGGACGTCAAGATCAAAAACACAAAAATACATTTAACTGTTCGAAACGATAAAAGTATTAAGAAATTAGTACACGGAACACAGAAGAAAGCAAACCCAAAAGAATGTATCATTTTAAACTCCAAGTATTTAATAGGTGTCGGTGTGTGTGTGTATGTATGTGTGTGTGTAAGTGAAAATGTGTGACATATTTATATTGGAATATTGGTATATTGAATATTGATATATTAGTATATTGGTATTTGGTATATTGGTATGTAAACATCGAAAGCAAATTGCTGTTGTTAATAAATTGCGCTTGCGTCTACACCGCTTTGAACATAAAACAGAAAAGTTGGCTGTATATATATGTAGAGATATATATAGAGAGTTGGCTAACAAAAAACCGAAAGCGTATTGCCAATGTGGAATAAACAAAATGTGCCGGCGTTTGGCGTCGTCGCTGTTAAACTTGACATAAAAATTAACATGTATAGATAAAAACTAAAGCGAATCGAACCGAACCGAAACGGTACCAAACCAGATCCGATCGGATCGGATCTGATCAGTTAAAGGCTGCTGATCAATCAGTACTATAACTTCAAATCAAATGAAATCAAATGAAATCAAATCAAATTAAATCAGTACTGATCAATCGAGCACGTAATCCAGTGTATCTTCGGCTGAGAGCGACATACGTTGAAGAAAAGATAGTTAGTAACTGGCATAATACAGATAATTAGACAGAGATAGGTAGATACTATGTATGTGTATGTGTGTGAGTGAGTGAGTGACTGACTGACTGACTGGTTGATAGATGGATGTAATATTTGTGTGTTTCGTTGTGTGCTTTCAACAAAATTTGAGGTGCTTGTGATGTGGCAAGCTGTCAATGTTAAGGCTAACAGAAGAGCGCTTAACATTAACAGAGGCGCACTCTTGCCATAAACAGTGCATTTACAGCGCTCAGCACTGTTCACTGTGTCAAGTTGAGAAGAAAATTTAAAAAATTTGTGAGATTTTTGTGGGTATCGGGTTTGGTATTTTTTTTTTTTTTTTTTTTTTTTGGGTGATTGTGATTGTGATTGTGATTGTAACTGTGATTGTAATTGATAGTTTTAATTGTAGCAGCTGCTTTTATTAATTAGTATATATAACTAGATATATAAATATAAGTATAGTTAAGCGATTTGAAGTAGGAGGCAAGTATAAGTTGGATAATGCTCATTCGAGTATTTGGTAAAAGTAAGCGTAAAAACGATATTTGAAAACAAAGCCAAGAAATTTTGTGTGAATACGTGATCAAGTACAAGTAATAAATCACTGTGTCTGTGTGTGTGGGTGTGTGTGTTTGTTTTGTGTTGTGTGTGTGTGTGTGTGTAGTGGATGCAAATGTGCTAAGCGTGCGCCAAGTGTTGTTGTTGTTGTTTGTTGTTGTTGTTGTTGTCTTTGCTTTTAGCGAGCGATCGAGCGAGCGGTTTGTTGTTGGTTTCATATCAGTTTATCATTTCGACTTCTTTGCATTTTTTTGTTCATAAACATATATTGATTGCCTTGCTGCATTTTGCATTGATTTGCTCGTTTATTTATTGTAATTGAAATTGATCGATTGCTCGATTCAAATTATATATTCGATTATAGCAACTTAACGCACATGCACCGGAATCGGGAAGCACAGGGAAACGGGACTTAGGAGCAGAAGCAGGAGCCGTCGAAAGCCTTCAGCCATAGCCGTAGCCGTAGCCAGAGCAGGCGCTTTTCATTTCTCATTTTTTATTATTTATATTTTGTATTTTTGTTTTTTGAAAATTCTTTCAATTTTCTTTTCATTCGTTTGCATTGTTTGATGATTTTTGCTGCGGCTGCTGTTGCTGGTAGCATTTGGCATTTTACTTTGCTGTTACTGTTATTGTTACTGTTACTGTTGCATCTACTGTTACTGTTACTGTTACTGTCACTGTTACTGTTACGGTTGCTGTAGCTGTAGCAGGATTTTGATGTCGGCGGGTGCAGCAGGCAGCGCTGAAGCGTTTTTACAGTTACAGATAACCACAAAACCGATAGGAGAATTGAAAATAAAAATATAAAGAACAAATAAATAGAAGAGATACGCATAAAAATCAAATTAAAAGGAAAAGGAAAAAGCATAAAGAAAATATTTGTATATTTGTACAGTTTAATAGAGCTATATATGTACATATATGCATATGTATGTGAACATACATATACATATATGCATATGTTTAAATATAATTAATATGAATGGGTAGATTATGTAAACAAGTTAAATCGTTGACCGAGTCAGCTTTTTGAATTGAAGCGGACAAACAATATGATTATACATACTCATATGTAAATAAATACATATGTTTATGTATATGCAAATGTATCAATAACATATTAAAGTTTTGGTGCACGTTTCCACAGTGCACTATGTATATTGCGTATGATAAGAACCAAAGCCAATTAAAGAATACCATTACGATTACGATAACGACGATAACAGGCACAATACACATGACTGGGTACATTCTTTTTTTTTTTTTTTTTTTTATTATTTTTTTTTACACAACCAGACAAACTGGGCACACTCACCGTTTCTGAAGGAGGAGAGAGACAATGCATCTTATCTCAAAGTTCAGTGATTGCAGCACACGTCGCATCGATGGTTTTTTTTTATTTAATATATATATATATATACTGAATATATATATATATTTTTCATATTTGAGGGGGTTTCAGGGGAAGTGTTTTATTATATAATTCATAGAGAAATCAGAGACTTCAAATCTAATACTAAATGATGCGACTGAACTGCTTTAGGCTATGATATATACTTATTAGAGAGATACTAGTGTATATAGTATATGTAAATGAATGGGTTTAGGAAAATTCGAACTGGCAGTCTGTGGCTAAGGCATGATTCACTGGCCGATTGATTAATTGATGGATGTGGTTGTCAATGCTACATTATTATTTTTATTTTTTTCTTATATACAACTTAAAGGTTGATAAGCCTTAAAAGCTTAAAGCTACCAACTAAAAAGCAGAAAACCTTTGCTTACACCGAAAGGGGAATCCCGAATCCAAATCCGAACTAATTGAACCTTTTCATGCGTTCAACGGGGGAAAAGGAAAGACATCTACTATAAATAATCTAAGGCACTAGGATAATACACTAATACCAATTGCTTAACTATTAAGATACGATTTTATATAGGAATGGGGATAAGATTTTCTATGAGTTTACTTAGCAACTAACTATAAGCTAACAAATTGCAATAATTGTTTCTTTGCCTTGGGCATTTGCTTGCTTTTCAGTTTACTAGATTATTATTTGATCATATTTTCATTTTCATTTTTATTTATTTTTATTTTTATTGAATAACGATTATAAAACATTTCATTTTAATCTTAACAACATTTCTCTTGGTTTTATTGTTTTTTTCTTCGTTTCTTTCGCTTTTGTGTTCAAAGTGTTTTATGTATTTTACTTTTTCTTGTTAATTGTAGTCACAATATCTTATTAGTCGTAATACTAAATTTTTGCTATTATTTATTTATTTATATATATTTTTGTTTTTGGATTTGGTTTTATGCGTTTGCTGCATTTGTAATTCGTATTTCTATTTTTTTATTTATCGATTTATTTGTTTATTTATTTATTGGTGTTTGTTTACTATTGATTATTGTAGTTTGATTTGGATGAGGAATTTTTCTTGAAATGCTTTGAACTTTTGTTAAAAAAAATTCATTTATTTTTGTTTTTAGGGTATTTAAAATTAAGGCCCGCTGTCTTGTTGGGCGGCTAACTAAACTAAACTAACTATAATTTTACTAATACTTGTAATCAAAAATTAATGAATATATACTTTTGCACAATACTTATGATTATATTCAAAAATGAATAAAAATATTTCAAACTAAAATGTTTGGTAAAAGCTTAAAATGAACAAACGAAAGTTTCTTGAATTTATTTGAATTATTTATTTGGTAGTTTTTTAATATCGTTCATTTACTTGTAGTATTAAATATATTATTATTTTAAAATTTTTTTTTTTTTTTTTTACTTTTATATCTCTATTTGCAGTCTTTGTCCTTAATAGAAATTTGTTAGTTTCGTTTTTGGTTTTTGTTTGTTAGCATTTTTCTTTCATGAAGCATTGAGAAAAGTGTTGTTGTGAATTGTTGTTTTGTTTATGTTTATGTTGTTGGTGTTGTAGTTTTTGTTGAAGTTTTTGATTTGGTATCGTACTTCTTAGTATGTTTTCGTAGTAAATATGCATGTAATAGGTAGGTTGGTAGATAAGTAAGTATTCGTATTTGTAATCGTATTTCTTGTACATTAAATATGCATTTTCGTTAAATATGCATTTTCGTTAAATTGTTTCTTGTATTTCATTAATTATTATGTAATTAAAATTAATGGAAAACTTGAAAGGATTGTTTTGGATTGAAATCGAGGATAAAAATAGAGTGTTGCCTTTTACTTCTTGTGTTGTTTCGATTTGTTTTTTTTTTAATTTTTTCAAAGTATTGTTATATCTGTTAATCATTTCATTATCTTCTTTCCTTTTCATTTTTCTTTTTTTTTTTTTTTTGAGAATATTTCTGCTGTTATGTATAGTTTTTATGTACTTGTGGTATTCATTTTGTAAACTCGTTTTGTATTTTATTATAATTTGTTTCCGTGTTTCTTGTATTATGTATAAGTCAATTTTTGTTTTCTAGTACGTAGTTGATTAACAACGATATGTTTGCTTCTTATGATCATTATTTTTTTAATTTCACATTTCGTTTTCTCTCGTTTTTTTCACTGTGCTTTTTAAATAGTCTCGTCTTTCACATAGCTCTTTAAATGCAGAAAGCTGAGCAACATTAGTACTCGTAGTTCAAGCTTACAAAGTTCGGATAAATACATAGCTCTAAACAAAATTCTATTACGAAAACCAATAAAATGCTTTTAGCTCTAATTGCATCTAGTTTCTGTGAGGGTGTTGTTGTGTAAGTGTGTGTGTGTGTATGTGTGTGTGTGTCTGTGCCTAACATTGTTCTCTTGGCTCTAAAGTGGTGTACCTTAACCTACATATACATATACCAGAGACATTTCATACCAAATGCCGATTTGATTGCAGATCAAATGCAGTTGATAATATCAAGTAAGCCCCAAAGCTCTCTTCTGGATAATGAATTCGAGTGTACTTGGTATTTAAAAGTTGGATCTGGCATAAGTATATCTAGGCTGTACTAACTAGTAAAGAGAATCGATGATTTGTAGAGTTCAGTACTTATTTAACTGCTGTATGGATTGTGCTATGTAAAATATCATTTGAACATATAGTAACACATAATACAATATATAAGTACGTTTAGAGAAGCCGAAGCTTGAGCTCAGGTAAATGTTGGAAAGAATTGTGAGTATATTGTATACGTATATGTACAATTGTTTACTGTGAACTGTGTCTGTATTCGATTTTGAGCGCAGTTGATTTTTCGATAGTAACTAAGGATTCAGTAAGACTACAACAAATTGTAAGTATATGATTTGAACTGACAAATGGCTAAGTACGAAGAAAGTTCTCTGCACACATACAAAAACCAATTACAATTACATATTTACAGGTCGGATTGCAACTGTTACACAGTTCTATGTTATACGGCAAAATGGTTTACTTTTTGTTCTCAATAAAATTTAAAAAAAATTCATGTTATTTAATTTTTTTTTTCGCATATTTTCATAGCGGTCTTTTTATTTCAATGATCAGCTTTTGGATTTTGTTTTCTTTGATTTTTCTTATGAGTTTCATTTTCCAATTTTTTTGTATTTTTTAATGCTTCTTTTTTTTGGATTTAAGATCTATTTGTTATTTTTAATATACAATGTAATATTACTGATATATTTGTTGGGAGGGTAAGCCTGGATTTTTAGTTTACCATTCATTAAATGTACTTATATACAATTTTGAATTGTTTAGAATTTTATTAATGTACTTAATTTAATTTAATTAAATTAAATTTTTGTGTTGTTTCATTTCTTTTTGCTATCATGCTTCTTCCGTCTCTAACTTTCTAACTTCCTTTCTTTTAATTTTGGTTTTAATTTTTAAACATATAATAACATTTTGTCGCTGAACACATTTATTACAAATTTTTCTTTAATTTAAATATTTTAGGTTTTATTGTTGCTGCTGCTTTTCAGCTAGATTTTGTTATCAATTGTAGTGGCTGGACTTGTTCTTCTCCTTGAATAACATAAGTTGTCTAATGGGTCAAAAATGATTAACTTAATGCCGGCTTCAAATCCCGCGACACACTTCGATCTTTATATATTTACTAAGTAAGTAGTTAATCATGATAGCTGTCACTTTTCATTTTTTTTTCAATTGCCTATATTAATGCCTATATAAAAAAAAACAACCTTATCTTAATCTCAAACTCGAACGAGTCGATTTGTTTTTTCTTTTTCTAATGCTAAAATTCTTCACTCTAAATCATAAAACTTAAGTTTAAATAAGCGAATTCTTTTCTTTATAAATAATAAAAATGTTTTAGTTTTCATACTTTTTTTTTGGTTGTTGTTTTCTTTGTTTTTGTTGGTGTTTTGCCTTAAAATGTCTGGAGGTTGTTTTTTGTTCCATTTTATAGATACAGGACTTGGTAAAACTAGATACAATACAATACAATACAATTTAATATGGTACATTAGATGATATTTCTATTTTGCTATTTCTGCATTTATTTCATTTGTTAATTGATTTTAATGTTTATCTGTTGTTTTGTTTTTGATTTCTTTTCGTTTATTATTTTTGTTGTACAAAATATCCATTGACTATATACCTAATTTTCTGTTGCATCGAAAGTTGAAAGTGCTTGGAGTGTATTTACAGCAGAGTATAGGTACGCTACAGTGAAGCTTGGCCATGTTGATATGCACCTGCGGCTAAATCTATAGAATCTTTGCTTCTTCTTGATATGCATCTAAGCTTATAGACACTTCTTCTCCATCGACACTTCTCTCTCCATCTACATTTCTATCTCGATCTCAATCTCTAACTCTATCCCTTTCTATATCTGCTGCTTTGCTCTAGCTGTCACTTGGGCGCATTAGCGTGCGTTGACTGTAGCGTAGTTGAATTGTAGTCAAGTTGTTTAGTTTAGTCGTAGCTTTACTCAGTTAGTTAGTTAGTTAGTTACTCTTTAAATGGCTATTGCCAATATGGTTGCTTGCCGTTTTGCCGTTTTTTTTACAATATATGGGACTCGGTTAGCATCTGGCTTTCAGTGAGATGCGCAGAGAAGAGCACGACCCGGCGAATTACGAGTATGTGTGGGGTTCGGTTCCTTAAGGCACTTGCACTTGCACTGCTCTCTCCATCTCTTTCTCTCTTTCTCTCTTCAACTTTCTAGCTTTCTCTCTCTCTCACTGGCTCACTTGGCTCTTGGCCATAAACACTTTTCTTTTGATTCGTTTTGGGCTCGAAAACATTTAACATTCTCAATAAAGTTTGTACAAATATGCCAAAAAGTATGCATGGGTGTGTGTGTGTGAGTGTATGCATGTGTGTGTGTGTTGACCATGCCTTGCTGCTGTGAGAGATTCTTGCCGCTGCTCATTCGTCTGTACACACGATTTCTTGGTATTTTGTATCTATGTGTGAGTCTGCGTCAGTGTTTGAGTGAGTGAGTGTGTCAGTATCTGTGTTTGTGTGGACGGTTTTCAAAGCTTTAATATTTACGCTTGAACGCTTCTTCATCTTGCCATTGTCGCTTCGTTCTACACATAATTATTTTCCATGTGGCTTTTGGTATATGTAAATACCCTTGCAGAGGGTATCAGAAATATTGTATTAACAATTAAGATTGCCTGTTTTTCAATATACGCATTTACATACGTATATAGCTATTCATTAAATAAAAAGAAAAACAACAAGGCTGTGTTTGGTAAAACGATCGGATCAAGTTTACTTAACTGAGAAGGTACTCCGAGTTAGCTGTTAGGCTGCGCGCACACTGCGAGCTGAAAGCGGAGCTTACAGCTGAGCTTATTAGCTCAAAAGAAAACAAACACACTGCGTGTATGAGCGTGCGCACACTGAAAGCTGAGCTTATTTGTTAGTTTTGTTCATGAACTTTTCAGCTCGCCTATAAGCTCCGCTATAAGCTCGCAGTGTGCGCGCAGCCTTATAGAAATTTCAGCTTTTAAACTATAATATAAAATGTACCCAATAATAAGATATTAAGTCTGTAGAGGTGCTCGGTATACCCTCCAGGACTGCCCTCTGCGAGGTTATTTGACATTCGGCTGACCTTAGATAACACTTGAATTATTATTATATCATAAATATGATTACGTATTATTACTTTTCATCAGTTTTCTTTTTACATGTGCGCACACAATGGGTATATATGTATAAGTGTCTGTCCCTATATACCGTTGTTAGTAACAATATATGTATACATATTCAAATATACATATGTATGTATACGTGTGTTTTTGTTGATATTTATTTATATGTAAGTACATGCATGCAAATGCGTATTTGCATAGTTTCAGTCGACTTGTTTTTTGTTTTTTGGTTATTTCGCAGTTATTATTTGGTTATGGTAGACGGCATCAGTGTTGCCAACTCTTCCAGGTCATGAAAAAGCTAGAAATAGCCGGAAAATTTTGTTGGTAGCTAAAAAAAAAAGCGCTAGAGTAGTAAAACGATATTTTTATTGATTTAATCCAGTGTTTTTTGAATATATTGATGAAAAAAAATTCTTCAAACAATTCTAGGAGTGATTGCAAAAACAAATTCTTCGCTAATATTTTTTATGTCTATTTAAAATTTGCTTAAGATTACTATTTTAAACCCTTTTTCCTCCTTCTCATACAAAAAGTGGTTTTTTAGCAATTTTAAAAAAATTATTTAAAATACTAGCGAAGCTATTTTTAAAATCTTTTTCAATCACTCTTAGAATTGTTTTAGGAATTTTTTTGCATCAAAATATTTTTTGTTTGGGACCGAGCAAAAAAGTTTAAAAATTCTCTTTTACAACAAAATTTAAAAAATTGTAATTCATGTATAAATACATGAAGATACCAGATGTTTTTAAAAAGCTAAAATTCCGACAAAATTTCGCTTGAAAAATAGCTATAATTCCCGCTACCCGCTATATTACAATTTATCCCGCTGTTGCCAGTTGAAACACGCTTAATCTATCGGGATAATGGCTAAATTGGCAACACTGGACGGCATCCGAAATTTTCATGTGGCTAGGGAGTGTGTGGGCGTGTCACAGTGTCGAAAGTTTGTGTGTGTACACACGCACTTACATACATACAAGTTTGGCAAAAAGTATTTCAACTATGCAGAATATCATCATCGCTAGGGCAACTCCTGCGGCAAGCAACATTAGTTTATTGTTTGGGCTCAAATACGCATCCGTGTTAGCTTTATGAACAGAGCTTACATTGATATTAGCTCAACACATACTTCTCATACATATTATGCTTTATTATAAAATCATAAGAGCGTTTTCTTTTTGTTTTTTGGCTTCTCTCCGTATATCATCATTTCCATCTTGGTTTTATAAATATTTGATTTGATTTTGCTTTGGTTTGTTGTTCATTTCAAATCTGATCTGTGACTTTTAGTTTAATAAATTAATATTAATTTCATTTAATTGCAGTCGTTTTCTTTTATATCTTACTTAATTATTTGTTGTTTTGTTCATATTCCTATTGTTGACTTTTGTTAATATTTTTGATAAATTGTTGTGATATTCGCTTTGGTTACTTTATTTTTTTGTGTGTTATGAATATTTGTACTTTTTATTTCGTTTTTATTCGGGGGGAGTTTTAAGCAGAAGATAAGCAGGTTCGCTTTTTAATTTGTTATACAGTTATTCTGTGTGTTTTTGTTGTTGTTGTGGGTGGGTAGGTAGTTGGGTGGTTGGGTGGATGGGTGGGTTGGTTTGTAGTTTAAGTTTAAGTTTAAGTTTAAGCTTTGTCTATGCGATTTCTTGTGACTGATTTTTTTTCTTTTTTGCGGAAGTTCGTGAGCATTGGAACACTGCCAAATTGATCAGCAGCTCAAGTCTGCCTATACACAGATTACAGCAGCGGTGGGCACGCAGTGGCTCCGGGAGCAGCGACTGCTCCCAAAATAGGAAGATCCTAATAGGGTTGTTGTTGTTGATGTTTTTGTAGCGCTCCTGAATTCAGATTTCGTGCCCACCGCTGGATTACAGTGGTCTCCCTCTACAATGACTCGTAGTAGTAGCATGCGTTTCCGTATTATTGTGGTTATGCTACGGGTATTTATTCTGTCACAGCTAAAAAGCATATATTATTTTCTTTGTTAATTACTATACAAATTGTAATTATTAATATTACGGCAGTTTTTTTTACTATGCTTTTTTTTAAATGTCTTCTCCCTGTGTATATGTGTTGCAGTGTGTGTGAGTGTGTTATAAAAATACTTCTTACAGAATATTTACTAGACTTTACTCGTAAACTTACTCGACTGGCGTGTCGAATTCTGAGGAACTGTTATAAATTAACATTTCAAAAAATCATATGCATACTATCAGTATCTGTGTTAACTAGACTTTCGGATAAGGAAACAACCAGGCAATAATTATGTCCCTGAATGGAAATCATTTATTTGCCATGAAATGAAAGTTTCAGTATTACAAGATGCTGCAATTGAGCTGAAAGTATCGGATAACAGAAATCCACGTACATAAGTACTCTTTAGGTACATTTGAATACTGGGGCTAATAATGCGAGCATTCTGCAAGGGTATTTAATATTCGGCGCGCCGAAACAAAAGATACGCTTTATCTGATCTATTGAGCAAACTGCGAATATCTTTAAGTTAAGGCTTCATTTTATATGCGGTTCATATGTTTGGAGTGTGAGTGTGTGTGTGTGTGTATGTGTAAATATGTGTATGTGTGTGTTGTCCAATTGTATGCAATTAAATTTGCTTTTCACGCGTACTGCATTTCATTTTCTGTGGTTACGATTCTGTGTCTGATTTAATTAAATTTTATATGTGTTAAAGGTTTTATTTTAAATTATTTTTGTATAATAATAATATTAATATCATAATTATTATTATTTTCTTTATTTGTTTATTTGTTTTTTTTTAGCTTGTTCGATGTTGTTATTAAATTATTAATATTAAATTTATTCATTTGTTTATTTTACGCATTAAATTATTTAAATTATATATTTAAATATATTATTTACTTTTTGTTTTTTTTTTGGTTTTTCATTGCATTTTTTTTGGTATTTTTTGTTGTTAAATTTTTAAATATTAATTAAATGTAATTAAATTTAGCAATAGATTAAATTTGTTTGTTATTTGTTCTACTTAAATTAAACTTAAACAGCTTTTGTAGTCATTTCTGGCATCCAACGTAACACTTGACAAGGCCAATCTTAAACCACTTAACATCAATTTTTCTGCAATTTGATTGGCAAGTGTCATTCAGTTGGCCAAGTGGTGCGATGTAATGTACAGATACAGATACAGATACAGATACGTAGATATATAATAGATACATAATTTAATATATAGATAAGTACATATATAGAGAGTAAATTTGGCATACATATGGGCAAATCGCGTGGTAGGGAGCAAGAGACCGCGCCACGTGGATAGAAAAAAAGAGAAAATAGTTAAATGCTTTTGATAAATTGAGTTTAATCGATTATTAAATTTAAAAGTTATTTGCATGACAGTATTAAGCTTCATCTCATGCTCCAATGACACAAGCTGAAAGATGCTTTCATTTAAAGAAGCTATAAAGCTTCAAATGCAGCTTTATTTAGTCCAAGCTTGTGCTAATTTATAGCTTATATTTAGTCAGTGCCGTTCACAATACACTGATAAAAACTTAATATTTTTGTTAAAAATCTAAGAATTTTAACCATTCAAAATGTTATTAAACAATTTTGTAATTTTGAACATCTTTAAATTAGAGAAGATCAAGATGTTGATTGTACGATTTTTTGTATGGTCTTCGTTTGAAAGTGAAGCATTCCAAAAGTATACAGGCATGCCACAGAAATCGCTTTCGCTTGAAATTCACCTCAATTTCATTTCGCTGTGCCACAGGTCAATTCGCAGAATAATTTTACGCGAAATGTCCTAGCCCTAAATCTGCTGACGTCCGATGCTGCCACCTAGTCCGATTTAGATTTACGAAGTCAGGTCAGCGTTGCCACATTCTTTAGTCAGAATTATAAGTAAGGTATTTAAGATATATATATATGGAACCTCTTCTGTTTTCTTTAAATTAAGCATTAAAAAAATGGGTCTTTTGAGGTAAATCAAGTTTTACCGAAAAAAAACCTTTAACTTATTGTGCAATTTGTGAAAACATTTGTCACGAAGAGTTGCCAGACTAATGGCAGACAGTCGATAGAGTTGTCGAGTAACTTTTATTTTGTCGCGCCAATTGCTTTTGAATTTTTTGTAGCTAAACAAAGTCAAGTATTATTTAAATGAATTTAATTATATAAATTAAATAAGAAAAAAATGAAAAACTTATTGTTCTGCAATGAAAATCCTAATAAAGTAGCTAAACAAACCCCTGGATAATATAATCTGAGAAGGTGTCAACCCTTAGTAGGATACTTCGAAAAGGTTGGTGAAAAACATTAAATCATTCGAAGTTCTGTGGCACCTCGGAAATTTCCGTGCGGAAATGCTTTCTGCGGAATCCCATTTCGCTTGCGATTTCTGTGGCATCCCTGATATTCTTGTTTTTGGAAACACTTCAGATTTTCAGGTTTTGTTTTTGTTTTTTGCAATAAGCTTTTGTTTACATCAAAATTCGATCAGAGCTTTCAGCCTGTGTCGCTGAAACTTGATATGCAGAATTACCAGCCATAGGCTAAAAGTGGCATAAACTTAAATGTAGCAAATCTTTTGCTTTTAGGCCAATTCGATCTAAAATTGTATTGTTTATGAGCTCACTTTTAACCTTGGTCATTGGCGCTTTATATACAGATTTTGCTATAGTTTTTGGTGCTGGTGCTATAGAAATGGGGAATCAATACTGGTGCTCATAACAGAAGTATAATTGGAAATGGAAAAAGAGAGAGAGAGAGAGAGAGAGAGAGTGTGAGAGAGAGAGAGAGAGAAACTCAGATAACTTGTCTCTGAAATCCTAACTGATACTGGAAAAGCATACGAAACGCTGATCGAAATTGGGTTGATTGGATAGAAGACAGCGGGATTTGTGTACAGACAGATGGACACAGAATCAGAGACAGAGAGAGAGAGATATTGTGCGTGATAGAGAGGGGAGTCTAGTGGGGGAGGGGGGGGGGGAGTAAGAACGAACACTTACCCAGTAGTCAAACGTCGGTCTCGATGCTAACGGCCAGCGCATTGTTGTGCCTCATTGTGAGGCTGCTGCCAGCGCTGCCGGTTGCCGCATTGACGCTTATTGTTGACGACTGTTGCTGCTGCTGCTTGAAGCCATTTTGTTGCTGCAGTTGCAGATGCTGCTGCTGCTGCTGTTGCTGCTGCTGCTGTTGTTGCTGTGCTGCTGCTGCTGTGGCTGCGGCAGTTGCAGTTGCAGCTGCAGTTGCGCCTGTTGTGATGCTCCCAAAAATGGAGCTGCCGCACTACGTCCAGGATGCGTTTCAGTTAATCCCGGCGTCGATTCAACACCATCATCCAAATCCATCATATCCGATGAGGACTCAGACAACGATGATTTCTTCAAGTGTTGACCTACTTGTAGTTTTATGCATTTGTTTAGTGTTGTTGTTTTTTGGTTGATCGTTATCGATCGTTATCGATCATTGTTGTTGTTTGTTTGTTTGTTGTAGTTGTATTTGATTGTTGTTGTTGTTGTTGTTGTCGCAGTGTTTTATGTAGCAAGTGTTAACATAGGTTGTGTGTGTTTTATTTGTTACAGAGATTGACAGTGATTGGGAATGCGATTGGAAATTTTTCAGGAGGGAAATTTATTGGATTTTTTATTTTTTTTTTTATTTCAGATTTCGGTTGTGGGAATATTTGATTACAAAATAATTTATTTATTTCATAAATTTGTATACATATTTTTTGTTCGATAGATCATCGTTTATTGAATTGGCAATACGATTGATTGATTGATTGATACGGAATAAAAAGAGAAACAAAAAGAAGAGAGAGAGAAGAGAGAAAGAGGAGATCACACATACAGTTGTAATGTATTAATTACAAAAAGGCTTTTTGTTGTAGTTCTTGTTACACACAAAACACACAGTACGTGTAAGGTACGTTTTGTAGGTCCATCTGTAGCGAAAGTCGCACACAGCGTTGCCACATGTGCTTAACATGTATGTGACAGCCTCTGATGCGACCCTGCGTACATGATGCGTGCGCTTTGCAGTAGAGGTGGAGAACTATCGATGGCACTATCGGCACTATCGATGGTCAAGCACTATCGAGCCGACCTGCACTATCGATAGTGGGCGATAGTTTTTTATGACGCTCAACTCGTCACAGGAAGGCGCGCATTTGCCATTTGCAGAGCTTCGGAAACATTTAAGTTTTGTTTTAAATAATTGTGTATTTTTATGACATGGACAAGTTCCTTACTTATAGTCGAAAAAGGTAAAGAAGAACGTAACGGAGCTGAAACGAGTCCGAGCGCATGTTCAGCTGGCTGGACGAAAAGATTTAGATCGTCGAACGTTGGCTATTACAATAGCTAATAGCGAACACATTATTATTGACAACGAATTTTATTTATTTTTATTTGTGTAATACCTAAATTAATACCAATTTCAAATTTTAATTGGAATTTTACATAAACATTCATAATTTTTGGAATTTAAAATACATATGTATATGCTCAAATTAACACACTATCGAAAACTTTCGATAGCTATCGATGGTTTGAAAAATAATATCTCTATTATCGATAGTTCTCCACCTCTATTTTGCAGTACCGTATGGTCAGGGGCTGCCAGATCGTTCGGCCAGCTTGGCTGGTACGGCAACGCTGCCGCATCAGGCCTTCTTTTCAAATGCCTACGTTTTTCGTTTCTTTCTTCGTAAATGTTTCTATTTTTATTCGACTCGGGTATGTGTGTACTAATTGTATAATTTGCATATGGGTAATTGTGTCTCTAGGGTGTGTGTTTGTGTGTGTGTGTGTGTGAATGTGTGTTGTGTGTGTGTGTTTGTCATAAGTATTATTTGAATTGAATGCCAGTCCAGTCTAGTACTATGTTGTGATTGTGATGCGAGTAGAGAAGTAGGTAACGAGGCACAACTTACCTAATGTACCTGGCAAATATGGACAACTAGTAACATGATTAAAGTTTTGGCTCTGCATCTCCTCCTGATCCGTTTCGCGGTGATAGAAGTAATTGAAATTACTGACGATAACCGGTACGGGAAGTGCGATTGTCAGTACACCAGCAATCGCACATAATGATCCCACAATTTTGCCCCAAACGCCGACGGGTCTGTTTATCGTTTATCGATACATGTATTCAATTCAATTCAATTCAATTCAATTCAAATTGTTTCATTTGATTTTCGTTATTGCATATCGTGTGTCAAACGAATTTCAATGCAATTAAAATTCCAATTACAAATCAGTTGGCATTTTATTATATTCATTTATATATTTTTTTGGCGTTTTGGTTTTTGTTTAATTTTTGTGAGGTATTTTTTTGTTGTTATAAATTTTCGGTGCGTTTTTGTTTATTTGGTTGTTATTTTTTTTATTTTAACGAGTTTCGTTTTTGATTTGGTTGTTGTTGTTGTGATTAGTTTGATTTGAGGTATAGATATATATATTTGAATATATATATATTTAAATATAAATATATATTTTTTATTATATTTGGATTTTTTGGTTTGTTTGTTTGGATGAAGCGAGCGATGTTAACGAACGAACGAACGATAAATAAAATGAAAATACAAATATATAAGAAATGTAAAGTAAGAATAATTCTCGTTTTGGTAGATTGTTTTTATAATAATTTTTGGTTTTTTTTTTTTTTTTTTTTTTGCAATTTTAGTTTAGTTTAGTTTGTATATATATATATATAGAATATTTTTGGCAGTGATTGCAAACTTATACGATATGTACGTATACAGATACGAGTATATATAGATATATATAGAGTTGATTATATAGAGGCAATAGCAGTAGAAACAGTAAAACAAATTAATAGCTTAGCAAAGAGTACTCGAAATTAGGCAGACAACACTTAGAACGAGTAGCGTTACGTGTAACGAGTTACGAGTAACGAGTATCGAGTAACGAGTAACGAGTAGCGAGTGGTTTGTGGTTTTCTTATTTTTGCTTGGGTTTTTGCTTGGGTTCTGGTTTCGGGTTTCGGGTTCTGGTTAAGGTTGTTTCTTGGTTCTTTTTTTTGTTACGCATGTAAGTAGTAGTGTTTGTGTATTTATATACATATGCAGACATTGTTATAACGAGTATTGCCAAAGTGCGAGCGAGTGAGACACAGGTGAACGAGTGAAACAAATGGATGTCAAAGAGATCGAGTGAAAGTTGCGAGTAACAAAACTTTTTAGTGACTGAACTATTCCAAGTTATGCACAACTTGGAGCGTGGGCGGGGCGGGGCGGGGCGAGAACAGGAAGCGGGAAGCAGCAGGTGGGCAAGGTGGGAGCAGGAGCAGGGCAGGTCGGAGGGATTTGAGGCTGTTTCCTTGGGGTTGGCTCTATGCATTGATTGAGCCATGACTGAACAACTATGCGGGTGTTTGCACTGGTGTGTCTGTGTGTGTGTGTGTGTGTGTGTGTGTTTATGACTATGTCTATGTTGGAGGTTCTTTTTTTGGGTGGGGTTGGTGGTGGGAAAAAACATGCAGCATGCGTTCGATAAGAGCAGCAAACAAAATGGCGTTTAATTTGTGTTATCGGTATTGAAATCGATAGTTTTGGCTATCGCCACGACCACGCAGTTGTGCTGCAAATGGGCGTGGCATGCTGCACTATATACTCAAGTGTTAAATGTTTGTTTTAATGAGCATTGGAATTAACACTGTACAGTGAGAATTGCGTGTGTGTGTGTGTGTAGTTGTTTATGGTTTATTTTTAGTATCACTTGTATCTTTGTTGGTTGATGTGAACTAAACAACGACACAAACTTTACATTGATAATGATAGAAAAACTGGTAAAGTCAATAGAGCTTTTCTAAGCATTTCTCAATAGCATTTTCACTTTAGGCAAAAGCAAAATTTCAATTGTCAAACAAAATCAGTTAATCAACCAACTTCAAATGTTGCTTTTGCTAAAGGTCTTTCTTGATTTATTGTTTTTTTTTGGTTTGTCTGGGAAACAGAGCCAGAACGGAACGTAATGGAACGGAACGGAACGGAAGAGAACGGTAACAGAATACAATGGAACAAGTTATAGACAGTTAGTTAGGTAAATAGGCATATAAATCAAATAAATAATTAAGATAAATAGCTGAATAGTTAATTTACGCTTAGTTTGTAGCCAACTGAGAAAACAAATACTATACAACGCAACAGAACGGAATGGAATGAAACAAAATAATAATCAAAAGTTGAGAAACAGCTCAGCGAGTCAAAAAGTAAGAGACAACAACAATTAAGTTTGCATATTGGGATAATAAAAATGGAAGTTGTTTCAACTCATATCGAAGCGATAAGTTTGTAATTTCTTTTGTATTTTGCTTTGGCTTACGACTTAGTATATGGTTAGTATGTGGTTTTTAAAAAATAATGATAAACGCTTTACGAAAGTTCTGTATAAATAAACTACAACGCGATGACGCTTTAATTGGCGACAGTAAACAAACAACAACAAAATGAACAGAAAACTCAGAAACACAAACGAAAATGGTAACAAAAGTATTGAAATTATTATGATAATAATTATAATTAGAATCAGAGAAGTTAGAATTGTAATTGTATAGATTTGCATACGTCATGTCACCATATCCAACGGTGGTCATGGTGACCACAGCCCACCAAAATGCATCGGGTATGGACTTGAAGAAGGAATTCTCGCTTCCAGCTTCCGCAAAATAAACCGCTGATGAGAAGAGTACGACGCCTAAAAAAATTGATGGGAGAAATTGCTTTGCATTGGTTCCGGCTCAATATTTGTATATATCATAATTATAAAATTGGTTTTTCTTTTTTTTTTTTTTTTGGTTTTTTTACTTTTAATAAAATAATCTAAATGAATTTATTATAATTTTTATTTGTTTTTCTTGTAACTTAAAAAACAATTGAAATGAAATCAGTTTTTTGTCCTTGTCTGTTGGATTGTCTCGGGCTGGATTCGTAGTAACAGTCCGCAGGTTAAATTCTCTACGTGTGTGTGTGTGTGTCTGAGTGTGTATGTATGTGTAGGTATGTGCGTGAGTTGTCTGTCCAACGTGCTACACAATGCGCGGCAGACAAATCGGAACCGGAACCGGAACTCTTTCGCATTGCAGCGATTCCTCTCCACTCCGGGAAGTTTCGTTTGCAATTTTTTAATCACTAGCATGCCACACTGTGTAGCACGCTTTGCAGATATATAGTATGTAATTCTGTTTGTAGTCCTAAAAAAAGAATTGGAGTTTTGAGTTTTGAGTTTCATTCAGCTTGATGACAATGCTGACAAAACTGATCCGCGGCATTCCCAAGCAGAAAACGCTGACCAGCGAGTGGGAAGAAGGAGTGAGCAAAGAGGAAAGGGACGCAGGAGTGGCAATTGAGTCGGTTTCTGGTGTGCTCTGCTTGGCCTAGAAATATGGTGATATCCTAATGCTAATTCTCAACAACGTGGCGGAGAAAGCGGAGAAAGTAGACGTAGACAGAGACAGAGACATATGACTTTCACGAAGATGACGACAATGGACAAATGTTTTTGAAATGATATTCAAATTGCTTATATGGTATTCGATTTTGAGTTGTGGATAATATTCTGCTTGGGATTTTTGAAAACTGAAAACTGAAAACAAACGAAATGGGAATGGGAACATGAAGACCCAAATGCAGAACATGCCGAAACAAATCTCAAATATTTTAACGCAAGAATCAAAACAACATTTTCAAAATCGAACGAAATTAAATCATAACAAATTGTTGTGGATACAAAAAAGATATTATAACATAAATTAAAATTATAAAACGCATTTTGTTAGATGGTTAAAGAAATTGAAAGGCGAGTGAGCAACGATAGCAACAACTATATCTAGATACAAAGATACAGATCGAAACTGGATGGACGTAAGTACGAGAATTTGTCGGAATTACAGCGAGCGATCACAACATTCAAAGACGAAGATGAAGATGAAGACAACGACGACGACGAAGATGCAAACACGATGTACAATGATGATGATGATGATGATGCGGACAATGACGATGATGAATGGGAGCTATACAAGGCACAGATACACATATGGATACACATATGGATACACAGAGAGTTTAGTTACAGTTACAGATGTTTAAAGAATAAGAATAGTTATATTGCTTGCACTATAAGTAGCTCAAAACACATCAATTCATATATATGTACATATATTCTTGTCCTCACTGTACACTCGGGAGCTTTTCTTGGGAATATTTCTATAGAACATTTGCTTTTAACTTTTGAATCTGATTGAAAAAAGGACGCTCAGTTTAATAGAAAGGGTTGAATGGACTTCACATATTAACAATATAAAAAGAAAAATAATATGAAACGAGAGCGAGAACGAAAAGCATATGAAAGAGAGAGAATGCTATATTTCTCTCGATGTTGTACTTGACTAGTTGCTTGCTCTCTCTCGCATTGTAACAAACGAATGGAGGAAAACGTTTAGAGCGGGACAGAAATAGTACACATAGATGAAATAAAAGAGTGACAAGATATAAAGTTAGACAGAGAAAGAGACAGACAGAGAGAGACAGAGAGAAAGTAGCGCTATTTTACAGTTAGCAGTTAATAATTTAGTTAAGGACGCAGTTGCATTTGTTATTGGTTATTGGTTGTTGTTGTTAACTCATTGGATTGATAGATGGGTAGATGTATGTAATGTAAGTTGTACCTCATATCACCATATCCCACCGTAGTCATGGTCACCACAGCCCACCAGAATCCGTCGGGTATGGACTTGAAAAATGAACTTTCGCTGCCAGCCTCCGCGAAATAAACCGCCGATGAGAATAGTACAACGCCTGGGCGCAATTTTAAACAGAGATCGATTAATAATTAGTTAATGAATTCATTGATTGTACGTAAGTAACATATATCATCTATAAGTTGTTAGAAACTGAGTGAGTACAGTGAATATACAGTATGAGTACTATAAATAAATATTTGCATTTACTTTTCTGCTTGGGTCTGAGCGATGATCGATGATCGTCGATCGTCGATCGAGGCAACCGCTCAAAAAATGACAAGATTTCAAAACGTGTTTAGTTTTTAGTATGTTTGAGTATGTATAGTGAATGTCGAATGTACATATTTCGACAGTGTTATTTTTTTAAATTCTTGTTTCAAAACAACTACAAGAGATATACATATATAATAATCAACTAATTGAAAGAATTCTTATACTTTTACTTTTTTTATTTTTCTTCTATCAAATTATTTATTTAATATTAATATTAATCGGTGCAGTAATTATAATGAAAGGTGTTACAGATAGAAGTTTCAAGTGGCAAAAACGTGTTTAAAATCACATTATATTATAAAACAGGTATTGTCTCTATGTATATTTGTAAGTGTGTGTGTGTGTGCGTTGTTGTATGTGTGTCTGTGTGTGTGTGTCACATAATAAGATCGCAAAATATTACAAATTGAAATTAAGGGAAATGCTCACAACGAAAGTCTTCGGGCAAAACCGAAGTTCAACTGCACGAATGTTGAATTTAGATCTCAACATTTGTGTAGCATACTTTTCAGAGATATTAAACGATCGATTAATTTACATTCTTATCGATCTATCGATAGTCGTGTTGGATTAGTAATGCTTCTAGATTTGTTGCAAACTAGCTAAATGACATTATGTAGCTATAGATATATTTCTTTGTACTGAAATATAAACAGAAACTAACTAGTTAGCGTACTTTGTACATTATAATATTCATACGTAATTTGTAGATATTTAAATGATATTGATATTTATATAGATATAGATATATAAATATATACGAGCGTGTATATATGTATATACTTCACTACAGCAAGGCAAATAGTATAAGTTACAAAACGAAAGAGAATGAAACTCAAAGTAGAATGGAAATATCGATGAAAGATCCCATCCATGGAGAGGAGATTTATCTCCACTTATTTGTACATACATACATATATGTAGATATACATATAAGAGTACAATCACCTTTTTGAGTTCTGTCAAATTATACTAAACTAGATAAATTGGTAAGATGTCAAGTAATTACATATACATACATATATCTATATATATTATTTTTAGTATGGTATATTATGGTAAGTACATAACGACCGAACGATCTGTTAATGTATTTAGTAGCAGGCGCTAGTTAACTTAACTAACTTTCATCCCGCACTTTAAGTAAGCCCAAAAATAACATAACATACAGAAAAAAAAGGCAATCGAACGCAATGCAACGAAATGGAAATAAGAATTCCCACATTGTATATTATTTGAATACAGATTTATTTATGTAGTAATTATATGCTATATCGTATAGTATATAGTATCATATATACATATGTAGATATTAGTTGGAGTTTATTAATTTAACAAATACAACAACAAACTATAAACTAAAAGCCAATGAAACGACATCAAAACAACGTAGATGAAGTTACGTTTAAGATAATTACGATAACGATTACGATTACGATAACGATTGCGATTACGATTAAGAATACGAGTACGATTACGATTACGATTACGTAATGCAAACAACTTGATTATGGTTAAATGAGAACAACAATACAAAATATGTATATATAGGTAAGTATTATATATTATATGTTAAGTATATGTTATAAATTTTTTGAGGCTTTCAAAAACTTTTTACTAATTTTTCTGATTATTTCACTAAAAAATGTATGCTTTTTTTTCGTCGATTTTGTTGTGGTTTGTTTTGGACAATTCAACGCAAAGAAGTTTGCCAATTTTAAGGCATTTTGTGCGCAGTTTGTGTGCAAAGTCGCAAAGGATATGGAAGGTAATCGTGTACAAAGGACAAGGTGAGAATATATTGTATGTTATATAAAAAAAAGTACTTTAAAATGCGATGCCTTGCGTACTGCAACAAAATACGTGTGGACCTTAAAATTGGCAACGACTTGTGCGTGGGGCATTTATAAAAACCATAGTTAGAGTGTTTTTACACTGTCAAAGTATATCAGGAGTAATAGACTAAAATTCGAGTACATTGACATTGATTGTTCTCTAGCCAAAGACGATCAAAAAGTTATATAGATTTATACTATACTATTGTAACAGTTATAACGTTAACGTTTACTTGGTTTACCGACTATCTAAAGCTCTGCATCTTTCCAGAAAGGAGCCCACCAAAAAAAAAAAAACAAAAAAAAAAAAAAAATTTGAAATACCGAAAAATACCAACAAAAATTCTGTGGCAGGTTGTATTGTAAGTAGAGGCAGGTTTTCTGTTGGTAAGTAAGTAAGTATTACTTAAGCTAATTAGTATAGACGACAATAACATCATAAACGTGTATGTATAGTATATACGTAGTTGGATAAGAATAAATACATATGAGGTAGTCTATTGGTATTATACGCTCTATGGGCGTCTCTAAGTGTATGCTGCATCTTGTTTAACTACTTAGTTAAGCTACTAGTATTATGTAACTAAGTAGTTGGTATAGTAAGTAGTATAAGGTAAGTATATAGTTTAGTTTTAGTATTATTGTATAGAGGCATGTTTAATCTTCTTTTTCTTCTTTTTTGATTTTTGATTTTTTCTTTTATGTAGACGAAAAAGATAATTAGCATTAACTTTAGGTAAGTATTTTTACTTTAATGTAAGTTTTCCTTTAGTTCAGTTGCTACTTCAGCATGGTACTCTATAGAGCAGCGGTGGGCACGCAGTGACTCCGGGAGCAGCGGCTGCTCCCAACTTAGAAAGACTCTAATAGGATTATTGCTGTTGATGTTGTTGTAGTGCTCCCGAATTCAGATTTCGTGCCCACCGCTGCTACAGAGCAAAAGTGCTTGCAAACTTCTTTGTCATTTTATCAGACAGTAGTTTATTACGATCTTAAATTCTCAAGTTTATCTTTTCTTTTCTTCTCTTTTTTTTTGGTAATTAAAATGACAAATGATAATTATTAAAAAGCATTTAATTGACATACTCTTGAAATACTTTTTGTGTTCTGGGGATTAATATAAATTAGTTGGTATATTTTTCTGGGAAAGTGTTGTTGTTGCTGTTAAACAAGTGGTGAGCCGTTAAAAATGTGCTGGCTGTTATGTATTGTACTTAAATTATATTATGTATATCTAAAATTGTACGGTAGTTGTTTTTTGTTTAATTATTCTTTGGATTTGATTAGTTTAAGCGGAGGAAAAGTGTTTGGTTTTTTTTGTTTTTTTTTTTTGTTGCTAACGTTGCGAGTAAGTACGAGTATTTGATTTTGGAACTGTGTGACAGTCTGTCAGAGTTAGGGAGTAGGACGAGTTATAGTTTTAGTTATAAGGTCCATTGGTCGTAGAGGTCATAGGTAAGTTAGGTGGTTATAGATAGATAGATAGATATAGAGTGTAATTATGGTGTTGTTGTGCTGTTTTGTTTCTTTTGTTTGTTGTATTTGGTTGTTGGCTGTTTTGTTGTAACTTACCTATAAATAAGAAAAATATAAGTAAACCTAATTCCCGCATTGAGGCTTTCAGAGTTCGTCCTAATATTTGTAAACCCTTCGAATGCCTAGATAACTTAAATATTCGAAATACTCGAACTAATCGTATCACTCGTAATATTGCCAAGGACATAGCCTGATTCGATGACTTGTCCTAAAAATTTATAATTATTTATATATATATATTTATATATTTAATGTATATTGATGTATGCAACATATGTAAGTATTGTTTTGTATGTAAGTATAAAATATAGTAGTAGTAATAGTAGTAGGAGTAGTAGTATGTAGTAGAAGGAGTAGTATATTTAGGTATATATATATATAAATTGATATTTTTGTATTGACTGTTTGAGTGTATGCGTTTGTTAGTTAGTTAGTAATAATATACAACAATGATTCGTAGCAAGTGCTTCTTTAGTACGTTGTTAAGTACGAGAATAGTACAAAAGGCACTAAGGATAGCGATTAAATCAAGTTGATAAAGTATCAAGTTTTTATATTAGGTGCGCAACTAAGTTCTCGCTGTTTTTTTGATGAAAATACAACTTTATTCTGAAAAAATGGTTACATTTGAATCATTGAATGTATTGCCCATCGCTGGCTACTACATTTGCCCATCTTTCTGGCAGATCTCGTATACCGTCGCGGTTAAACTGTCCATCTTTTGAGGCTATCCACGAATCAAGCCATTTTTGGATGTCTTCATATGTATGGAACTGCTGGTTTGCTAGTCCATGTGCCATCGATCGGAACAGGTGATAATCGGACGGCGCAATATCTGAAGAATATGGCGGGTGGGTTAAGATTTCCCATTTCAGCGTTTCAAGGTAGTATTTAACGGATTTGGCAACGTGAGTCCAAATCAGAATCACTTTTTCATGCCTCTCCGCGTATTGCGGCCGCTTCTCGGGCAGTGCTTGGCTCAATCGCATCAATTGAAGTCGATACCGATCCCCAGTGATGGTTTCGCTTGGTTTTAGCAGTTCATAAAAAAAAATTTTTTTCGAATGAAAGAGGAAAATTAACACTTCCCGCAAATGACGATTATTCAGCCCAAAATCAGACATTTTCACAAAACGAAAAGTATATGATACAAAAACAAAATCACTAATGTGTCAAAGCAGTTTGTTTACCAAATGTCTAAGCTTGGTTAATAACGTTTACGGTATGTTAGAATCGACTAGCACACACTGCTGGCAGCGTCTATTGACAAACAGCGGGAACTTAGTTGCGCACCTAATATATATATACAAATATATATATTTTACTTAGGCAAAAGCATTGCTCTATCACAAATCATAAGTTCTGGTTCACAAGGTATTCAATGTTTAGTCTATTAAAAAAAATATTTATTAAAACTAAAAGCAGGCAATTTTTATTTTACTTTTAAATCAAAACAAACAACGCGACAGTTAATGTAGTTTATGTATATATATATAAATAAGTTGGTTAGTTTGTTTGTTTGTATGCAAAATAAAACTATGATTATAATAGTTTATTTGTGCTTGTGTGTGTTTGTGGATGTGTGTGTGTGTGTGTGTGATTAGCATTACAGTTTTGGCCAAACAAAAATCTCATACCTGTGGACTGACTGGCGCTTTTGGAAGATTTAACGTATCCTCCTCTTCGGCAACGACAGTCGCTAGTGTTATAAAGTACGGAATGATGGCGATTATGTCGATAACATTCATGACATCCCTGCAGAAATTTAATTTGTTCGGACATGCGAGGAACCTGCGCGGGTGCAACACAAAATATATCGCGACGTGATAGGAGAGATTCAGATACGAGACGAGACGAGACAAGACAAAAGAAACAGGAAAAGAGAGAGAGAGAGAGAGAGAGAGAAGGGAGAGAGGGAGAGAGAGAGAGAGAGAGAGAGAACATAGGTATAAATACAGTGAAGAAAAGAAAGAAAAAGCAAAAAGAAAACGTACAAATATTGCAGATTTTTATCAATATGTTCTATAAATATAACAATTATTACTACATTTAAACTAGGCATGTGAAAAGTTAATATAGACGCAGAGCTGCACGACTATGAGCTACCCTGTACACAGTTATCGAAATGAGTGATACTTTATTCTCTTGAATATATTTTATATTTAACATTAAACATCATTATTGTTAATTTATTTATTTATTAATTAAGCGTCAACTAAAAGCAATCGACAAATAAATTATAAAAAATTTAAAACAATGTTACAAGTTAAAATTTTACAATTTACAACTACAATTATATTGTATATCTCTCAACAAAAACTCAGAAAAGGACATTAAATCTTTGTGTACAGGGTATATTAATACATAGGCATAGAGTATGTTTTTTTAATTCAATAGAAGCTTTAATAGCTACTGCAGCGCCTCCTAGCGGTCAATTCTGACTAAAACTAAGTATAAGGAAAGCTTTCTAAAACTGATTAACTTAGTTATACTTAGTATAAATTGATTGTTATATTGTATTTATTGTTATGGATAGTGTACATACCTGACAGTTAGTTCAAATGTAAACCAAATAATACATAATGTTTCTATAAGGAAGAAAGGATCTGTGATGTCAGGCACCTCGTCTTCCTCGATTTTTGTGCCATTTGTTGTTGTATTGAACACCTGCAAACCAAATCGGATTCAAAAGATTCAAAATTATTGATATAGACGTGTTTTATAGTTGGCTTTAAGTTTTGGTTGCTTGTGGGCGATACGCACCTTGTAATGCTTAAATTCGGGTAATGTTTCTAGACAAAATATAACAATTGATAGCAATATAACAAATACACTAATTATGGCTACAACTCTGGCGGCTTGCGAGCTCTCTGGGTACTCAAAGAGTAACCAGACTTTTCTTTGTTTCTCATTATCCGGTAATGGTCTTTCTTCCTCTTTAATAAAGCCTTCATCCTCTCTGTTGAAATAAAGAAATCAATTGAAATAGTTGAAAAAACAAGTTAAGTAATGCATTTATTATTTACATATGTGCATATGTGTGTGTGTGTGGAACATATATGTGTGTGTGTGTTTAAGCATTAAGTTTTGATTTAGTTCATATGCATATATATGCATATACATATATGTATGTATATTTTGAAGTTTTGTAGCCCTAAGCAGCAATTTGGTTTGGCAGCCCTTGAAAATAGCTAAGCGAGCAAACTATATAATTAAATCAGCGATGGGCTCGCAGTGGCTCCCGGAGCATCGGCTGCTCCCAAATTAGGTAGATTCAGATTTCGTGCCCAACCCTGAATTAAATCATTGATATAAATCGGCATCATATTCAGAATCGATAATCGAAATGCAACAGAAAAATCGATAACATAAGGATGTGAAGTACAGTTGCATAGAAAGACAAAGTAATTTTTGTGAATCCGTAATTTGTAATTGATATTGAAATTAAATTTGAATCAAATGAAATACAAATGTTGGCTCTGGCCCCCGCACTCGGCATCTCTTATCGTTGGCCAACTCCTGTTAGCCCGTTTCGTGGTTTCCATCATCCTTTTGGCTTTTTAACGGTTCCGGCTGCAGTGTGTCCCTTTTTTTTTTTTCGTATCAACAAAATTTTAGGCTGGTGGTCAAGTGATTAACATTCGATTCTACAACGGCCTTTAAGTTCCACTTCAGTCAACGTATTGTTATTGTCCATGTCTCTGTGTGTATATACATATAAATATATGCATGTGTGTGTGTGTGTGTGTGTGTGTGTGGGTTTCTTTTGTCTTGCGAAGAATGCAACTGCAATGCCCATAGAAAATTGAAATTTGCGATGCGACAAAATATGTTCAACGCTCAATAAATTCCTAAATATGTCAATTCAATGGACATTCCCAAACTCAACAACAATGTAAATGGACGACAACAACAACAACAAATCTAACAGCCATATGTGTGTGTGTGTGTGTGTGTGTATTGAATGATATACAGCACAATAGCTTTTAAATTGAGCACTAAAATGATAATCTTAGATTTAGATTGTCAATTTTATAAACCCTCAAATATGGGTTGAGAGAGAAAGAGAGAGAGAGAGAGAGAGAGAGAGAGAGAGAGAGAGAGAGAGATAGAGAGGGAGCATCCCAAATCCCGCAATAACTAAGGGCAGGTTTTAATCCAAATATCTTATTCTATTTAAATATTTATATATACCATTGCTATCTTTTTTTTTTAATTTTCTATTTTTGATACTCCAAGAAGCAAATACAAACTTGTGTTTCATTATCACGTTCCCTGTTCCATATGTTCATATGATCACATATTTCTCTATATGAATTTGCAGTAATCAAACCCCACACAAGAAATTGAACTAAATTTAAGTGAAGCAAGGACTTAGATTAAGGTGCACACTACTATAAGTACTTGCAACTGGTTCTACTTTCTAATGAAACGGTCAATAAGCAATATTTCTAGGAAATCTTTAATTGTGTACTCCTGCGTGTGTTAATGTGTATCTTTTTGTGTGTGTATGTGTGTGTGTCTTGGTCAGAGGTGTCGTGTTGCATTCATTCCTCGTCAACAATTTTCTGTCGCCAATAAGCGAAACCAATTTGCCTTTTTGCTGCACTCTTCGAATTAATTTTCTAGTATTTTCTGAAGGCACTTTTGTTGGCAGTTTTCTTATGTTTGTGAGTATATTTAATACTAATAATTATTGTTTTAGATTTTTTTCTTTTTTTTGTTGGTTTTTTTTGGGTCAACAGGCTTACCTGAATTTATTAATTGCTTGATCACCTAATTCATAAAATTTTATTTCTTCACTAAATACGTCTAAAGGGACATTGACCGGTCTCCGTAGTCGGCCACCTGTGAATATATGTGTACATATTGTTGTTGTGTCAGTTTAGCAGGTGTGTGTGAAGGTGTGAAGGTGTGCGAGAGTGTGTTGGCGTAGCAGTATGTCGAAAGTATAATGTATATAAAAAGGGGAGGAAACAGGGGGTAGTTTTGTTTTGAATAAAAAGAGAAGAGAAGAGTTAGAGGGATTAGCCAAATTATTAAAATATACTTCATTTCGTACTTCAACTGAAAAGTTGAGTACTACTCCTGGAATACTAAGTACTTACCACTCTGATAATAGTATAAAATCGCATCGAAGCTCGGACGACTACGGTCAAAAAAATATTCATTTCTAAGCGGGTCAAAGTATCGTAATCTCCGAGCTGGATCCCCAAGCAGTGTGTCCGGGAATTGATTAAGCGTACGTAGTTGTGTCTCAAACCTTAACCCGCTTACCTATTGAATTTATTTAAAAAAAAAAAAGAGACAGAAATATAAAATGTGTAGGGGTTGGGACGGGGTTGAGTACTTACATTTATAACGACTCTCTCGCAGAAATCATGATCGTGAGGAATGGGTTCAAAGTGTTGTGGTCCGCCACCAAAGCCATGACCAGCCCCCCCTTCTTCGTCTTGACTGCTCAATTTGGGCAAAGACCTGCAAATAATTGTACAAATTGATTAAGATCAGTTTCGACTTGGTGTTTACTTTCACAGCATTCGAAATCAAATAGAGATTAAATATTATTGACATTAATGCGAATAGAGTTTCATATTCGTAAAATCATTAAAAGTATTGTATGAGAAAATATATTTCTCTAACATTCACAAATGTACAATTTTTATTTTTAATCAAAGCTAAGACTGACTAAATTTTCAGCTCATAATTATATTTACTTTAGTCAGATAATATCACGGAAGTACCACAGCTTTGGGTTTTGATGTTATAAAAACGTAATCAGGCCTCTTCCGCTTTTCACTTCTTTTTTGCGAATTTCAATCCGTAAGATTTGACCGAACTTCCCTAAAAATTTCTTAACATTTCCTGCGAATTACCCTCCAATGTGAGAGTGTTGAGTAATTTTTAGCAGAACAGTGCTGAAAAATGTTCTGAGTGAATCAGACATTTGCGTCAAAAGAATTTCCGCCTGTCAAAATGTGTAATTACCTCATCAAAGGTAAAACCTACTTTCGTTATAACTTTTGTATTTTTGAAAGTGCGAGTTGATTTCAGTGTTGAGAAATGTATTTTTGCAGAGTTGTCGATTGTTCCACAGTGTTTGTTTAAAAAAAAAACTGTTTTTTTTGCATTAAGTAACGAACAGTTTTGTCCAAAGTTGCATCTAAAAATACAGAAATTGAATTCTTTATTTTACGCAATAACTACTTAAAAATACTTAAATTGTTAAAAATCCGTCAAAAATATTAGGCTTAAGTCTTATCGATTTTGAGGTATGATGAAATAAAAATTATTTAAAAATGAAATAAATTACTGTTTGTTTATCTGATAATGTAGCATTATTCCTAAAACTTTGGATTACTTTATAAATCTTTTGTTTTTACTTTAATTTTATGCAAAGCAAGCCAAAATCATCAATTCATCCCTGCCGAATTCAAACTCACTAGCTCAATGTCACGTGAATTCAATCCGCAAAATCTTGCCGAAAGTGAAAGCCGGAACAAGTGAGGGAAATTAATTTTCGCAAAATCTTGCCGAAAGTGAAAACCGGAACAGGCCTGAATAAAAACGTAAATTATCAAGCTGCGCGTTATTTTGTTGATAATTTTGTTATAATGCTGAATTAAATTATTTTGTTTTGAGTCAAAGTTTTATGTTTACTTGTTTGAGTTTCTCCCTTACTCATTACCTTACTCCATAAACGTCAAGAACACTTAAAAAAATGCAATTAAAAGCTTTGTACTCACAGTAAAACATTTAACAATTCAATACAAGGAAGATGAACAAAGTTCAATCAAAGCAAATGCGACTTCTCGACTGTAGTATGCTTCATCTTGAGCAATTTTAAATCAAATGGAAATAAATATATAGGGGAGTCAATCAAGCAGCCAAGACAGGAGAGGAGGGTAGGTAGGGGAGGGAGGAGAGTTAGGGAGGGAGGGCAATGCACATTTAGCTAGCGTCTTGCACATTGAATTGGATTGCCATAAATTTGATTTTATTCAAATCAATTTGATATGCAATGCAAAATGCATGCGATACATAATGCAACAATCAAATCAAATGCTGAGCTGTAATTGATATTTGATATTTGATATTTCGTATACGTATTTAGTTTTTAGTTTTTATTATTATTACGATTATATTGTATTTTTCTATATTTTGGCAAGCCTGCCTATCTGGCCATTAAATTCGCATTGAAAGTTGAAATGGTTTTGGCCCAAAGTCGTTTGTCGTTTGCCATTTGCCGTGTGTCTTTCGCCACACGTTGCAGCCACAGGAAGCGGCAATATATGTTTACACATGTAATTGAAATTGTATTACAATCACATAGACATATATTAAATGGCGGCATTGCATTGAGAAAGGCGTCGCTGGCGATGTGCCAAAAAAAAATGTGGCAGCAACAGCAAAAAGCATTTTGTGTGCAACACCAAATGCTTGGCCGTTATCGCTGATGTTGCCATCAGTACGAGTATGCAGTTGTTGCTGTTGCTGTTGTTGTTGTTCTTGTTGTTGTTGTGTTCGTTTGCCGTTCTCCCTTTGTGTTTGCCTGTGTTTTTTTCCTTAATTTTTTTATTTGGCATGGCATGTTGCCTACTTTTTGGCGCCGTGGCATTTAATTAAGCGTGTAAGTGCACGACGGGCGGCAGGCCAAACAATCTACCAATCTCCCTATCTCCCTCTCTCCCTCTCTCACTCACTGTCTCTGTCTCTGTCTCACGCTGTGGCTAGCTTAATATTTGGCCACATAATTGCATATTTGATGACTCGCACTGATATACATATATGTATGCTCGGTTATATTGGGCAGACAAATTCGGACAGAGTTTTTTGTATTGTCAAATAATTGACGGACCGGACGGGGCAATGAAATGCCCAGTGAGACGAAATTGTTTTGTCTTGGTTATGCTGCATTTAAATCCTTCGAATTCCCAATTCCACAGTATATTCCCATTTTCATTGCATATTTCAGGGCGCGTGACGTCAGCATAGCAAATATCTATGTATTTTATGTGCGCAGCATTTGTGCATATGGATAATTATCTATGTATATCCGGTAAATGGTCAGGCACACACTTCCATACACACACACACACACACATATACTTATATATATACATAGCATATGCATACACACTAGAGTGGGTCAATTTGTATGGAGCAAAAATAAATTTTTTTCGATATCAAGCGGTTATCAAAATCGTAATCTACGGCGAAGAAACCATGGGTCTAAAGTCAAAATCGAGCTTCCGATTTTTAACGAGAAAAATGGGAAATCGTATGAAAAGTCAAAAATTATCATAATTTCTCGTTAAAAATCGGAAGCTCGATTTTGACTTTAGACCCATGGTTTCTTGGGCAAATCTTCTTAGAATTCGTCGTAGATTACGATTTTGACAACCGCTTGAAATCGAAAAAATTGACCCACTCTAATACACACACACATTTGCATCGAAATGTCAACAAACAATTGAAGCTTTATGCAAAACGCCATCACAACAAACACTTGGCGGTGTGTGTGTGTGTGTGTGTATGTGTCAATAAAAGACATGCACAGTCATGCTGTAATAGGTGGCCTGTTTTTTGAATGTGTGTGTGTGTGTGTGATTATCAACACAGAAAAAAAAATCGGAAATACCGAGACAGACATTTGGTAGAAGTGACTAGTGCAGTGGTGGGCACACAGTGGCTCCGGGAGCTAGCGGCCGCTCCCCAATTCAGATTTCGTGCCAACCGCTGGACTAGTGCGTTAAACAATAAGCGTTAGCTTGTGGCACTGGGAATCAAAATAAAATAAAATAAAATAATTAATAGCATACAATATGCATAAAATATGTATGCCAAATCTTTCTTCAACATGTTAACAATTCCTTCTCCGCAATTATATTGATTTTTTTAACTTTGTATGAATTCCTCCAGTGAATTCAAATGTTTGAGGCTCTTTTGTTGACTAGTTTACTGCTGAGTGGTTCTCATTCATACCTGTTAAATTTCGATTAGAATTACTAATCAATTAGATTATTTATTAGAAATAATCATAATGATTATATAATTCACTGTTGAATAATTTGTGATTATATAATGATTACGATTAGAAAAAATCAGAAAAAAATATAAAACTTTTACGATTATTCAAAATAATCGGAAAAAATCAAAAATAATCCAAAATAATCGTTTTGAGTATTACGGGTTATTTTTGATTTTTTCTGATTATTTTTAATTTTTTGTAATCGTAATCATTAAATAATTAATAATCGTAATTTAATCATTGGTTCGACTTTTAAACAAAAATAATCTAATTACAAATGATTATGATTACTAATCATTATTTAACAGGTATGTTCTCATTCTATTCGCATATTGTGTTCATTTCACAATAATATCCGGAATACAAGCTTGAAAAATACATACATGCTAAAATCAAGAATCTTAAAATTGAATTTTAGAATGAACTTTTTTTTCGGTGTATGTAAATGCCACACACTCAAACAAACTGCTTGCTCTATGCAGCTGTTGCGCTCTCTCTCTCTCTCTGTCTTTCAACCACAAACACACTCAACTGTGTGTGTGTGTATATAGGTCAGCGGCACTAGAGCGGCTACTACACAAACTGACGGCTTGTGACGTCATTGTGCAACAAACTCGTGCAACGCCATTTGCCAGTTGCAAACACAACGCGACCTATTTAAAAGTCCGGCTTCCACTCGCATTCGCATTCGCACACATACACACACACACA
The DNA here is from genome assembly GCA_037043495.1 of Drosophila recens. Taxonomy (NCBI): domain Eukaryota; kingdom Metazoa; phylum Arthropoda; class Insecta; order Diptera; family Drosophilidae; genus Drosophila; species Drosophila recens. The sequence goes on along the minus strand of JBAMBJ010001057.1, from coordinate 741,389 downwards.
AACACACGCACACCGTAGGTATTGCATAAGTTTCTTAGCCTGAAGTTCAATGCAATGCCAAAGCCAAATCAAAGCAGGTCGCCGCCTCAACAGAAAATCAGCTCATAAATCTTGTTGTTGCCGCATCTTGGTCTCATCTCAGTACCAATCTCTCTCTCTCTCTCTGTCTCTTTCTCTCCGTTTTGATCTCTTTCTGTCTTTTTGTGCTCTTCTCTGTATAGATGCCGGTCAAGGCAACGCAACGAGCACTGAAACTGCCTTTCGCATTTCGCATTCGCACTCGGCATCATCTGCCTTCCTCGTTCGACATTTCACTATTTTTAGGGGCAAGTTGGCAATGTGGCACGGTGGCACGGTGGCAACCATCCTTTCGTGAGCATGCAGCTGCCTCAGCTGCGACACTTTTCACCAGCTCTGGGGCCAATTAATGGCTTCAAATTAAATGCAAATGCAAAATGCATATGCAGTGAAAAGCGGCAAAATTCTGTTGCGCGCCAACTACGTGACATCAATTGACCGACTTGCCATCAGAGGAGCCTTGAACTGCTTGCCACACACACACACTCACACACTCTCACTCACACACACACTTACACCGCCTGTCTCAACGAGCTTGCAGTTAATCAACATTTACATTGACCAACTCGCAACAAATCAGATTTCATCACTGCAAAATTTTACTTCAACTTGTTTCACATACTTTTGAATTCATACTTACATTTAAGAGCATCGAATTGTAGCTTTTGCATTGCTGATAATTGATAATTTGCATACTGGTTGGCAATAAATATATTAATGAGTTCAAATGAAATCCGAAATTGCCTCTCATATTGAGGAATTTCTTTTACTGGCAAATCGAGACTAAAAAGTCAAGCAATCATGATAAGTATCTGCCTTAAATTGCAATAAATGTATGGAATATGATTGCAGTAGAATATGTTAGTTTCAAATTAAATAATTTGAATTGATGGCACAATTTTGGAATTTTATTTTAGCTTAAAAACTGTTGTAAAAGTAGATTTAACCAAGTTATAATCATGTTATTTAATACATTAAAAACTGATGCTTTATTCAAGTAGAAAATTAATGGTTAAAATATAAGAACAGTCACACATTTAAATGTGCAAATATGTGTCTTTAAGCTTCTTGGAATGAAATGCAAATATACTTTCCGGTCAAGGAAAGATTTCAATTTAAAAACTGTTGTAAGAGTAGATTAAACTATTTTATAATCACGTTATTAAATACATTAAAAGACTAAATGTTTATTCGAGTGGAAAATGAAAGCTGCAATTTGATAGCAACTAAATGGAGCGTGTTTTAAATGCTGAACAGACAGGCAGTTTAGGTCATCTGGAGTCTCAAGACCGAGTCAAGACCATTAAATGTTAAAGCCATTGTCGTTCTGTCGTTCTGTGGAGAAGCCGCAACGTGGCGTTAGCTGACGTCACGTGTGGCATTCAACCAGCTGCAGCAAATCGCTTTCGTGCTACGCTGAGAGGAGAGAAAGAACAACAACAAAGCACAGTGAGCTTAAGAAAATATTTAAAGAAAATAATAAGTAGAAATGAACTGGGCGAGTGGAAGACGGCATTGCTCGCGTTTATTGTCAAGTCAGAGTCAAGGGGTTGGAATTGGAAAGTGTTAAAAACATGTGTCCTCTGGAAAAACAAGGAATGTTTAACCATTTGGTCATCAATTAAACTTTAGGGCATAGAAGATTAAGCGGTTCACTTCCACTCGAGGGTGTTATGTAAGCTTTTTTGTAACTAATCAAATAGTACCCCGTAAAAGTTGCAATTATTATTAATGGAATTACAAAAACATGGTCAAAAAGCAAAGAGGAAAAGAAAAAAAGAGCAACCAAAATACGCATTGCTATAGAGAGTTTTAAGAGTTTAATAGAAATATTCAACAGTAAATTAGAGTGTACGGACGGGTTTATTTTCCCCAATCATTGTTCCCAATTTCGGAATTCTAAGTTACACATTATTTGCTTACATTTATTTCTAATCTGCAAGTTTCCTTGTTTTGTGTGCCTTAAAATATCTAGAACTTTCAAATATCAACAGTAACTGGAGTTTCTCTCAGTGTATGAAATAGTGAGTGCACGTTGAGTCCCCAAACTCATTCGCTGTTCTGTACGTGCAGTTTGATGGGAATAAAAGTCAGAGTCAGAGTCAGAGTTGTATAGACAAGGGAATATCAAAACGAAGAGAGACGACAGCAGACAGCAGATATGAGACATGGGAGGGGTGAGTAGCGGTGGAGGAGGAGGAGAGTCACGTGGGAGGTGCTGAAGATACCGTTGCAATCAATCTCTGAGTCAGCTGGAATCACGACAGCCCAACAAAAGCGATGGAATAATGCAAATGCGGCTTTAATCTTCAAGCGGATGGCAGCCCGACTAACTCTTGGCAATCGGTGAAAATTGCATGCCATCCTCCCTCTCCCTTCCTCCTCGACATTTGGACAGCCAACTCATGGCTGTTAGCTGACCTTGGCCAGCGCAAGTTTGCGTGCACAATTTGTGTTGGCTGTTGTTATTTTTGGCAGCAATTCTCGAATTGTGGCAACATGAAAGCGACGCGACGCTTGTTGCTGTTGCACCTCTTGTGCTGCACGTGCGGACAGGTTGGTGGAAAGACCTGGCTGTAAGCACGCCAGGACTTTTAAATGTGTGCCGTCTTGTTGAAACTTTAGCCCAGCTCGTTTATTATCAAAAAATAAAAAAAACAAACTGAACTGAACTGAAGCAAGTGCGCAATTTACACACAAACGAAGGAGTTGAAAGCCAACAACAACAACAACAAAAACAGCAATTTTGGCCAAAACTATTTCTCAGCTTGAAGCGTGACCAAGTGTGCACTATCTGCGCTCTTCTTTTTCCTTTCCTTTTCCTTTCCCTTTCGTTTGCATCTCTTCTCTTATAATCAACTTTTACAGACCTTTTTCTTGACTTGTTTTATCTCTCTTGATTTTTTCTTTTACTTTTTTGGCAACTTCAGCGATAGCATTCAAGTGATGTAACTTCTTGTTGTTGCGCTCCTTCAGTTGCACTCAAGTGCAGCGCGTGATTGCTGCATAAGTATTTCAGGCTAATTGGCTACGTAGTTCAATATTCTGTATGAGAAACAAAATCAAATTAAGTTAAAATCACTTGAACCACTTTAACTGATTCACTGCTTAAAGCACATAATGAATTATCGACATGCTGATATCAGTCCTAAGAGTTATCTATATTCTATCTGATATTCGATAACAGGACATCCTCTGTCATTTCCTTATCATCAGGTTTGTCTTGAATTCGAAAGGAAGTCAGCAATTTGTACTCAATTGCATTTCCCATTTTGTTTCACAGTTATCTGTAAAGTGAAATGCTGAGTTTACAGTTCAATTGCGATTTTCAACTTTCACGGGCAGTCGAAAATAAAAGAATATAGCATACTTTTTAGCATTGTCGGAAAATCGAAGCCAAAACTGCAAGTATTTGCATTTCTGAGGAAATTGCAATTTTAAATATGTAGTTTTCTGAAGGAATTTGTGCTTTCAACTTTTTTCGAGCTTTGTGGAGCTAATTCCGTCAATTGTCGTGTCAGCAGTGTCACAGTTAATAGAATGCGATGTGTGCACAATGCACTATGGGTCAAACGGACCATTTTTCTGATATAAATTAATAACTCGAAGGCTTATCAAGTTTTCAGTGTAAAGTTTTTTGAATACCATTCTAAATCGAATTTGGAAATAGTTTTAAAAAAATGGGCGTGGCAATGCCCATCAACGCCCCTAAAAAAATATATATATCAAAAAAATATTTGAAATTTTTTTTTTTGTTAATAAATAGTAAAGAAATGTTTTTTTTATTTTTTCTAAGTATATTTCAAATTTTTTGTTTTTTATTTCAAATTTTTAGAAGCATTTTTTGGATTTTATTTTCGGAGAGAAGCTAGCCTGTAACTAAAAATATCTATGTTTTAATGTTGTCTGTGTGTCGTAATATTAATAACATCCATATTTCATTGAAATTAACGCACAACAGCTGACATTTTTTTAAAAATCTTCCCAAATAATTATTTTCGAAAGCGTCACTTAATGGACACTTTCTGCAGACAACTCGAACAATACCAACAGTACAGATCTACCATTATATTGTAAAAGCCACACTGATCCTTATTCATCATAATTTGAATTAAAAAATTGCAATTTAATAAATACTAGAGCCACTTGAACTTCAACAAAAATATTTGCACAATTTATGAGCTACATGTTTAACAGCTGTTAATTTAACATCAGAATGCAATGTTAAAATTTCTGGTATGCAACATTACAGTTCAATGTATTCCTAATACGAATGTAAGAAAGGTTTGTTAATTTGAAAACTGTTACAAAACTTGTTTATATCAGAAAAAGGGTCCATTTGACCTATAGTGCAATGGCAAATTGTCTAGCTGAATATGTAAGGATTGCCGATTGACAATTGGCCGCATTTGTCAATTGTCACTTGCCATTTGCCCATTGGCATTAAAGTTGCGAGTCTAAGCCAAGTTGGGAGTCTAAGCCAAGTTATCTCATTATCGCTTGACATGCGGTGTTAATTTTTATGCTTACCCAACAACAACACCAATAATAATAAAATGAGCATAAAGGCGAAAGGCATAAAAAGGCAAGTAGCCACGACTAGTAAGTAAATGCTTGAAATACTCTGTTTCTTCGCATGTGACAATAATAAAAGTAACAAGAATGTAAACAACAAAGGCGACAAAGTTAAGCGAGTGAAAGCGACACACAAAGCGCAGCAGACGAGAGTCAACAAGACACAAGTACATATACTTTTATGTATCAGTGTCTGAGTGTGTGTGTGTGTGTAAGTGTAACTGTTCTCATTGTTTGGGGCTTTTGTTGCTCATGTCGCTGACGTTGACGTCGACGTCGCTTGTCGCTTGTCGCCTGTCGCTACCAGCAAGGTTCAAAAGTCAAGAACAATGACAGCAGCTGCGATACAAAACAAAACAAAACAATAGTCGCAAGAGACCTTAAAGCACAACTAACAGATATCCTGTCTATCATCCAAACATACATATACATTTGTATAACTGCTGAAACGACAATTGACGAAAGTAGCTCGACAAAACTCAATGAAGCCACATATTTGAAATTGCAATTTCTTGTTATTGATAATATAGCAAGTTTACCTCGCAAGAATTCCTCAGAAATACAAATACTTTCAGCTTTGGCTAAGGTTTTCCTGCTGCGCTAAAAAGTATGCTATATTCGTTTATTGACAAATTTCTGTGAAGGGTAAAATTCGCATTTAAACTTAAGAAAAGCGCTTTACTTTCGTTCGGCTTTGCAGATAGCCGTGAAATTAAATGGAAAATGCAATTTAGTACAAACTACAGATTTCCCATTTTTTTTTTTTAATCTATAACAACTTGAATGCATTTTTTTTTGTATTCTAAATAATTTGTCGAGAGATTTGTAAAAATCTAGAATTTTCTGAGTTATTGAACATTGAATTAATGAGCTTACATTTATTAATTTTTTATATGTAGTTGGTATTTAGTTTATGATACCCAGTCGGGCAGTTTGTTTAGGTACTGGGTATGACGAAAAAGGTTGCAAAGTCAAGTTGCAAGTTGAAATATGCGGCAATTGTTTGACTTGCCAGACAGACGGAGAGAGAGAGAGAGAGAGGAGAAGAAGGGAGGTGAGGTGAGGTCAAGCCGGCGAACAGGACAAAGTGAAAGTCAAAGCATTTTAGCGATTGCCTCAATCAGCGTTGGGTCCTTTGGGTTCAATAGTTTATTTGCACTCGAGCAAAGTGCTCTTGCCACACACAGCAAACACAAAACACACACACACCAACAACCACAACATCCACACTCACACACACACACAAAATTCACATGGCACACATCTCATTATCAATGTCAAACGGATGTCAATTTTCATTGAGATGATTATGGGGCATATTGTCAAAGGATATTGTTATGTCTCAATCCAGACCGAAAAATGTTTATGATGATGATGATGCCCATTGTTGTTGTCGCTGGTCGTTGTTGGTGTTCGGTGTTAACAGCTGCTGTTGCTGTGACTGCTGTCAATGTCACTGATGGCACATTATGCATACGCCACATTGTCAGGCATCAAATTGGCCATGTCTGTTGTCTGTTGTGTGTGTGTATCCTCAATTTTATGTTAGCCAATTGAACAAGCTCTGCATCTGCATTTTCCATTGTCAGCAGCGCATTGTGTACCCTCTCTCCCTCTCCCTTTCCCCCTCCCTTTCCCTCTTCCTCTCTTTCTATTTCTATTCCTCATCTCTTGTGCTGCTCATGGAGTTGACGTCTCCTCCCTGTTACTCTTTATTCTGCTTTCTGTGCCACTCTATTCATTTATTTCGCGCCCTGGCAACTGCAGGTCACACATTTATAAAGCAAATTGCGGAGGGCAAAAAATGCCACAGCCACAGTCACAGTCAGTGTCAGATTCTGTATCAGAGTCCGAGCTCGAGTCCGAGTTAGAGTCCCCTGGTCCGATTCCCAGTCCAAGCCATGTCGCTATCATATGCAATTTTCACAGAAGCCCAGCAACCAACCGACCAGCTAAATGCCAAGAGAATTCGTACCAAACCGACCACAAAAAATATGCTAGTGCAATTTTCCCAGAACTCACTTGTTTAGATTCCCATTCGCTCATGTGGCTGCCTTAAATTTGCGAATGCTTTAGTCAACTTAATTGGGTCATATTAAATCGAATTTAATTGTAGTCAGAACTTTGTCGCTGACACTTTTCATTGACGCATTTCCACTGTTAGAGGACAAGTATAATTGGATATTACATTTTCTATGACTCGAAACAAGCTACGAACAATTTATAATGTATAATGCATTAATTATAATCCGTAGAATAAAACTAAACTTATTTTTGTTAATCGAAAATGAATTAAATTGTGATTAAATTAAAATTAGAAGAATAACTACACAGCAGTAAAATATTGCGTTCAATTCTGATTAATTTCTTTCTTCTGTTCTCAGATTACTGTAAGATGAGTGTATAATTGAAAAGCAATAATTTAAATGTATTTATTATTTGAACACCTAATGAGTCTATTTTTGCCGAATTTTATAACAGCCTCAAAAAAACGCTAATAACAAATACCGAATCAGTTCTAATTGATTTAAATCTTAAGAACTGTACATAGATTAAACGAAAGTAATTGTTACAGAAAATGTTGTATATAGTGTGTTACTTTTTATTGAAAAAGAGATTCAAGAACGCTTAAAAACTAATTGGATAATTGTTTGATCAGAGGTTAAGGTTTAAGGAGTAAAGACAATAATAATTGCTAACAATTGTTAATGGATTGTCTTATACACCCAGGGAAATAAGTATATGTGGGTGAAGTTATTCAAAAAAAATATACTTTGAACACAAAAGATTTGATGCAGATTTCTTAAAATAATCTAATCATTCGGTTTTCTTTTGAATGACACTAAAATTTTCTTAACCCATTTAGAACCCATGGAAAATTCAGAACTTTTGTAAGTGTTTTTTTTTTCACTTTTTTCCTCGATTTTTTACAAAAAATATTTTGATACAAAATTGTTTTACATACAATTCTAAGAGTGACTGGAAAAAAAAATTTTCAAAAATATTTTTGCTAGTATTTTTTAAAATTTTTTGAAAATTCTAAATTTGACTATGTTAACACCTTTTTCCTCCTTTTCATACAAAAGGTGCCATTCTAGCAATTTTCATAAAATTATAAAAATACTTAGAAGAATTTTATTGCATCAAAATATTTTTTGTAAAAAATCGAGGAAAAAAGTGAAAAAAAAACACTTTTACAAAAGTTCTAAATGTTCCTGTTATGTTATATTGTTTAGTTCTATATTTAAAACGTTTGTTTTATATTGTTTGTATTTGTTTGTTTGTTGTTTTGTTTGGTTTTGTTCTTTTACCTATCACGCAGAAGAGGGGGCGAAGCGCTTGATAGATTTTCACCGCTCAAGGGTTGCTCCTGTCGCGGTCGCAGAACCGGCGTTAGGCCCCATCTCTCGATGAAATCGATGCGGGAAATGGTTGAGGACGAGCAAGTTGTTGGAATTTGTAATTGCGCCAACGTTTAGCGCCGCTCCTTGTTACCTACAATCTATCAGCTTGTTGCCACGTCTATCAGCACTGGCTGCCACCACAGCCACTGCCACTGCAGCCACCAGCACCGCAGCACCACTGCAGCACCACTGCAACACTGTTGCTCCCGTTTGGCCCACGTGTGGCACACGTTGGCTCTTGATGCTATTTGCTGTACAGCTTTGGCTGGCCAACAAAGCGTTGCATACTCTTGGGCGTTGCCATTAAAGCGCTCGCATTTGTCGCATTTGTCGTTGTCGTCCTTGCAGTTGCAGTTTCAGATGAACTGCTGCTTCTTCTTTTTATGGTTGCTGCTGCTGTGGTTGTTGTTGCTGTGGCTATTATTTCTTTTAACATTTGGTTGCCAATTGTTGCATTGTCGTTAGTTGAAAGCAGACTTTAAGTTAAAGTTGAGTTTGATTTTTTATGATTCCATTTTTGTTTAGTATTAAATTATTTATTTTTTTAATAATGAGTAAAGTTGTTTTTGTAGTTATAGTTGATATTGTTGTTGTTGTTCAGCTTGCTATTGTTGTAGCTGCTGTTGCTGTTGTTTTTGTTGCTGCTGTTTTTGATTTTGATTTGTGTCTTTGCGACGCATTTTGCCAGAAAGTCGCATTGCACTTGTTGTTGTTGTTGTTGCTGATGTTGCTGATGTTGCTGTTGTTAATTCACTTTTGTCACATGTTGTTAAAGTTGCATATGCTGTTGTTGTTGTTGTAATTGTTGTTGTTGTTAGCGTTGCTGTTGCTAAATGCTAACTGTTTATTGCATTATATTTTTGTATATTTTCCGTGCTGCTTTCATTGATTTTGTAATTAGCAGATTTTTTGGATTATTGAGACTTTTTGTTTATATTTGTAACATAGCACAAAACACGTCAAAACATACACACACACACAAGGGTCTAAATAACGGCCCAAATTGACGAGGGCGGCAACTGCGATTCAATTCGATTCGATTCGATTCGTGTCGTGCTGAGTCGTGTCGAGTCGTGATGTGATGTGTTGTGTTGTGGCAACCGGAAACAGCAAGTGAAAATGTTAATTTCCGCTTTTAGGCGCAGTTCACACACATAAATATACACATACACAAACACACACACATGCAATTCATGTTGTCTTTGTTGCTGTTAAAATAGGCGCAATGAAATTGCTGTTGTTGTTGTTGTTGTTGTCAAGCGAGACATTTGGGCCAAAGTGTGCGAGCGAGAAGGCATAAGTACATGTCCTTTGCCTATTGATTTTCAGAGACTCCGGTGCGGTGTTTCTTTTTGGCCCGCACACACACACACCTCACCTATACACACACATACACTCGCTCTCTCTCTCTCTCTCTCTCTCTCTCTCTCTCTGTGCGTTTGATTTGCCGTTTAATTGCTGCAATTGATTTGAAGTTGTTCAGCTGCTGTCGTTTTCTATGTTTTTTCCTACCCAAATGGTGGAAAGGGAAGGAAGGAAGGATGGAGAAGGGGAACAGCCAGTTGTTGTTGTTGTTGTTGCTGTTATTTGGCGCGCTTTATGTGTAGTTGTTGTTGTTGTTGCTCCATTTCATGCACTGAACTGAACAACCTTGAACCTTTTGGTGCTAACACACACACACACATACACACAGCTAGACAGAGCAGCAGAGTGAGACAGATGCGGCAAGAAAGAGAAAGCGAGTGTAAAAGCTGCCGCACAGGTTAAGACTCTCTTACACACACACACACACACACACACACACACACACACACACACACAGCAGCCTGGCCCAGCTATAAATATCCTCAATAAAATGTTATTTTCAAATATTTATTTATTTTTGTAAAATGCTAGCCCAAAAATGGAGGGAGCGTGGGGGGGAGGGGTTGCTTACATATTATATATTTAATTATAGCATTTTATTGTTGTTTTTCTTGAACTTGTTACTTAAACTCATACTATTTATTTATCTATAATCGCATTTATTTGATTAATTTAATTTCTTTTAAATTCAGCTCTCAGATGCAATGACATTTTTTCACAGACACACACACACACACACACTGACAGACGTAGACGCACACACACAGGCAAAACTTTGCACAGTATAATAATAAAATAATATAATTACATACGCAAGGAAACCCAAAAAGAAATAAAACTAAATGCGAATGAAACGTTGCAAAACGAGACGAAATGAAATTAAATGAAACACACGCACCGTGCAACAACAACAACAAAAACAGAGCAGTGAGACAGAGAAAGAGAGAGAGAGAGAGAGAGAGAGAGAGTTAGAATGTAAGAGAGAACTAACAACAACGACAATGAAAAAAATCCCAAGTGCGCCACAGCGAAAAACAGTAAAGTAGAAAACTAGAAGCAGATGAAGAAGCAGAAGAAGTAGAAGCAGAAGAAGAGAAGAAGCAGAAGCAGAAGCAGCAAAAGCAAAGCGAGTATTTTTTTTTTTTTTGCTTTCCAGGCGACACATAGGCAAACACACGAGGATAAACGACGACACACGAAGCGACGACACAAAACGAGCGTAAAACGCAGCAGCGCGAAGCTTGATGATGAAGAAGAAGAGGAGCAAGCAGATGTGGAAAGAAGAAGAAGAGGCAAAAGAGGCAGAGGAAGAAGAAGCAGAAGCAGCCAACGCTAAAGCGAAAACGCAGGCAATGGCCAAAAGCGACAACAAACGAATCGAAACGAAAAAGGCGAAAAGCAAAAAGCAAACAACGAAAATGTGGCCAAAGTGGCAGCGAGAAATTGAAGCGTGTAAGCGCTTAACGGTCGTTGTAAAACACACACACACACACACGCAGAAAGAGAGTGAGTTAGCGTCGCAAAGCGCGAGAGAGCGTGAGTGACAGAGGGCAGAGAGCAAGCGAGTGACAGCACAAGAGAGTGCGACAGAGAGAGAGGGAGAGAGAGTGCGACAGAGAGAGAGAGAGAGAGAGAGCGCGCCTAGAGTAATGCTAAACAGCAGCCAAAGCCAGTGCTGCCCAATTGGCATTTTTACGGATAATTCTCTTGATTATCGCCATCGTTCGCATTATCATATAAGATTCAATTATATAAATAAATAAAAAAATTAACAAATCAATAAGAGATTTAATTAATAAATGAATAAATAAATATATGTACATACTCGTATGTATGAAGAAATAAATAAAAATTAATTTATTTAAATAAATAAATAAACAAAAAACTAGATCTGTCCTTTTTAAAACTTCTTCAACCGAAAAAATATCTAAATATTCGGAAATCAATTCTGTTTTATTGTTTTTTTTTTTTTGTATTTTCATTTATGTCTTAATTGTAATATTTAACGAATCCGAGAAATATCTTAGATGCTGTTATCATTGAAAAAGTCAAGTTTAATAAATTTCCCCAATTTATGTGAATAATCATTTAATTGAAATCATAAAAATATTTTCTCCTTATTTTTTTTTCCTCATTTATCAATTTATTTTAGTTTCTTTCGTTTTGGAACAGTTAATAAAAAGAGAATAATTTTAAGAATTAGTAATGTATGTTGTGTCAAAACAATAACATGACAAATCTTTCTCAATTTAATATTAAACTTAAACAACATTTGCAGACATTAGATTAAGTAATTAATGTAATTGTAACACATAGGCTTTAAAATATAATAAAAAAATAACTTTATAAATATTAAGTAAACAACATAGCGTGACTAGCACATTAAATAATAAATAATAATTAAGTTTAAACTTGTAGTGCTAGGAATAAAGAAATAAATAAATAAATAATCCAAGATAAGACTTCGGGTGTTTGTCCTATATTATGCTCAATTCTTTTTTTTCTATAACCGCACTTCATTTTTGATTTGATTCTTATTTTTCTGTGGAGTAGTTGGCATCACTGACCACAACAAAGCAACGGCAAAATGGCTGATGAGTGGGGAGGGAACGCCAACGTTGGCGGAGGAAGCGATGGCGACAGCGAGCAGCGACAGAGGCAGCGACAGAGGCAGAGGCAGCGACAGAGGCAGAGACATAGACGTTGTGGGAGTGCCAGGTGGCTGTCCATGCACAATGGAAAACTTGTTGGCGGATTTATGCAGCGCACACCAGTGTTGCCAGATTAGCTTATTTCAGGCTAGATCTAGCATATTTGAAAATGTAATAGCTTATTAAATTTGCAAATTGCTTATAGTAATAAATCTAGCATATTTTGAAGTTCATATAGCATATTCTAGCAATAAATGCATTTTATTGACATCAACGAAATATTTTATAATTTTAAGATGTTCCAGGGCATAAAATTATGGAAGATTTTTCTTTTGTTTTACTGATTGTACCGTGAACTTTATTCATATGATCGTGAAAATTTATCTAGCAAATCTACAATAGTAGAAACAGTTTTTGATATTAGGATGCGGAATTCAAAGAACATTTATCATCAATAGTTCACTCACAAAAATTTGTCAGTCTTATTTAAAATAAAAGGTTAATAATTAAGTGAGGCAGCGACTAATAAAATTTTTTTAATATTAACAAAAACCTAATGATTTTGTATGTTTTCTTGCAATTTTATTTTTAGCCCTTTTTAGCTTCTTTTTACTCAAAATCTAGCTTATAGGGGCGCTGAATACCTGTCAACACTGGCGCACACACACACACACACAGCTATAGACTTGTCGCAGCAGCAGCGGAGCGACACGACACGAAAGGACACGACAACGCACATGGCCCAAACTCGCGGCCCGTGCATGTGTGTGCGTGAGGCGTGTCTGTGCGTGTCTGTGCGTGTGCGTTTACCGTTTCACACTGGCATTGGCTTTTGCACCGTCGTTTATTGGCGTCCATTGCTGTTTGCACGCTGCTTCGTCGCTGTATGTACAGTTAAATGAGAAATTGTGGCATCTTTAAGCAGCAGCAACAACAACAACAACAAGAAAAACAACAACAACAACAGCAACAACAACAACGATAAGAAGCAGAAGAAGAGCTAACGCTTGTTATTAACGTGATTCTTTAAGCTGACAGCGTTTAGCAGCTGCTTGTTTTATGTGACGTTCTGTTTTCGCTGCTTTTATCGTTTCCATTTCTTCTACTTTCTGTTCTCTGCTCTCTGCTGCTCTACAGCTGCTGCTGCTGCAACTGAATGCCTCTCCCTCCCCTACTCCCCTACTCCTCTCCCTCTTCTACTCCTCTCCTTCCCTGCTGCTCTCCATTTGTGCTATTCCCTTTTCCCTTGTCTCGGGTCCTCTGTACTATATATCCCATTGAGGGACCACTCTCGACTTTGTCTCCATTTCTGCATTCGAAGTTTCGTTTCCTTTTTGTCTGCTTCAACACCTTGTCCCTATTGCCCCCTACCCTTCCCCACCATCACATCACTCTCCATACACACACACACATATACATATGTATATAGCCACCAAAAAGCACCCAACGAAATCCACCCAGTCTAACGCCTCTCAGTTGCTTTTTGTGCTGTCACGCGTTTTTATGGCCTATGCCGTAGAGTTGGTCTGAGTTCGTCCTTTACAACAGTGTCAGATTGTATACATATACACTTGCAAACACAAACACACACAAATATACATACATACATACATACATACACATATTCGTCTACACATTCATAGATACACTGTAGAGAAGATCTAAGAAAATGCCGCCTAAAATAAAATTCGCACAGGAATTTCGCATTCTGAAAGGAATAACTCGAGGAAAAAAGTGACTGACTGACTGAATGAATGAATGAATGTATATGAATAAAATGAATATAAATATAAATCTTCTCATAAATTAAGATAAAAGACAGACACAGACTGTTGCCAGCTTTATACTAATCAAGTTCTATTCTTCAGCTCAGTTCAAGATTGAGATTATTACAGCTTTAAGTGACAATGAAGGTAACGTCGAGTTAAAGAGCTTAGGTGAGCAATAAAGCAACAAATCAGTTGCTGATTACCGAATGAATAACACGACAAGTTACTATCTTTAAGTATGTAATTGGAAATGTAGATTTATGCATTTACTGAAGGCCTCATTGATATTTCTTATTTAACTATTCGTCAAATCAAGCGAATCACTAAGGAAACTATAAATGAGGGCTACAGATTTAAATCCCAGACTGTAGTAAGGGTATTGTAGTATTTAAATATTAATAAAAATAATAATTACAATCATAATAGCTTTAATTATATTGCATATAGCATATAATAAAATAATCTGGGGTGCCACAGAAATCGCTTTCGCTTGAATTTCACTTAATTTTCATACAAATTTAAGTGAAATTCAAGCGAAAGCGATTTCTGTGGCACCCCCGAATATTATCATTAAAACCGAAAAATCAAATAAAAGATGAAAATAATAATCGCACATATTACGTATACGCACAACTCATATAATTATATTTTATAAAGGTTGAGATAAACTTTAAAAGAAAATAACTCTATAAGTCGAATATCTCCATAAATCGAACATTTTCTTTGGACAATGGTGATTCGAATTAGGGAAGCTCGACTGTATTATGCATACGTATACTTAATAAAAAAATATAAATAGTAACAAGAGTATAATAAAAAGGTTGTCAAAATAAATGTAAAAAATAAACATAAATATAACGTATTGCACACAAATTTAAGGTTTTGTTGTTATAAATGAAAAAGTGAAGATTATTTTTTCAACAAAAACAAACAACTATAGTAAGAAAAGATCAGATGAATCCAAACGAAAGCGATAAAAGGTAAAAGAAAACAAAAAAAAATAAAAATAATAATACATACAAATCGGTGAGAGCTATTGTTGCATCCGTAGTCATATCTGGGTAGCTTTTCAAATCGATATTGAACTCGTTATAAATATTTGTGGTGGCTTGCATTGAAGATGGCAGCATCGAGAGTCGAGTGCAGCTTGTTGGATGCAGATGAGAACCTAGCAGCAAATTGATTGATTAACTAACTGCATTCTGATGCTCTTAATCAATTTCGATTAGTGGCGAACTCAAGCGAACGAACTCAAACGATGTGGATGTCCTTTCTCTGTGTGTGTGTCCTTCTTTTGTTTATGCATGTGTGTGTGTGTGCAACAGTTTGAAGTTCATACATTGCTGTGGCACGTGAGCTGAGTGCAGCATACATATATCGCATATAATGTCATCCATCAATTTGTGTGTGTGGCATTGTTCAAAGGTCAGCTCTCTCTTCTTTTCTCACCTTTCACTGCGACATTTAATTGAATGGCAAATCAAAGTAGCCAGTGAATAGCAAATCCTTGTTGTTGTTGTTCTACTCCGCAGCTAGCTGCAAATGCAACATCGATAAGTGCTACAGTTGAAACTCAGCCAAGAATTGATCAAGCATTGCTTGATTCGAAAACTTAAATATTACGTATACGTAATATCGTTCAATTAGACAGTTTTGGCATTGAAGCAAGAAATCAGAACATCTGGCAATTGACTTTAACAACTTTACTTTGACAACTGATTGCGAGGCCGACGTTAAGTTGGAAGATCTATTTCAGTTTCTCTATGATCTTCTATCGTTTTTCTTTTCATTTACATGTGTTGAGCCCAATACGTATCGCTAGGTATCTTGCTTTTTGTTTAGTCTTTATTTGTGCCTTTCATTTTAATTATTACTTAGCTTCTTAACTCAACTTTGCATTCGCCTTTTCCATTATTTCATTGCTAAACTTATCACTTTGATCTGTATTGCTTTTCGCTTTACATATTGTTTAGCCTGATGATTTACTTTTCGCTTTGCTTTACTGCTCATTTGGCCTCTACTCTCGCTTCTTGCATAGCTTCGTTATTTTTCTAACTTATCACTTTGCTTCTTCCTTTCCATCTCGTTTTTATCGGTCTAAACTTGTTCCTTGCTTATTTCATTACGCTTCTCGCTTGAATTCAGGCGCTTTCCCCTTTCCCACTTTCATCTAGTTTACTCCCCGTTAAGCTCTGACCAAACCCATAAAGGACTTCAAAACACGACCAAGGTCGCAATAAGTGTGTTATATTGTATATTGTTATTTGACGCGAAATCACGATAAGTATTCTAACAAATCAATCACAGCATTCAAAAAATATATATGTATGTATACACGCATAAATTGTACGTGTGTGTAAACGTTATCCTTGCGTCCTGCTGTCTGATTTTAATAAGATTTGATATTATTAGATTGACGCGAACTTTTTAAGCGGTTTTCGATTTCAGCGATTTTCACGAATTTTCGGGGTTTCTTTTCTTTTCGTTTTGTTACATTTTCTTTTATTTTGTGCTTTTACTTTTGCTTTAGCTATTTTTTTTTTGTTTGTCGTGCATTTCATTTTTGTCGAGTGAGAGGGAAATGGAGAGAGAGAAGGCAGGCACAAAAGAGTGACACACACACACACATATACACACATACACATGCACACACACTCGCATAAATATATACACACAGAGGCACAGACACCGCAGCAGCCAGCAAATTGCCTTTGGAACGTCCTTAAGAAGGATATGCTCGAAAACGTTGCTTATGGCCGCCGTTGGCGTTGTTCTTCTGCTTCTGCTTCTGTTTCTTGTTCTTCTCCTTCATTCAGTTGTTGTTGTTGTTGTTGTTGTTATTACAGGCATAAGCGGTTGTTGTTGTTATTGTTGTTGCTGCGCAGGTGTTCTTGAAGAAACAGCAGCAGCAACAACAGCAACAACAGCGACAACGACACAAATTAAAATGGCGAAGAAGACGAATGCGCTGAAAATGAAGACGTTGCCTGTGGCTCAGCTGTTTGGCCATTGGTTGCCTCTCACTTGGCTGTGTGTGTGTGTGTGTGTGTGTGTGTGTGCTAGTGTGTGTGTGCGTAGCTAACAATATGTTATATTATGTTGTACTGCAGCTATTCATAGCTGCCTCCCTTTGCACCCACACTCGACCCACACTTGTTTTGTTGCTGTTGTTGTTTATAAATAAATTGCATTGACAATGCAATGTTTGATTTGATTATTGAAATGTTTGTCATGCCACAAATCATTGCATGCCACAACAACAACAACAACAACAGCAAAAGCACCTTAAAATGTACTGTATTTATCTATTTATTTATTTTATTGCGTGTCTGTGTTTGTGTTTTGCTTTGTGTTATGTCAAGGTTAAGGATGGCATTTTTATTTCAAATTGAAAACATTTTTTTTTTGGCATTTTACAGATTTTCGCACTTGTTTGCAGCTTACTTTACTTTTGTGCAGGGTTACAACAACCAGAAAAAAAACACAACACAACAAAAAAGAAAAAAAAACAAGACACAATAAATGTTGATCCTTGTTATTGAAATATGATTGATTGCACTGACGAAACGGTTATTAAGTTTTGAATTATTTTAATTGAAATTATTTACGCTTATTTGTGGTAATTTTTGAAAAGGTTTGCCTGCTTTGTTTTATACAATATTTGTAATATGTAATTTGTAAATTTTATTTGCAGTCGATGCTGCTGCTGCCGTTTGTTGCCCGCGGCAGTTTAGCTTTGGCTTTGGCAGTTTGTGTTTGCTTTGCTTTCGCTCTTTTTGTTATTCGCATTCGCACGCAACGTTATGAAACGGAACTGAAACGGAACACGACGCACTTATTTTTTGCTGTTTTCCGTTTTCTGTTTTCTGTTACATTTTTTGCCTTTGTCACATTGCGGTTTCAGTTATCCGTGCTGAGAGACTCGAACTCGATTTCGGTTTCGGTTTTGGTTTCGTTTTCAGTTTCAATTTCAGTTTCGGCTTCGAATTCGGTAATTGTTCTCTCGTTTTTCGTTTTCGTTTTCATATCTCCTTTCTCGTTTCTCGTTCTCGTTCTCGTCTCGGCATCTGCTGTCGGCTGCTGGCGGCGCGCAACTAAACGTCAAATGTTTCGCAGCTTTCCCTTAGCTCGTTCCATTTCTCATTTCGTTTCGCAGCTCTTATATTTCTGTTGGTTTTGTTGTTGTTGATGCTGCACAGAGCGCACAGCTGAGCCGAAGCTGAGTCGCTTGGAAGCCATCGACTGTCAGCGTCAGCTGGCGCAGCCTTTTTCCAGTCTCAAGCTTTAAAGAGAGAGAGAGAGAGAGAGGGCGAGCGAAAGATAGAGAGAGCAAGTAAAGACGCGTTGCGTTTTCTCAATGAAAAAAGCTTTTGCTTTTTGGCATTTGTCAAATGCTCAGCAGGAGAGCCAGGAGCGTTGCCATTGCCGACGCAGACGCCGTCGCAGGTTGCACGTGTTGTGTTCCACTCCAATCGTTCCACATTTTGTCAAGAGTTTCATTCCTGACACTCCTGACACTTTTACGTTTACTGCATCTCTGTTATTATTTCGCACTCACACTCTTTTCATTTTCCCCAATCTATCTGTCCGTCTCTGGTTACATGAAATCGACATACATACGTACATTCACCAACTGTCCATGGAGGAATGCAGTGGAATTGAAATATTGTCAAATGTCATCACTAGAGCTTTCAATGGAAGCCGGGAAGTCGAAGTCGGAAGCTGTGCACAGCTTCCAGGCAAAGCTGTTGCCAAGCTAACTTTTTTAACTGCCCAGCTGCTCACGACTCACGACTCACAGAGGGCGCCACTCGCTTATACCGGAAGTGGTCACTCAAAGATGGCGACCATCCAACAGATGATGCCGCGCGCGCGTTCATTTCAAATTTGGAATGCAAGAAAGCTCCAGCCGTAAGTTTGCCCCGTTCTTGTTCTTGTTGTGATTTTCATGTCGCTTGTGTCCTTGTGGGTCGTTGCCTCATCGGTTGCCGGTTGTCGGTTGTCGGTTGTCGGCTGTCGGTTGTCGAATGCGCCACATTTGACGTCAAAGCGTCGAACGCTTGACCCATTTCAAGGTAAAGCTCAAAGCAATTAACACTGCCCTTTTCTTCTTGCTCCGATTTAACAAACTGATTGAAATATCATTAACCGTAAACTCAGTCAAGTTGATTTTGTGCGTTTGGGCTTCATGATCTGATGACTTTAGAGAACAATTCAAATGCATACTGAAATCGAGAATTTTAATCTTATTCCAAGTATATACAAGCTTTTTAGTCCAAAAGTGTTTCAAATGTTTCGGTATTTTTAATCTTAAAAGTCAATTAAAAATTATTTGAAATGAGCCGTTCTTTCTTAAAATAGATACATTTCAAACCAAAGCCAATTTCTTTGAATTCTAAAGTTAATTAGAAATACATCGAGTTAATATACTGCTGATTTAAACCAAAATCATGTATTTTAAAGGGACAATTTTAAAACGTTCCACTAATAAGTGTTTCTTTTTGCATTTTTTCTTCAATTTTAAAATGATCAGTGCATACTTTTAAGATTTTACAATCTTATTCTCGCTTATATTTGAACGGTACTTTTATCAGAATTCTTTCAGAAGGATGTTCTCTACTTGTTTTAAGAATTGACATGCTGACATTTAGTAAATTTTACTGAATTTAATTTCTTTGTGTATTGAAAAGTGTTTTCGAATTAAGCATAGATTTAATTTAGGGTTGCCAACCAACAGGTGTCATTGATAGGTGACAACTCTGTCAGTATAAGGCTTTAATTTTGAAAGTATTGCAACACCCTTCAAAGCAGGGACTGCAAATAAGAGTTATGAATGCTAATTTCAACTAAAAAAATCAATGTGAAGGAAGTTTGCTATTAACAGTAAAATGATGAATACCAAAATTCCTATTTCAGCCGGAACTATCGATATCAGCCAAAAACTTATATTTTCAATTTATAAGACATAAATCAAATTTAATTCTTATTTTGAATTTTTATATAAAAAGTAAAAAATAATCGTTAAAATTTATTTTTTTAATAAAAGTTGTAAAATAACTCTTATTTCTGATTTTTTCAATAAAAATAAAAATTAAGAGTTATTTTTTGATTTTTATTTTAAAAGTTACAAATAAGAGTTATTCCGTAACTTTTATTTTAAAAATCAAAAATAAATAAAAGATTACTTTTAAATAAAAATTTGAAAATAATTGTTAATTTCCAATTTTTATTTTAAAACTTATAAGAGTTACGGTCCCTGCCTACCCGAATTGATTCACAAAAGGGAATATAACCACAACCACATTTCTGTCACATTTTAAGTGAACATAAATAATTACTCACACTCACCGACAAGTTGATCAACCGTAAAATAAATGTTCGGTTTCAATTAAAATTGAGCTGACATCGAATAACAATACAATAAGACCTCCACAATTTAAAGGTATTTTAAATAGATTTGTGGATTCTTGAGGCAAAACCATTCGTTCAAGTTATTAAGAAAGAGCCAAAATGCTTATAAATGGTTATAAATAAGAAAGTGAAGAATGTACATTGAATTATTTTCAAAAATGTTGCAGTACAATTTCCATCAAGGAAATGAATCAAAATATTGTATGTTTGTGTGGACTTGAGTGTGGACGGTCAAGAGGCGTTGCGTTGCGTTGCGGCATTCGTCAATTAGTTGTAGTTTGTTGTTGGCGGTTGACCGCCTCGTTATAGTTACTTTTTGGCAAACGATGCCACAGATTGTGACGCAAGTGCGCCAAAATGTAGGCAAAGATGCTGCACTTAAGCCCAGGCTCAAAGGAAGTGAGGCAAGTGTGATTGGAAGTGTGGCAAGCTCTCGAATTGTATTCAAATGTCAGTGCCATGCTTTTTATTTTACCCTTAAAATCAATGCTAAGACTCGAGTCGCAAAATCACAGCTCCGACGTTGCATACAGTGGTTTTTTAAAACAAAGAATATTCATCCTGTATATTGTATTTAAAACTAGTCGACGGTGCTACAGTCGAGCATACTCGACTGTCGGAGACCCCGTACTTACTTAGGAAAAGCAAACACTGCTTAAAATAAAGTAATATAAATCGCGACAAATATTAATATAGCTATGTACTAAAAGTACTTTTCGCCCAACAAAGTCGGCTACAGCCGAGTGTGCGATCAAAACGTAAAAAACGTACAATATTCCCAATCTATGAATTCGGTTGAGAGAAAAAAAAAGTGATATATTAAGTCTTTATTTTCGACCAATCGTTTCTATGGCAACTATATGATATAGTGGTCCGATGCTAACCAAATTTGATCAGGATGTATAGTACCATCCCATATGCATATTCTGTCAGTTTAGTTCAGTTATCTCAAACAACAAACAAGATTTTCATACTTAGACTTTATTTTGAACTGTTCGTTCCTATGGCAGCTATATGATATAGTGGTCAGATTTAAAAAAAAAACTTGATCAGGATATTTGGAGCCATCTTATATGCAAATTCTGTTGGTTTGACTCAGATATCTCTAACAGAAAAAAGTTTTCCATACTAAGACTTGATTTTCAACTGATTGTTCCTATGGCAGCTATATGATATAGTGGTCCGATCCAAAATCTAAACCAAACTCGATCTGCGTGCAATATAGACGAACCTTCATACAAAGTTTTGAATCTCTAGCTCTTATAGTCTCTGAGATCTAGGCGCTCATACAGACGGACAGATGGACGGACGGACAGACGGACATGGCTATATCGATTCGGCTGTTGATGCTGATTAAGAATATACATACTTTGCCACGCCTCCTTCTGCCTGATACGCACATTTTTTTTTTGTGACAAAGTTAATAGACCCCAATACTTTTTTAAAGTACGGGGTCTAAAAATTGAAATTTCAGATAAATGTGTGTTGTGTGTGTCCGTTGAAAGAAAAAATGCCCTTACAATCAAGACGTTTTTTCTATTTTTATAGACGAAAATGTTGTATTTTTCAACACCTTTTGATCAGTGTACGTTTGGGAGCAAAACGCTGGCGATTAAGCTAAATTGAAAGCTCGTCACGACATCAAGGGATATTACAGCTCTAAGTGGGGCAGGTCGTAACCTGGAGCAGCAAAAAAGAAACGGCTAAAGGCGGTTGGAGGGAAAAAGGGAAAAGGGGAGAGGGGCAAAGAAGGGGCAGCAGGGGCCGCTGCAACTGCAACTGCAAGTGCAGCTGATGCTGTTGTCATGTCGGGCAATTAGCAGTAAAAGCATTTAAAATATCTGACACTGGTGCAGTGTTAATTACGACAAAGTCAAGTCAATGAATGGTAAAAATAAATTAAAAGCCGCCACCTTCCCTCCTATTCCCTCCTGCCTCCTCCCTTAGCTCTTGGCCGACATTCAGGCTGTGAGAGACAGAGATAGAGAGAGAGACAACTGAGAGTCGATGTCGCTGCATAAAATATGCAGTCCCAAAGGCAGCCAAAGCAAAGAACTGGCAATAAAAATGCAAAAAAAAGGAGAAAAAAATATTATAAAAACCGAAAAAGTGTAATATACATAGATTTGTTTATGTGTCTGTGTGAAAAAAAGGCAAGAAACAACAACAACAAGAAAAACTTGTGCAGTGCCGCAAAGCAACGTGCAAAATTTATGGTAAGTCCTTCGAGTGTGTTGCAATGTTGCAGAATTGGCGCCAAAGTGGCTAGCGTCTTTGAAATGGGGCACGGGGATATGAATTTGAGGGCGAGCGCCCTCGCCGAGAAGCCCCTCTTTCTCTCTTTTTCTCTTTCGCCCTCTGTCTCTTCCCTCTCCACTTCTCTCTGCCTGCATCTTTGGCCTTTTAAATTGCTTGTCACTTCCGGTCGCCCTACTCTTTATCTCAATATTACCATATCTTTGACTTTTCTCCCTTCGTACTCTCTCTTTCTCTCTCTCCCCCTTTTCCTCTGTATGTGCGTCTCTTTCACTTTAGCTCTGTTCTAAACTTGGCCTTCGATTTTCGATTTTCGCTTTGGGCAATGCATATTGACTTCATCCCAGTCTTGTTTTAATATCCATGCCACTTTTAGTTCGCGATTCACGACTCGCAGCTTGCAACGTGCCACGTGCAACTTGACGCTTGCAACTTGCAACTTTTCCCATATGGTTTCTGGAGCACAACGAGAAGTTGCCTAAAACTTAAAAAAAAGCATTGCAACTGCTTAATATGATTGAAAGAAAAAAGGGCGCGAGAGTAAGAGAGTGAGAGAGAGAGAAAATGAGAGACAGACAGAAGAAGAAAGAGCCAGAGAGAGAGAGAGAGAGAGAGAGAGAGTGAGAGAGAGAGAGAGAGAGAGAGAGAGAGAGAGAGAGAGGCAAGGCCTTGTGCCACTTTTCTTTCAATGCAATTACCAACTGATTTCGCTCTGAGCTCGCTCTAGATGCTGCCTGATGGATGATGTTGCAGTGCCACACACACTCCATGGCTCCATGGCTCCACATTTCATGTTACACGTTGCACGATCCACACGTGCAACGGCTGCTGTCGTCTGTGCGGCGAGGCACATAACCTAAATTTGGCTGCGTCTCGTCTCTGTCTCTGTCTCCGTCTCCGTCTCCATCTCCATTTCCCCCCTGAAAGAGGCCGCCTTGCACCTGTGGGGCACGTGATGAAGGATGAGGATGAGGATTGCCCGCATCTGCATTTAAATGTGTGTCATCTGCTGTTAATTTGCAGCACCGCCGGCAGCAGACTGCAGACCAAGGACCGAGGACGAATGATGGACTGTACACAGAGCAAAAAAATATCCGTCATTTCGGGATAAAATCAATCCTAAAATGATTTTCGGGAAAATCTCCAAAAAAGTTTGAATTTTTTTCGTTTCTGTTTAATGCTGGTACCAGCACATGATTCAAAAATGTTTATCGCTTTAAGAAATATTTAAACTTATTTGATAAGAAATTCGAAACTGGACCAAACAAATTAAAGTGGCTGACAAATATGGTATCCCATCAAAAAAAGTTTTCATTATATTTAAAATTGGAAAATTAATTATGATGTCATTTGAATCGGGAAATTCTTCTGGATACAGCAAAAGAACGAAGAAACCAATTTTTGAGAATATCGACAGGTCTTGAACAAACTGAATTTTTTGGGTTGAAAAAAGCAAATGTATTGATGAATGAATGAAATTGTAGTTTCTTTTAAAAAACAAAAAAACAAAATTCCCTAACTCGATCTTTTTTCTTGAATATTGGTGATTTGAGTTAGGGAAGTTCGACGGTACTTGATTCAATTAAAAACTAAAAATTAGTTATCCTCACACGTTTTTTGACTATCGGAGCTATTTAAGAATTTTTTACATTAATATCATATGTTTTAGGGTGTTTTGATTTCTAAGTGGTTGCCATTTTATAGCATGGCGCGAGTTTAACAGTAACATAATTTATTGAAATGTGTCTAAGAAATACTATATATGCTTAAATCAAGAATATTATTATTACACTAATTTGTTCTCTGTGTAGTCAATGGCGTCGTGTTGACTGTGTGCAATATGCCTCGTCGTCAGCTTGTCTGTGACTCCGACTCCGACTTCAACTCCAATTCTGACTATGACTCTTGGGACTGGAATTGGGATTGTGACTGCTGCATTGACAGCTGTTGTTGCAGTTGGCACCAGTATTTGATTCCCCTTTGGCTGCCAAACATTTGTGGCGACTCTTGTTGTTGCTGTTGCTGTTGCAGCTGCAGTTGCTGGCAACATTTGCAATACTGATTAGCCAATGTGTGAATCATTTATAAGTTTCAAATTGCTTCTAATGGCTATCTGCTAATCGATTTATCATGCTCACTTCATTTGACTCTTCGATAATTCTACTTAACACTTTAATTAACAATGAACTTTTTATTTCAATCACGATTTGTGCTTTAAAGTTAATCGAGTCTTTCGAATCATTTGATTTATTCAATGCGCCAATTAAGTATTTAATTACTTTTTCACTCGAGAGCAATATATTTAAGTTAAAAAAAAAAATTAAAGTTATGCAAATACTTTGAATCATTTGTTTAATTCAATTGTGAAATCAATAAATGGTATGTCGGTAATCCTTGCAAGGATATTGAATGATCTAAATCATTTGAATCACTTGATCAAGTTAATGCTCTTATAAAATAAAGTTTCTCATAGGCTTTCAAACTGGACTTACTTAAGCTGGTTATTTATTTGTGTTATCTAATCCCGCGAGTAACTCGAATCATTCGAATCATTTTGTTTACTCAGTTAGCAAATCAATTTATTTTCCTCACTAGATCACTCGATTCAATTACGATATAAATATGCATTCGAGTTATTCGATTAATTTGAACCAATCGAATCATTTGTTGCAGTCAATGGGCTTATTGACTACTATAATTCAATTAGTTTTTGCACCTGAGCAAATTTCATTTTCTGTTTGCATTTAAACTGCCTAAGCTTATTCTATCATTGGTTTGCTTGCATTCAATGTGTGCATGAGGATGTAATTTGTGAATGTGTATGTGTATGTGTATGCATGTGTGTGTATGTGTGGTGGTGTGTGTGACACGTGCATGACCCGAGCCTGCTTGGTGCCTGGCAATTTGCAATGCCTCGTTGTCGCGCCATTATGACCAGCTGTCTGTCCTGCCACGCCCATAGACAACAAATACCGGCCACCCACCGCCCAGCGACTGCGACTGCGACTGCAGCAGAGGCAGCGATAGAGGAAGAGGCAGTGGAGAGGAAGAGGAAGAGGCAGCAACTCCGGCACTGACACTAATGCAACAAAATTGAAGTAGATGCAAGTGGAAATGTCCTTGAGGCAACGTTGCTGCTGATGCTGATGCTGCTGATGTTGATGCTGCAGTTGCCACACACATACACACACACACACACACACACACACACACACACACACACACACAATCACACACTTACACATACACAGTCTCACATATTTCGTTGCTTAACCGTTGCCCAAAGGCAAAGCCCTTTTTTCGGAGGCTTTCTCTTTCTGTCTCACGCTTTTTTGTGGCTTCCCTCGACGCATATGTGTGTGTGTGTGTGTGAGTGTGTCTGTCTGTCTGTCTGTTTGCTTTTTTATGGCCAGAGGAGTTTGTGTTGCAGTTTTTGGCAACTGCCGCAGCAGCAGCACGTGACGTCACACACATACACACACACACGCACACACACACACAAACATTCTTGATGAAAGAAGACAAAACTAGTGAAAGGCGACGGTCGAGCGAACTCGACTCTAAGAGACCCTGTATGTGTTGCGTAAAACTAAATTGTTCTAAAATCGAAAAGTGATAATGACTCATTGCAACATATCTAAATATAGTATGTTGCGTTACGTTCAAGATAAAGAAGTTATTCTAAAAAAACATTAAAAATAAATTCTTTTAAACGTTTTTTATAATAAAAAAAAACATTAGAAAAATATAAAAAAAGTAGAAAAATAAGTAAAAGGGGATATTGTATTCGTTGCAATGTATGTAACAGGGAGAAGAAGGCATATCCGACCCTATAAAGTATATATATTCTTGATCAGCATCAGTCCGTCTGTCTGTCTGTCCGTCCGGCCGTGTGAGGGCCTAGATCTCAGAGATTTTAACAGCTAGAGCAACCAAATTTGGCACACAGATTTCTATAAGCCCCACGCAGGTTAAGTTTGTTTCAAAACCAAATTACTCATCACCGTTAGCTACTATTATTACCTATCATCCTTTTAAATCATAACAAGATCGGACTAATAGAAAGGTGGTAATGGCTTTTTTTTTTCTTTTCAACAATAACAATAACAAAGTTTATTGGACAAGTGTGGAATCCGCACATTCAAGGTAATGGTCGATTAAAGCTTTTAAGCAATATAAGTGCCTAAAAGCATGCAATAAAAATATTTTAAATTTATTTAAGTAAGTAACGGGTATCATACTGTAGGGAGCTCGACTATAGCTTTTCCCACATGTCCTTTTTATCTGTTCTCGACATGAATCTATATATATCTTAATGTTCGACCATTTTTGTCATATGTTATCTGTACAATCTGAAAACTGTACTCTTCTTCTTTCATTGGAAGTTAAAGTTTTAAATCAAAATAAATCAACATGCCAAACGGACATGGTTATATTAATTAATTAATTAATTTTACTTTGGACAAAATTTAAAATACCCTCTGTACTCTTGAAGTACAGGGTTTAGAAAAACTGTGTAAATTGCTGCTGCGTTTTGGGCATGTTTAATGTAATTACCAAAAGACTTTCAATGCACACGAGCGTTAAAGTCAGCGTCACTCGACTACACACTCACACATACACACACACACACACACATATATATGCATGTATATATACATATTTAGGTATATACAAAGAGACTTTGGTTTGGTTGGCTGAATGCCAAAATATCATTCTATAAAATACGAGTTTAAGCACAAGCAAAAGTCCAATAAGAAACTTCAAAATGTGCACACAGTAATTGTTGCTGTTGTTGCTGTTGTAGAGCAATTTTTGTAGAGGCTTTGAAAAATACATTGCATAGATGCAGGCGCACTCGACCTGACGGCGCCAAAGAGGCAGCGCTGTCAGCGTCGCTGTCGCTGTCGCTGCCGCAGTTGCCACTCACGAGGCATGTGGCAAAATACGAGAACGAGAATATAAAAAATAAATAAATAAATGCTTTCTTTATTTTTATTTGGTGGTTGCAACTTGTTGTTGTTGTTGTTGTTGTTATCGTTTTGTTTGGTTTGGTCACGATATAAATGCATTTACGATTGGACCATATAAATGTATCTGCATCTGTAGCTGAAACTGTATTTTGTTGTCTCTGTATTTGTGGATGTAAGTTGAGCTGCATTTTTGTATTGTCAATTCCATCTGTATCTCAATTCATGTTTATCTCTTTAATTGTATCTGCATCCCCATCGATAGCTGTATTTGTATCTGTATCTATACTCGAATTTCGACGAAATGCAGCTGCATCTGTAACACCGTTTTTATATGTATCCGAAAGTCGAAACCTTTGTATTTGCACTCAGAGTCCTGTGATTCTATCTGCAACTCCATCGCAATCTGTATCTGTAACAACACTCGTAGCTCGTAGCATATGTATCTGCGTTTTTTAAAACATATGTATCTTATTCTGAATTTTTCATTTGTCTGCAAATTTAACTGTATTTATGACTTGCACGATGATTGTATCTGCATCCATTTTTTTAATATGTATCTGTAGCTATAACCGTGACAATATATGAGTATGTATCTGTTCAATAAACTGTATCTGGTAATGAATTTTATTATGTGTATTCAGCCTGTATCAGCAAAAGTATCTGCAATGTTATCGATGGCTTTAACTGTATCTATACCTAGAACGTGTTTATTTGTATCATGTCCTTAATTTTTTACCATATATTTAACTAGATTCATACTGCATACGCATTCCTACACATTATTGTACTTTGAACATCAATGTTAATATCGGAATTTATGTCCATTTATACATATGTTTTTGTATTTTTTTCATTTCTCTTTGCAGCAACTGCTTCAAGTCTAAACGAAATATTTACCCCAAGTCAATTAGAGTCAAATGCTGAGGCTGCAAGTCAGTCAGACAGATTCAAAAGTAGACAAAGAGATAGACAGCGTGACAGGAAGATGATTCAACAGCTTTCATTAGTAATTGCATGATTGCAGGTTTGAGTGTTCATACGATTTAAATTGCTACAAGAGGAGGAGGTTAAGTTGATATGCTGCAAATACGTGTATCTTAAAATAGAGCCATCATATCAACGCTAAATTACCAAGACTATGATGACCCAGAAATCATTGCCGTATGCCATTAAAAGGTTATCAACTTTTAAGAGTGACACTTAATTTTTATACACTCTGACAGGTAATATTATGTTTATCCTAAAATAAGCATTTTTATTTGACAGATATATATTTGCATATCTGATAGACACATATTTTTATATTTGACACATTATATAGAGGAAAACGGAGTTATTCCCTGTCAAACAGTAAGTTTTTTAACTTATCGAAGATTTTGTTTAGTTTAATAAAAATGTAGCTATTTTCTCACTGGGCTTTCTCATTCTCATTATTCTTAAGATATCTGAAGTCATTAGAATTATATTGTATTATAACAAATATTTCAACTTTTCAGTAATCTAGTTAAAGAAAATGATTTTATTATAATTTAAGGCCTTGTTAAAATACAGATTAAATTCAAGTTTATCATTTGCTATACTCTTAAATAGTATGAAATTGCTGTCTTGATTAATGTAGCGCCTTTCTTAATTCTGGTTAAATTAAAATTAAAGATTGTAGAACATAAAAAATAGCATTAAATTGCAGACTTGCATGTATCTAAATATATAAGTTGGTGTGTTTAATATTAAGCATACCCATAGCCATCGATTGAGTTGCGCAGCTGTTGTGCCTCCCTTAGCTGCAGCTTTCGCTCGGCAATTTTCTTTTGCTCCTCCTTTTGCTCGAGCTGTTCCTTTTGATGCTGCTGCTGTTGCTGCTGCTTCTTCCGATGTTGTCGATCCTCCCCGAGGCCATAAAGGCCAGCAACAGCGGCCATCTCGGCTGTCTAAACTAACTGCAACTCCAATTGCAACTCCAATTCCAGCTGCAACGGCCACTGCAACTGCCACTGCAACTGCAACTGCAACTGCTGCTGTTGTTGCAAGCTCTTAACCGTTGGTCACTTAACACTCGAGTCGCCTTTTGTGGCATTGAAATGTTTCATTTAAAGATCGACTGCTGTTGATTGTAGTTGTCGTTGTTGCTGTTGTTGTTGATGTTATTGTTGCTGCTGTAGCTGCTGCTCTTGTTGTTGTTGTTAGTGTCGTCGTTGTGGCTGTTGCAGCCATTTTTGCATTTCGTTTAGGTATTCACATTTCATTTCATTTGGGGCACTTGCAACTGCAACGCATTTCATTAGCACAATTTTCAGCAAGCGCACGTGTTCAATCTCAGTTGTTTTCCCACTCACTCTTCCTTCTCTCCCCTCTCCATCACTCTTTCTCTCTCTCTCTGTTAAGATAACAATAACGCAACCAGAAACGACAACGAGTTGAAGTTGCAAGTTACAAGGCTGCCGACTCTGGGGCGACTTTGTTTGACTTTCGCTTCTGCCTCTTTTGATTTACGCTTTGTTTTTCGTGCAGTCGCCACAAAAAGTGGCAAGCAAAAAAGAAAACAAAAAAAAGAGAAGCACAAGACAGAAAGTCTATTTCTGGCACGAAAAACATATTATACCCTTGCAGGGTATCCTCTAGTCAATTTCCAACCTTGGTTTTGTCCGATTTCTTGTCAAATATCCAAGAGGCAACAACCGATAATTCATATGGCAGCTATATTCAATTTAGATGTAATTTCTACTTAACTTAAACTTTTATCTTAGTTCAAGGTTTTAGATTTTATTTGTGCTTGTATTTTATTTTAACCCATTTCCCGGCCCAAAATTTTTAATTTTCAGAGCGTAAGCCAACGTTTTTAAGTACAAATGAAAAGTTAAGAAAATCCAGAAAATGTTTACTCTGGTCATCCCATATTTAAAAAAAACAAAAATTTATTTTAAATGTAATTTTAAAAAATTTTTAAGTTTTAAAAAATGTGAATATTTATTTGATTTTTAACCTAATATTCGATTTTAGAAGGTCCAAATTAGCCTAGAAAAGTAGTTTTTTAATGGAAAAATCACTACTTTTTGTATCGCGGCATAAAATGGGTTAAGCAGCACTGTAATTGCTTTTTAAATAAAAAAAAAAAACATGAAAAAAAATAAAAATAAAATAAAATATATAGATAAATCAATTGTTTTGAGCAATTTAAGACAATGCGAAATGCACAATCTGTAAGATTCGATGAGATTTCTTAAGACCGGAAACAAGTTTTATTAAGATTGCTATAAATGTGAAATCAAACTGATTAACCCTGCTCGTCGACTTGATAGAGAGTATGTATGCATATAGTGTAAGCATATATATTTTATAAGGTCATATTAAGCTGACAAAATTATAATACCCTCGGCAAGGGTATTACAACACGGACACTTTGAGTGGCTGTTGCAACTGCCGTTGTTGTTGTTGTTGTTGTTGTCGTTGTTGTTGGCGTTGCCGTTGTCGCTGCCGTTTGTCATATCAATTTCCGCTGTCTGAATGGCAGCTGAAAAAATCGTTGCATACCTTGCGGCGCCAAAGCTAAATACGTTTTTCTTTCTCTCTTTGGTTCTTTCGTTCTTTCTGTCCTTTTTGCTCTGGTGCTTTCGCATTCAGAGCAGAAATCAATTAGCAACTGTATTTCTACCCCCCCCCTCCCCCCCACCATTGCTTTTGCCACAATTGGCTCACATTTATGGCCTGATTATGAAAGGCGTGTTTTTGCGTTACGTAAATTGGCAGGCATCGATTGCGTAACGTAATAACGCCCGAACGTAACGTAACGTACATAAATGATTAGGTGAAATGTTGTGGTTAAGGTTAATGTGCAACTGTTAATGTCGTAACTGTAAATGTGAATGTGAATGCCACTAAAATACAGTTAGCAATGCGCTCGGTAATTGCAATAATTTTAAGCATATCGCCACAATTTCCATACCAATCAGAAGCCGCATAAACAAGCCACAGGAAATCAAATCGCATAGCATCGTATCGTATCGTATCGCTTGGCAAACACACACAAACAACGCAAACAACACACACTCAGACACACACACACACACACAGCGACACGCACAGAGAGACAAACAAACAAACAAGCAAACAAACAAACTGCGGGATACTTTGCAATGGATATATGTAAGTGGAATGAACACACATTATCTCGTAACCTATCAATGGCATCTAATACCATTTGTCATCGGGAGTGAGCGAGACAGGGAAAGAACGGGAACGGGATGGGGAACGGGAAAAAAGGGGTGGGGAATTGACTAAAGATTGAGCGTGAGAAATAGGATGAAGACAAGGAGAGAGAGAGAGAGAAAGTGAAACAGAAACAGGAAAGATTGAAAACGAAGGCATTCAATTGATGGATGTACATTGAATGGGAATTAGTGAACAATTGAGTGTTTGAAGTGACAACGGAGGTAAGATGGAAAGGGAATCGATGGGAATGGAATGGGGGGAAATCAATAAAGAAAGTGTAAATCCGTCAAATGTAGCGAAAATAAAGGTAAAATGGATATAATAACAGCGATAAAGAGAGAGCAACAAATAAGACCATTTAAGTTCTTATTCGTAAGTATAATATAATTAAAATTATTAACAACAAACACGGAGCTAAATTGAAGCTATGAAGTGTGACAATGCCTAATGTAACCATGAAAATTCAAAATTTGTAAAAGAACGATAATAAAAATATTGTATGATGAATGCAAATAAACAAACTGAGAGTTCAAACGGGATTGTGAAGTTGTCCAAAGTGAGCATGGATGTAAGGTTAACATTCATAGCCAATTAATGAGACAGAGCAAGATTTAATAGTTGGAACCACGTATTAGCATGAATATCTGAACAATCGCGAACACACAAAATTAAATTTAGAACATAATTTATCTGGCATATAAAAGTAGATAGAAATATGTATGGTAAACTAATTGTAAGTAGCAGCAAATTAAAGCGCGGTATCTAAACTAACTAAGAAATAAAGTAACCATGGATGCTAACGGCCACAACAATTCCCATCGCTAGACACTCGAACTCGAACTCGTAATTTGTGAGCTGTTCAGCTTGAAAATTGTATTTTCAAATGCAGAATCACGTAATGATCTGTCGCTAATTGCTTTTTCAAGCAGCCTCATTCGGATTTTTCTCTCTCTCCTGCCTCTTCCACAGCGACTGCAGTTTGTCACAGAATGTGGAATGTGGAATGAGGAATGAAGAAGAAGTAGAAATAGAAATAGATATAGAAGAAGGAGCACATGCTCCGACAGTGTGTGGGCTGGAGTTTAATAGACCGCAGAGCGAGTAAAGTCGTGCAGAGCGAAATTGAACCGACAAATGAAGGGTCGATGTTAAATTGGGTGGGAATTGAATTGAGGAGATATGTATGTAACATAGTGGTGAGGGGGGTAGGGGGCTAGGGGGTTAGGCGGCAGAGGTTGTCGGGGTTGTAGGGCAACCGAGGTAGTTGCCACTTGTCGCTGGCTTTGCTGCCACTTTGAAAATTGCTTCCGTGTCGAAATTGAGTTAACAATGCTCGGCTGGCTGCTCGGCTGCTCGACCGCAAATGCAACGGTGCTCGGGGATGGGGTGTGGGGGCTGGGCTTAGGGTTGTTGGATACGAACAGGTACTTGGATACATGTTGGGAGATATATGTATGTAGGTGTCGATGGTGGAACAAGTGGAATTGCTAGCATTTGCCATGTCATGAGCTTGTCTATTGATTTATGCGCCCTCACACGTCACGTATACGACGTGTGGGACGAAGTTGAGCATAGACATAGAGTTGCTGCTGCTGCTTGTTGCTCCTCACTGTTGCTGCTGCTGCTGTTGTTGTTGCAACTGTGACACTGTGACACTAATCTGACCAAGCGACTGGGTCATTAAGTGCACAGCTTAAAATGCAATGCGAAACGAAACGAAACGAAACACGGACGGACATCAGCGTCAGCGTCAGCGTCAACGTAAGCGTATTAAGTTGCAACCGATTTACACTCGCCCCGCTTCACCCCACCCCCGCCCCTACCCTACCCTATCCAAAGCAACCATTGCGATTTCAAGAGCAAGTCCAAGCACCACAACCGCGGTCAGGTGTGCTTTGCATAGACAGACCAAAGAAGAGGCGGCAGTAGGCGTGGCCAGTGGCCATAGGCCTTGCAATGCTAGCAACCAAGGTCAGGGCTAAGGCCAATGTCAAATGCAAGATAGACAAGAGAGACAGATAGAGAGAAAGACAGAGAAATAAAGGGAGAAATGGAATAGAAAGACGGGGATAAATAGGAGGACAGGGGACGTGAGGGGAGGAGTAATCCATTAGAGCTGCTCATTAAATAAATGCGCGTGCGTGTGTGTGTGTGTGTGCGTTCGTGTGTGTGTGTGTGTGGAAATCTTGCATTGACTACGCCTTGATTTGTCAATTGTGAGAGGTGAGTTAATTGATGTAATCCATGGGCTAGAGCTGGTATAATAACTTTAATAATCGAAACTATCGATATTTTTGTACACTTTAATCAAAATAATGTTAGCCATACATTAATCGCAACTATTGAAAGTCTTTTAAACTTATAAAATTTATTTATTTATTTATTTAATGTCAACTAAGAGCAGTTGACCAATTAAGTAAAAATTATGGTATAAGTTAATTAATATAAAAATTAAATTAAATAATTAAAACTATATTTAAATTTAACTGCAAAGATAAAAGGTAATTAAAAAATTAAAATGTAAAAAATTAAAATTAAAATTAAAATCTGGAGGTATTAGTTAAAAATTATGAAATGATTCAACATTAATTGCAAGACTTGGGAAAAACCCAGAAAAACCCAATCAAAATGATAAGTAATGGCCGATTAAAGCTTTTAAGCAATAAAAGTGCCTAAAAGCATGCAATGAAAAAATTTTAAATTTATTTAAGTAAGTAACGGGTATCCCATAGTTGGGAGCTCGACTATAGCCTTTCCCACTTGTTTTTTCTATATAGTATTCCACAACTATCGCTACTTTGTGCCATCTCTAGCACAATATGGCGTCGCTCAATGTTCATCAACATTAACATTATCATTAACATTAATATGCTGCGGTTATCGTGGCTGCTTGCTGGTTGCATCTGAATTTAGTCACCTCGTTATTAAATTAGAATCTACTAAATTAAATGAGAGTGTGCTACCAGCATATGCATTAGTGTGTGTGTGTGGGTGTGTGTGTGGGTGCGTGGGTGTGTGTATGTGTGTGTGTGTGTGTGTGTGTGTGTGTGTGCGAGTGTCGAAGCATAAAATGCGCGTCGAAGCGCATCCAGGCAAGCAATGAGTAGTCAACCCCCTGCACCCCTCCTCTTCATATAAGCACCCCCTTAAAGCACTCAAACTTACCTCCACCTCCACCTCCACCTTTGCCCCTTGCCAGTGAAAGAGCATTTAATTGAGCTATGCGCTAATTTGAAAGCAACGACGAGACTCCACTCATTGGCTACATCATGAGGGGGCAGGTGGGGCAGGTAGTTGAAGGGGTGGAAAGAGGGATGGGGGAGCATCGCTGCGTTGTTGTACGAGTTTTATGACGGGGGCGTTTTACAGCTCGCATAATGCGTATTTAATGCGCTTTTAGCAGCGTCGTCATCATCAGGTAAACTGGTAAACTGAGCCCACCTCCCACCACCCACCACCACCCAACCACCCCTCAACCACCCGCAACTGGCAACTGGCAGACAGGCAGCTCGACTTGTGCAGAGTAATTAATGTTTATGTGCCATAAATCTGTCAGCTGCCAAAGGCTAAGCGCGCGTTTGAAGTGAAAAACACACACACACACACACACACGTCCTCCCTCCTCCCTGGTTCAGCCTCAGGGCTGCACAAGGAGCGCATGCATAAACATGAGTGAAAACCAAATGGAGAACAAAACAATTTTCAAACATCCTATTGACATTTCAAAAGTCAAAAGTTTAACTCAACTAAATGCCAAAGGTTTTTCATTAGTTTAATAAACTGGCAAATGAAGTGCCATTTGTGGCAAGTGGAAAGTGGCAACAGATACATACAAATACAAATACAAATACAAATACATATGCATACATGTAGACTGTATAAGCTACAGTGAATAATTCACTCTGAATAATTTACGATGGACAAGTTGGAAAAGCACTTTTTAATTAAAATTATTCGACCAACGAATTTAATGCTCATTTTGGGCAAAGACTTAACAATTTTTAAGGTAATTGTGCGTCAGGTTAAGAATTTATTGTGTACGCTCTAAACGTTTAAACTTACAGGCTTATGTTCAGGACTAGATTAGATCTGATTAACTTTAAAATCGTATACTAAATATTGCCAAAAAAGACTTATAAATAAATAAATAGAAATAGCAGTAAAAATTATGAGGAAATATTATAATAAAAAATAAAATAATTTAGAGCTCCGACAACATATAAAGAATCGGAATGTTAAGTATATTAATAACAATTGATATTATCACTTGTTAGTGAATTAATTATAAAAAGAATCCTTATATTGCCAGAAAATAAGATAATAAAATAAATTGCGTTTTTAAATTGGGCTAAGACTTTTGTCATCATTTTGTTCTAACCACTTTGCCAGCACATTTCATATGGCATTTTATCCATGTGTCCCCATTTGTTGGCTAGAACTTGCTGCTAATGGAAGCATTAGACTATGGACAACATTTATCATATGGCATTTAATAACCAAAAAACTAAAACTGACCAACGGGCCCCAAATCCGTGTGTATCTTTCTCTATCTCTCTTTTGCTGCCTCTCTCTCTATCGCTCAGAATCCTGCTGTCAGAGACAAAAAGCTCACAAAGGCCAAAATTTCTCGATTATTTGTGTAATTTATGCTGTGACAGAGTCTAATGGAAATGGCAAGTTTTTCATGGCTTCCAAACAATTTCCCATTTCCCATTCGCCTCCCACTCTCTCTTCTTTCATTGCTTTCACTCTCGCTCTGTCTATTTTCTAATATGAAGTGCATTTTCCGCGAAATGCTTTGAAACAACAAACAAAACATATGCATAATTTATACACATTATAAAGGGACGCTGATGCGGCGCTTTGGCCTTTCTCTATATATAGAAAGAAAGAGGGAAGGATAGGTTTAGAGAGAGATGGAGGAAGAAACCGTATATGAGGCCTCCTACCCGATTCCCAGGGGCGTCATAAAGAACTTCAAACCAGAGCAAGGATTTCAGCTTCTATGTCGAAATTTATTGTGCCATGCACAGAGGCGACTTGTAAACGTCGCTATTATTTATAAACAATTCTCTTAACTTTAATATTTGCCCATGTATGCGCATGTATAGAGGGGCAGTCTTTAAGTGGGCGTGGCCAGTTGAGCCAATTGATTGATGGTTTGATTGAACAAAAGATGCAGAAAAGTGCAAATCTGGACAACTTAACAGACTTGATGTATATACTGTTTTGTGTGTGTGTGTGCATGTGTGTGGTGTGTGGGTGTATGTGCTTTAGTCATTTGCATGCAACGTTGTTTAAACGAAAAGCATTTACAGAAAATACAGCAAATTTATCGATTAGTAAATGACAGAGAAATGCCAACGGGCACAGACAACAAATTGGAATTGACTGACAAGCGCCGACAAATATCACAGCTCTGCGTGTAAAACTCTCTCTCTATCTAAGTGTGTGTGTGTAGCAGGTAAACTTTATAACACGAAGCCACCTTCCTCCCTTTATCCATATCCGGCACTTCCCAATTGTGTAAACAAACCGAATGAAACACACACAAAAAAAAAATGGTAAGGAAAATCATTGGAAAATTGTGCGCCATCGTTCATGGCATTCAATTTGTAGTCTGTGTGTGTGTTGGGTATGTGTTGTGCATTGCATAAGCTAGACACAGACAGACAGACAAACTGCTAGCTATTTTTGCCACACCCACAACACAAAAGCCCACCCACATCTAGCTGATTATTTATGGAGCAAAGATACTTTGGTTTAAGCTTTTAGGCTGTTTGGTTATTGCAGCTAATTCTTTATTTCTGGATGCTGTTGATGTACAAAACAATATTGGAGCATAGGGTATATACGATTGACAATATCTGGCTCTTTTCATTTAATTATTTATATTTTATGTAAAAGCAAAAGCAGTACAAGAACTAAATCAATTAAACTAAAATCGAAACTAGATATATAATTTATTTATGTACATCTATAAAATTATTTAAATTCAAAGCAAGTTAAGCTTAATATGAATATTATAGTAATAATAAGTAAAAATAATATGCTCCAGATTTATCGGGTATCTGCTAATCGAGCAACTCGTCTATGCACATTTAAAAATGTTTCTTTAAGGATATTTATACTTATGTTGTCCCTTACGCAGTACACACGGCGTATGCGCAATTAAGGCATTGTATATTTATAGCAAGTATCAGAATCAGAGTGAACAAAAAGCAATCTATGCACTTTTCAATTAAAATCGTAGTCAAAGAGAGAGGCAAAGAAACAAAATGAAATTGAGTATGCAAATTTGCATAGTTATTGAATAAAAATAATTGCATTTATTTATATACTTGCATTTACAAACATACATATGTATTCAGCAGTATATTCAGTACATAATTGCTAATGCTAAGGTCAAACGAAACAAAAACAAAAACAATAGCAATGACAGTTAAATACAAAGAAGAAAAGCAAAGAAAATGCATTTCACAGACAGACAGGGAATCAAAATATGCATATGAAATCCACCCAATGCATATTTGAATAGTCTATGTCAGCAGTTTGAGTCCTGGATTTCTGAATAAATAATGCTCAAGAACTGTCAAGTATAAACATAAACAATCAGGATAAATATTAACAAAACTGATTAGAGTTGAATGTACTCATTGTTGAATATTTCGAATTGAAGATTTATATCATTAATCTGCTGTCCAAGTCTCTCTCATAAGTTAAAATTAACAGATATTTCATGCTTTCGAATCTGATGAGAAATTCCTCAGTATGCAACACAATGTTGGCGCCCACCGTCGGCGCCCAACGTATTGCATTAATTTTGCGAGCGTCCTTTGTTGGACTTGCCCACATGCCATTTGATATGCTCTCGTCTAATTAATATGTACATTATTTAGTCGGAGTTTTTAATGCTTTTGCTTTTGAATTCATAGAAATGCCTTGGAATACATTTTAGACTTTTCCCTCAGTGCTGTAAAGCATTTGACCAACTTCCGTTGACCAATGCGACCGCTCAAAATGTTGTTGCTCAAAATGAGGAAATTGCAAAACCCAAGCATTCACATAACACACACACACACACACATACACACACATACACACACACACACACACAACAATTATGCCGGAACTAATATCAACAACAGCAAAACATCCAGCATCTTGTAGTTCATGTAAAGATGCTCTGGGAAAACGCAAGCAAACGAAATTTTTCAAATTAATTTAAGAAAAGCTTTGCTACATAAAAAAAAAAATGTGTGAAAATTATTAATCAAAGTTTAAATTCACCATAAATTATATCTTTATACATATATCATTCTGATATCCATTACATATCAAAGCAGTTTCCAAGTACGAGTATATTTTATCTCGGCTCATACACTGGCTCAAAAATGTTGTTTAGCTACGTCAGATACATTTATCTTTTCAAAATAGTAAAGATAGTAAAAATACAGTCGAACTTCCCTAACTCGAATTTTCTCAAACTCGGACAAAATCGAGTGGCAATAGCGTTTACTGAGCAAATTTCATACAAATCTACTTCCGTAGCTCGAACTTCCATAAGTCGAATTTCTCCGTAACTCGAACAAAAGACTTGGCCCGTGCTCCTGTAAGTCGAATTTTTTTTTCGTTTCTGTTATATGCTTTTGTTACATACTCGTTTGGATATGTAATATTGATGTACATTAACATATGGTGATGCAATATGATAGAATATTGAATAAAAAATTACAAAGGCGGCTGAATTAGCTAAAGGAAAGATGCTCGAAATGTACTTCTTTGTCAGCGCGTCAGTGTATTAAAATGTCTAAAAATGTTTAAAGAAATATTCAAACTTATTAGTTAAGGAATTTGAAAGTAGACCAAATGAATTGAAGTTGATGAAAAATATGGTATCTCAGCAAAAACAGTTTTCGTTATATTAAAAAATGGAAAATTAGGTATGATGATATTTGAATCGGGAACTTCTTCTGGATACAGCAAAATTTATTTATTTATCTATTTATTTATTTATTGTCAGGCTTGAAGCAGCCGACACAACAATTAATTGAAATATGACATTAAAATTAAAAAATTATATATTTTTTTTAGGTCACAAAATAAATTTAAATTAAAATTAAATACTCTGGGGAATCTAAAATGAAAAAGAAAATTTTTGGCCCAACATTTGCTGCAAGGATTGGGGAAAACCCAGAACAAACTGGAATCCTTTTTTGTTGAAAATAACAAGTAATATTTACAATTTAAAATGTAATTTTGAATAAATGCATTTGTAGTTTCTTATAAAAAACTAAAAAAATATTAAATCCCCTCACTCGAAGTCTCCCTAACTCGAACATTATTCTGGGATAATGGTGATTCGAGTTAGGGAAGTTCGACTGTAGTATTTTGATGACTCTGGGCCTGATTGTAGTAGGTTTCCAAATGACTAACGGTTATTACAGTTTGTTGTTTCGGGTAATAGCTAATATGGCCAAGGCAAGGTAACATAAACGAAGTATTGCACTAAAAAAAGTTAGTTTTTAAGCGTTCCTAAAAAAGTTTTCGCCCCTTTTTTTTTTTGAGATTGGCTGGCCGCACAATTCCAACAAATTTTTGAACTAATTGTCGTGGCCCACACCCTAAGCCTGCATATGTGTGTGTGTGAGTGTGTGTTTGTGTACTTGTAAGTGTGCTAGAA
Organism: Drosophila recens; assembly: GCA_037043495.1. Classification (NCBI taxonomy): domain Eukaryota; kingdom Metazoa; phylum Arthropoda; class Insecta; order Diptera; family Drosophilidae; genus Drosophila; species Drosophila recens. The sequence goes on along the minus strand of JBAMBJ010001057.1, from coordinate 701,018 downwards.
TAAAAGTGTATGAGTGTGTGTGTATGTGTGTGTATATGTTTGTGTGTGTGTTTGAGTTTGGGTCAAAGAGAGATTGAAATTCATAAAAGTGCAAAGGTTACAAAGTTGCCTTTACACTTTGTTGTCGGTTCTATGTTATGTATGTAGTTGTTGGTAGTTTTTGGTTCTTTGTTGTTGTTGTTGTTGTTTTTTGTCTTATTGCTTTTGTTTTTGTTGTTGTTGCGGTGAGTCTCACACGCAACTTTTGGTTATTGTTTGTGCCATTGTTGTTGTTGTTGCTGTCGTTGTTTTTGTAATTTTTTTGCGGCTTGCCACGTGGTCGCTGCTGGGTGGGCACAGATAATTGGCACACACACACACATGCACACACACACACACACACACACCTAACCGCAGGCACAGTGTCTGGTCATGCCTCAGCGACTTCCGATGCAAGCGGCAAGTTGAAATATAAAAAAAAAGAACAGCAACATTTTCTGCTTTCATTTTGTGGCGAAAGTTCAACATAAAAGAAAAAAAACACTGACAAAGTCGATTGTAGCTTGTGCTCTTTTTGTTGTTGTTGTTGTTGTTGTTGTCGAGTTTGACAATTAATTTACGACAATTTATATTTAAGTGCACATTTTGTGACGGTATTCAGCAATAATACAATAACATCAACAACAGCAGCGACAAAAGCATTTGCAATTATTGCAGCACCCCAAAAAGTATGCAACGATTTTTTCGCTCTCTCTCTCTCTCTCTTCGTTTTGCACGGTAAATTGCACAACATGACAGGCAACTCCTCACTGCAGGTATTTATATATATATATATATGTGTGTGTGTGTGTGTGTGTGTGTGTGTGTGAGTCTGCCTCTAATTTTATATAGTCGTTGTTGCTTGTTTCTATTATTTTGTGTGTTATTTTTGGCTTGCTTAATACCATTAAAACTTTTTGTCTAACAGACCGAAACCAACAACATGAGAGATAGAGATAGAAAGAGAGAGAGAGAGAGAGAGAGAGAAGAAAGAGGACTAGTCGCAGTGCTGCAAAATGTGGCATACGGGGCGTGGCAAATGGGGATGAGCCCATGGGCAGCTAAGGGAAAAAAAACTGGTAACAATGTTGCTTGTTATTAACATTTATAGTTTCGTGTCGAGGCAAAGCAACAAAGTCTAGTTGAGTCGAGTCGAGTCGAGTTCGGTTAAATTGAGTTGTGTGTGTGTGCGTGTGTGTGTGTGTGTGTGTGTGTGCTTACATTGTTTCATTGTGGTTAAAAATTTATAAACTGTCTGCTGCAACTGAAATTAGTGCTTAAACTGCGGTTGCGGCTAGGCAGGCAGCTATGCAGCTCGTGGCACGTTTGCAAGTGACATTCAAACTTCGATTTGCATTGTTGCACGTTGCAAAAGTTTTTGTGAAAATGCCACCGAAAACTAAGTATGTGGCATGCGGAACGTGTACAATGTGCAGCCTTCTATACTCCAAAAGAGTCTACCAACTGCGAGCGGCATTAAGTGAGCGACCAGCATTTAATTAAGCTAAGTGCCTACCAAAAATCAATGAACCCCAAAACATTCCAACGGTCTGCAAACCAAACTGACCCCGACTACGACTACGACTAAACCGAGGCTTAGTTCAGTTCAGAAACAATGTAAACACATTCAACATGCAACATGCCCCAGCCATTTGCAGTTGGAGTCGGAATCGGAGTCGCAATCGCAGGAAACGAACAAACTACAGTTGTACCAATTAATATACCATGTTAACATTTTATAAAGTTACCTATTCAAATGCAAAGGCAGAACACACAGATAATTGCAGCCCAATCAATTGCCAGCAACTATCGATGTTATCCTTAAATGGGGGGAAACCTTATTTTCCATCTTAGATAATGACAATAATGGATGAACTCTGATACACATTTTGGCTGAGAAAATTGTCCTTCTAAGCGTAAAGCTTTTTTGTGTATCGAAAGGCAATTATTCCAATGAAGTTAAGCTTTATTTTAATGATACATTTTATAGAAGTAAATCCATTCATTGACTAGGTGAATTGTTGCCAGAGAGCTGGATTGACTGCCAAATAAACTGACTAACTAAACTGAATTTTTTACCGAGCATTAACCTGAGATTTTAAGCAAATTCCACCAGAAGAGTAAAAACTGTTGGGAAAATGTACATATTAAACTGCTTTGACTTTTGATTAGTATTAAACTCATATAGAAATTTATATGACAAAATTAAATTGGCAACTAAATAAGAAAATGAATTCAATTTGGTTTAAGTTATATGTGTGCGCTTAATTTGAGGTCACATAATTTTAAACTCGGTGTTCAAAGATCGTTGAATTTCTTGAATGTTTTTAAAAATGACAAAATAAAGATTTTTCTTTTATTTTATCATTTAATTTACTGATTTATTGATTAAAGGTCGGCTAAACTTATTTGACTTTAAATATAATTATTAAAGGAGAATGTTAAATAAACACGTTAATTATATTAAAAACTATTTTAATTCGTAGATGTAAAGATAGAAATAATAACGCTTTAATAAACTTAATGCATGGACAGAGCAAATGAAGAGAACAAAAAAATTCAGAGAAGCCTATTTTATGAACTCTTACTTCAATTATACGAGCTGTGCAAAAGCTGCCTCGTTATTACTAAAAATTTACTTTAGCAAATGCAAAGTTATACGGCTCTATAATTTTGAGATAAAATTTACCCCAATAAGCGCAAAACGAGTCATGAATGCAACCTAAAGTTTGCATAAAGTTAGATTATGGAAAATAACTAAAACTCTAGCCTACTTAACATACTGAGTATCAACTAGCTTAACACTTTCAATTCTAGCATTTCATTAAGCATTGAAATCTGTCAGTTATTTGAATTTAAAGCTTGTCGAAATTAAATTTTGCAGCGACTGGTCGTCGGAAAAAAAAGAGAAAAAAATGTTGCACCTGCCTCACGGGCTTATCCTCAGGCGGCACAACGCAATATTTTTATGGCCAACACACACAGAGAAACACACAAATTCGTAGACAGAGAGAAAGCGATAAAGAGAGAGAGAGAGAGAGAGTAACAGCTCAGAGTAGTCGCTTGTTTGGCATTGGCGTATTTTATGTTAATTTTTATTGCTCGCTGGTTGCTGATTTTTATTATTCTTGTTGTTTCTGTTCTTCTTGTTGTTGTTGCTGTTCTTGTTGTTGTTGCTGTTTAATTTCTGTGGCTTGTTTGCTTTGCAATATGCTGCTTTAGTTGTTGCTCTTGCCATTTGAATTAATTTTATTTATTTTTGGGTTTCAGTATTTTTTTTTCTCTCTTCATTTATTTGCTTGTTTATTTACTTTTGCTTAATTTGACGTGGCGCTTCTTGTTGTTGTTAAATTCATTCACTTTAGTAGCGAAATTTGCAAGTTTTGTTTATGACACACACATACATATAGATTCATTTTCCTACTAATACCCGTGCATACAATTATAGACAATCCGCCTAAATACACGCAAAGCTTTTCGGAGTCCTTCTCTTCTCTTCTTTTTTTTTGGTTCTTTTTTTGCTTTTCTGGTTGCCAGGATAAAGTCAACCGCAGCGAGCCGCGGGATCCTCTTTCGGCTTGGGGTTAGGAGTTGGGCTTATGCACACACAGACACACACACACACACACACACACACACACATAGACTGATTTCATTCAACGCGAGTTCCAATTGGCAACACGCTTTGGTTAACGCTTCAAAATGTTCGCTCTGCATAATGCGCTGTGGAATTTGTTGGCAAATTTTCCAGAGCTTCTGAATCAATTTGCTTCCTCTTATATTGTTTGCATTACATAATGTTTTTCATGTCAAATCTTTTATGCGATTGCACTATAGGTCAAATGGACCCATTTTCTAATATAAACTAGTTCTGTAACTGTATTCAAATTAACAAACATTTCTTACATTCCTATTAGAAATACATTGAACTGTAATGTTGCATACCAGAAATGTTAACATTGCATTCTGATGTTGAGTTAACAGCTGTTAAGCATGCAGCTCATAAATTGTGAAATTGTTTTAAATTGAAATTGTTTAATTCATATTATGATGAATAAGGATCAGTATTATTTGGGAAGAGTTTCAAAACAATGTCAGCGCTTGTCAGCGAAGTGACTATATATAATACATGACTATATAGAGTAATTCCTTGTTAACGCATTATAGTTAAGTTTATTTCCCCCTTTTTGCCACTTCTCCCAAAATTTAACTTTTTAGCACATAACCTATATGTTAGCAATGCCGGTCTACTTGAAGCATAAAGGAAAAAAAAAGGAAAATCTGATGGAGTAAATGCTGTTGTACGTTATTTTAAATGTTATATCGATGTTATTAATATTACGACACACAGACAACAATAAACATAGATTTTTTTAATTACAGGCTAACTACTCTCCGAAAATAAGATCCAAAATATGCTCCAAAAAATATGAAATAAGAAACAAGAAACTAAGAAAGCCACGCCCAGTTTTTCAAAACTATTTTTAAATTCGATCTAGAATGGTATCCAAAAAACATTACACGGAAAACTTGATAAGCCTTCGAGTTATTAATTTATATCAGAAAAAGGGGCCATTTGACCCATAGTGGACTGCTGACATTTTCTCTTTAGTTTGATACTCGAAAATCAGCTCGGCTTATTCAACCCTAGAAAATCACCATATATTTTAATACTTTTATAGTTTAGCTTAAGTCATGGCTGAGTTATGGCTTTCAACTACTTTAAACCATTTTGTCCAACTTTGTGCAAAAATCAAAAATAGTTTCAGTAATATAAATTTTGAAAATTGTTAACTACAATCTCTACGCTTGCAAAAAACGAGACAATATATTTTAGCACTGCTGTCTAATATTTTTATTTACATTTTATATTTACCCAGTACAAAATGAACCCAACAAAATGTATATAAAATTTAAAGCATTAAAATATTTTTATTTTTGATGCAAAGATTTTAAATTAATGATTAAAATAAAAGATATAAATATATATAGTTTTAAAATTCAAACTTTAAAAAAGAAAACATTTAAGCAGTTTGAAAAATCCACATAGAAAATAACGACATGCTAAATAAGATTTGTGGTTTCGGCCTTGAGTCAATTTTTGGTAGATTTATAAGGTCACAATTTAGATGTTTGTAATCGAGGAGACTACGAATTATGTAATTCAAGTTATATTATTTCTCATTTCAAATTGAAAATGTAATAACGGATATAATAACCAGTATTTACTCTGTAATTTTCGTATTCAAATTCCATTTAAATTAGCAGTTAAATACTTTTTGGCGAAACAATTCGCAGAATAATAGTAAATTTAATTCAAATGAACATTTACTCTGTAATTTGAGTATTTAAATTCCATTTAAATTATTTTATCTCTTGTAGTTTAATTATTATTAGCAAAGCAATTCGCAGAATGCAAGTAAATTGAGATCGGAAAATTTGCCGAATGTAATCAATATAATCTGTGTAAAGTTATGTCGCTCTTTAGTCATGATTTTTGGTTGAAAGGCGTGAAATTTGAGAGGGGGCGGAAGAGGCTGTCTGTTGGCCTATTGCCTGCATAATTAAGGAAAAGCCATGACTTCAACTGATTGGCTCGCGGCTGTTGCAGCTGCTCCAAAACTGAGGGCCAAGATGAGAGGTTCAAGCTGGAGGATTTGGGAAGACCTTTGAGGGGAAAGGGGGACTGAAGTAGGGAGGTTTTTGTGCTATAAGCTCAGCTGCGTCATGCAATTGCACACAAAATCAGATCGAATCGAATCGAATTGAAGCGCAGCGAAACGCAACTAAATCGAATTTCTATTTAAGCATTAATAAAATTGCACAACAAATCGAAAGGATGCCGTCACGCCCACCATACACCGCCCACATTTGGCAACATTTGGTTGAGCAATATATAATTCGATATATGTACATATGTACACAGAAAAAAAAATCCGGGATATTTAGCCTGAGTTCAATCCGAAACGATGTCAGAAGTAGAGTAATGTCGGAAATACTTGATTTGTTCAATCCCGAATTCAATCCTGAAATTCTTAAGTTCAGGCTAAAAAATTTGTATTAATTATAATGTTTTTCGTCACATTTAAACTTTTTTTTTTAAATTTTTTTTTAATAGATATTTTTTTAACATTTTTTTATTTTTTCCTTTTTTTTTTTAATTGACGTGGGGAATCGAACCGAGATTTTTTTCAAACTAGAGTCGGCGACTCTAACCATTGAGCCACCGGACCGGTTGAAATGAGAGAGGCCGAGAGAGAATTTTCCTCTCGCGCTGAGCAAATGTGTATTTTCCCATTTTAATCCCGACACAGGCTTGATTATTCAGCTTAGTCCTGAATACATACTTAAGAAATGCGAGCTTAAATTAAGTATTTTATGCTTGATTTTAGAACGGCATTTTTTTTCTGTGTATATAGTTGAACTTGTTGCGATTATCTGCATGATTTGAGGCAAGCGAGCTGCTCTTTTTCGCCTTTTACCAAATCGCTTTCATTATTTCTTATTCGTTTTCTTTTCTTTTTTTGGGTCGCTTGGATTTGAATTCGGGTTTGCTTTGTGCCAAGCACCTCCTACTTGCCTTGGCTGCTGTTGTTGGCGGCTTCTTTTGAAGTCTTGAGAGGTGACGGGAGAAAGGGAGAAAGGGGAGAAAAGGGAGACAAGGCGAGAATGGCGCCCGCTGTGCAAGTATAATGCGAACAAGTGGATGAAAATGTTTGACACGGATAAAAGCAAAGTGCAGTCAGTTAGCCCAGGCTGAGTTTGAGTTTGTGTCTGTATGTGTGTGTGTGTGTGTGTGTGTATACACTCAGAGAAAAAATCACAATTTTCGCACTTAAACAGGGGATATTCAAGTACAAATGAACCAGGAACAAAAATCGTAATTCAAGTTCGCTTTTCGCAATCCTGGAAATCTTAAAAGAAGAACTTTAAGTACGTTTTGAGATTAATTGAGATAATTTGAGATGCAATCTTTAACTAATACCGAAATGAAGTTGTTTCTAGTGCAAAACATTCTTGAGCTTAAGTTAATTTCAATCTTGAAATTGAATACAGTAAAACTTAGAGAGATCTTAAAATGGTAAGAACAAATCGTTATACTTAATTTGAGGATGGCATATTTTTCTGAGTGTTTGTGTATGTGTATGTGAATGTGTGTTTGTGTGTGTCTGTGTTGATGTGTTGTGTATGCCGTGCTGTGCGACTGTCTTGTCGCTGCTTCCGTTTCCGCAAAAGGCAGCAGCTGTGTCAGCTGCTTGGCCTTTGGCGCAAAATTTGAAAATAATTTAAAATGACGTCATCATGGCATGTGATACGAGTATGTGGCATGACAGCCACAAGGGCTCCACAGACACACCAACAGACACACCAACAGACACAGCCACAGATTTTAGCTACATTTTCGTCTACAGTTCCAGCTTCTGCTTCTGCTTCTCTTTCAGTTTCAGTTTCCACCACGAGCACGCTTGCCTTGCATAAATGTTATGTTTATATAACAATGCAGAGGGGCTCAACCCCTCAGCCCCTCTCAGCCCCGTCGCCCACGCAGCCCCTGACACCCCTTAACCCTGTTAGGCATCAGTTGCCCCTTGGTGGCTTGGCCTACGGTGCGTATGCTTGACCTTCAAATTGGCTTCAAACGGCCGATCAATAAGTTCTTGTATTTCCTTCTTCGTTTCAGCATTTTTTTCTAGTTTTTTGTGGCTGTTGTGCTTGTTTTTTATTTCTTTGTATGTTTCTACTGCTTGTTGAGTCGTAAAAAGAATTACGCAAAGGCAAGTGTAAAAATGGAACGCAAATAAAATTAGAAAAACCAAAAAAAAAAAAAATAAATAAATAAATAAATAAAAAAAACCCACAAAATGCAAAGAGTGCGAGTTTGTTGAGGTGTGTGTGGTGTGTGTGTGTGTGTGTGTGTGTGTGTGTGTGTAGTGTTTATTTCAAATTAAAATCACGAAGCGCACATGAAACACACACACACAAACAAAAATCTCTGGGTCACGGCATATTAAAAACACAACTCGCCGCAGTGCGTAACTTTTGGCCAGGCCTTAAGCTGTTTCCTCTACACACACACACACGCACACACACACACACACACACCCAGGCCACATACTCCAGTCGAACTACTGCCAAAAACATGTGCCATATAGCGCCTAGTCAGCAGTTGAAATGAAACACAGTGCAGAGACAAATGCAAAGTTAATGGGCAACCAAAGAAAAGCACATACAGAGAAAACGAGGGAGAAGGGGTGCGGAAGAGAATGAGAGAGAGAGAGAGAGAGAGAGAAGGGAAAGGGGAGCAGCTTAAAAAACTAGGGCAGGCAGTAAAGTAGTTTTAGAAAACACACACTATACTTTAAAGCAAGTCAAATTGGTCTCCAAATATATGGCAATGCATGTGTCTTACTCAGTTAGAGTGAGATAGACAATCCAAAGTCAGACAGAGATGAAAACATAGAGCAGAGCATAAATTTCGGGCAATTTGGCACAAGAAGATATGGACAAATTGAAAAGAAGAAATTGATACAGAAGGGCTTCGCAACACACAGAAAAAATAAACATTCTTAAATTTAATTTTAAAATTTTAAAGTATGCATTCAGGATTTTATTGTTAAATTAACACAATACGCCGATGAAATGTTATGTATGTCAACCACTCATATTTAAAAGAATAAAAAAAAAATCAGCCTTATCAGGGATGCCACAGTAATCGCAAGCAAATAAGAATTATAATTAGAATTAGAATCCGAGGTGCCACAGAACTTCGAATGATTAAATGTTTTTAGCAAATTTCACCAACCTTTTCGAAGTAGGCTGCTAAGGCTTGACACCTTCTCAGATTAAATTACCCAAGGGTATTTTTTTTTGCAACTTCTTTAGGTTTTTCATTGCAGAACAATAAGTTTTTCATTTTTTTCTTATTTAATTTATATTTTTTAATTCATTTGCATAATGATTGACTTTGTTTAGCTACAAAAAATGTAAAAGCAATTGGCACGACAAAATAAAAGTTATTCGACAACTCTAGCGACTGTCTGCCATTTGTCTGGCAACTCTTCGTGACAAATGATTTCACAAATTGGTCAATAAGTTAAAGGTTTTTTTCGGTAAAACTTGATTTACCTCAACAGAGCTATTTTTTGAATGCTTAATTAAAAGAAAATAGAAGTGGTTCCATACGAGGGGTCTAACAAAAGTTCGGTAAGTTGGCGACTTTTAAATCGTTTTTTAAAATTCCAAAAGTGTCAAAACTTTCGCAGTACTTTTACGAGGTTATATTAAAAGTCTTGGATTAATCGGTTTAAATGGAGACTAGAAAACACAAATTGCTGAAGGTACCTCAGATGAAATTCTACTACCAACGCAAAATGATTTTCACTATAGCTTTTTATTCGGTTTCCACGCAAACTGAAGACCGTACAAATATTTAATAAATGTCAAAATATTTATAGAACGATTGCAGCATCTCTGAAGACTATTTCAAAATGTTTCCAAAGATTCCAGACAGGACATTTTTCTGTAGAGGACGATCGCCGAGAAGGTCGACCAAAATTTTCGAGGGACGAAAGAAATGTGGCCCTAGTTAGAACAAAACTTGCCGAACACCCTCGATATACCCAGGAAATGGTTGCTAGTGAACTGGACTTGAATGCCATAGCCATATCTCGCATATTGCATCAAGATCTGATGTGTACGAAGAAGTTTGCGCGATGGGTTTCACGCATTTTAAATGAGGTCCATAAAGAAGCTCAGATGCATTTTGCCCAATATCTTTTGAATTAATTTGAAAATTTGAAGTCTAGCAACTTTAATAAATTCGTTACTGATGCTAAAGCTTGGTTTAATAAATACGACCCGAAAGCCAAACAGTAGTTCATGGTATGGAGCTCCAAAGTAGCCAACCCACCTATTAAAAAGCTTTAAAAGCAAGATTTTCAAGACTGTTTTGAGAAGTCGATTTTAGGCTTAAGAAATGCATTGAAATCAATGGCGATTATGTAGAGAAAATAAAAAAAGTCGAAGATTCGGGATAAATGAAAAAAAAAATGTTCGAATTTTTTTTCCGGTCAACTTACCGAACTTATGTTAAGCCCCACGTATATACATTTTAAATACCTTACTTCGAATTCTGACTAAAAAATGTGGCATCGCTGCCCTGACTTCGAAAATTTAAATCGAAATAGGTGGCAGCATCGGACGCCAGCGGATTTAGCGCTAGTTTATTTCGCGTAAAGTTATTCTGCGATTGACCTGTGGCACAGCGAAATGAAATTGAGGTAAAATTCACGCGAAAGCGATGTTTCATTTTACTGAGAGGAAATTGAAAAATCCTATTTAAATTAGATATGTTGTACTTGGCAGAAGAAAATCCTAGATTTCGCAACCGTTTGGATTAATTTTACATCACAATTCCCGGTTATTTACTTCATCACACGATAAAAACAGTTCAAAAGGTTATGCAAACTTAAGATTCACTTAAGAATCATAAAAATTGTTTCATTGTTGGATGCAAGTGGAGTTAAACCAACATTATTCAACATATTTATATGTGCTTTTTCTTCCATTCCTCAAAAACAATATACAGTCGAACTTCCCTAACTCGAATCACCATTATCCAAAGAAAAGGTTCGAGTTATGGATAGTTATAGAGTTCTTTTTCTAAAGTTTATTAATTTGACTGCCACACATTTAGCTCGAGTTAAAGAGAATTTCGAGTTGGAAGTTCAAGTTATGGAAGCTCAACTGTTTATATACTTTTTTTAATTCTATCTAATTTTAAAATTCTTCGCGAAAAAGCAAAACAATTTCAGCATAAATTTTATATCCATACGTGACAGATAAAATAAATAAATGTTTAACCCAGACTCAAAATATTTGCTCACATTCCAAATAATCTTATGGAGCTTTCAAAATACTTTAATATTGATTTCAGTAAAACTTTGTTATTCTTTGGCAACTTTGTGATTGTTGTTGTTCGAAGGAACAAACTCATTGTCCAACTAAATAGACTCATATTCGATAGCATATTAACCCTAATACTATATAGCATTTGACGCCTTGGGCTGTTTGAACAAATTGACAGGTAGTTAGAAATTAGAAATGACAAATGTGCAGTAAAAATGTAGCATAATCAAAATAAATGCGTTGAAAACTGTGATTTAGCTTAATTGCGCATATTGGAAATATTTTTGCTAAGTTTGCAAAATATATCAAAAAATTTTTCTTTTTATTAACTCTTTTTTATAAGGGAAGTTTCTGTTTGCTTAAGCTGGGCACAATTAAAATATTAAATGATCAACTTGGAAATAGTCTTTAAACTTGGTAAAAGTAAAGGACTAATATTAATTGGTAGAGGGATTGGAGGTTGTAATGAAACCTAAATAAAATTATTAACTCTTTTATATTGATTATTTGATTACGGGTTGATTTAGATTACATTACACATGAAAGCACGCAAATATATGTTTGTATTTACATTACACTTTAATAGTTTTTGCTTTTTCTAAATTCCCCTTTAAATTAAATAGTTTATGAACAAAATATATCAAATATATTAAGCAAATTTAAAATTCATGTAAACCCAACGAATGAAAAGTAAAATAAAAAAGCAAAATAAAACTAAAATAGTAAAAAAATCAAACAAAACACTAGGGAAATGTATTCATTTATTTAAATTTTCAAATATATGCAAAATAGCAAAAAACCACAAAAACAGAAAATCAATTTCGAATTTAAAACAGTTGGAAAAATGGTGAAGCAAAAAAAAATGTGAGGAGAGGAGGAGCGAGAAGCGAGAATAACGTAAAGGAGAAATTCAAATTTTAATGGAGTTGCCGTAGCATAGCGCAAAAATTGCAAGTGGCTTTGGGCCTATTTTCATGAGGCATTCATTAGCACCACACACACACACACACACACACACACAACCACAAACAGCACCACTCGACGACTGCTTTAACCAGCCCCCGCCCCTGCCCCACTCACCATCCCGCTGGGCACAAAATAAAAAAAAATAAAAAATAATATAAAGAGAGCGAAAATGTGCGTGCGAATTGTTCGCAGTTCTTCAACTGCCCTCAACAACCAATTGTTGTTGTTGTTGTTGTTGTTGTTGTTGTTATTATTGTTGTTGAATGGTTGGTTGTTGGCTGGCTGGTTGCATGTTCAAAGTTCAATCAAAGCGAGGAAGCATTGCTTAAGCCAAGGCTAAGCAAGCGGCGCCGTCACGGCACTTTTTCAAGCTCCACAAATGCCCAACGAAATATAAACGAATGCTGAAATCATTTCAAAAAAGAAACCTACAATCTGCAAAAAAATGCAAAAATATATCTATAATTTGTATATGTTTATCTTTGATTTTGCTCTGCTTTGATTTTGAAATTTGGGTCAACGCGTCGTATGTGTAATAATTTTCACTTGATTTGCTGTTTTTTTTTTTTATCGTTTTTTGTGAAGTTGAAAGCGTTTGTGGCTTATGTAACCCAATAAGTGAAGTATCAGAGTCAACCAGCAAGGCAAGGACTTGAACGAAGCCGATGCCGATTCGTCTAGAGAATGGAATGGAGAATGGAAATTAACCTGGCTAAAATATTCATTAACTGCGCCTCCAGTTTCAGTTTCAGTTTCTGTGGCAATGGCAACTAACGGCGCCCCGGGGCGAGTTGTTGAGTTGCTGAGCCGAGCTGCTGCCACGTTGCAAGTTGGCTTGAGGCAAGCTGAGGCTGGGAAAGGGAAGGGGGAGGGGGAGGGGAAGGAGAGAAGACGTTGCTGCCTAGGCAAATTATGCTGCACGTTGCCTCCGTTTGTCCCGTTGCCAGTGCATTAATTAAGGTAAACAAACAATCGAGAGAGAAAGACACACACACAGAGTGAAAGAGAAAGAGGGAGAGTGAGGAGTGGGAGAGGGGAAGGGGTAGGGGGTGGCAGGACAACTGTAACTGAGACTTAAACAGCGCAACATTTGCTTCATTATATTTATTTGTTGTTGTTTTTTTTGCATTTTTTGCTTGTTGTTGTTCCCGTTGTTGTTTGTAATTGTTGTTGTTGTTGTTGTTGCTGCTGCTGCTGTGGTTGTTGTTGTTCTTGTTGCTGTTGTTGTTGTTGTTGTTGTTGTTGTTGTTGTTGTACTGTAGCATGCAGCAAGGATTTGAATTTCAAGCAGCGAGCTAAAGTTTCTTTCTCAAGTGTTTGGCGGCGCTTTAAACACCTTTTGAAGTTGTGAAGTTAACGTGACACGCACAAAAGGCACTGACCACCACTACCACCACCAGCACCACCACCACCACCACCATTACCAACACCACCAACACCACGTTAAACAAACAGAGTGGAAAAAAAAGCATTAAAAAATATATTATTATAATTATTATTATAATTATTATTATAATTATTATTCTAATTATTATTATTTAAGTATTCAAGCAAAAAAAAAAAAAAAATACATTTCACACGCGCGGGAAAAATAAATGTTGCACGCATCTGCCGGGCCCCGAGGCGAGCGAACTTGCAAGCGTCTCACTGACTGACTGACTGACTGACTGATTGGCTGATAGACTCACTGATTGACACACTAAAAGATCGACTGACTGACTGACTGACTGACTGTGTGATTGTTTGACTGACGACGACGCAAACGTAAACGTGAACGACGACAGCCGCCGCCTGGGCCAAAGCGCGCTACGTTTAAACACGCGTTACGTTACGTTACGTTGTGACGACGTGTCTGCGACTGCGACGACTGAGCGCTGCAAATGAAAAGCTGACAAAAGCCCGAGCCATAGACCGATGCCGCTGCCGCTGCCGATGCCGATTCCGAATCCGCCGCAGTGCCGACTAGACTCGCCTCGGACTCGACTCGACGCGACTCGACGCGACTCGAGCTTCGGCTGCCAGCCAAACAAACAAAAAAAACCCAAATGCCGAGGCAAAGCACGTGCGATTGCTGCAGTGCCTCCTCGGCACGATTGCTGCTGTTGTTGTCGTTGCTGCTGCTGCTGCTGCTGCTGCTGCACTCTGCGTGTTGCGTGCCCGGCAGGTGCTGCGAGCAGCGAGCAGCTCGACAGCGACAGCAGCGAGCAGCAGCAGCAACAACAACAAACAACTGCCAAAAGCAAAGGCAAATAGTTTTAGTGCCACTTGGCACGAACATGTAAAAGAACACCCAAAAAACAACGACAACCAAAATACCAGACGAATTTATAAAGCGGCGACTTCAATACAGGAAACGGGAACGAGAACGGGAAACGAGAACGGACCAGGACTAAGACTAAGACTAGAACTCGAACTCGAACTCGAGCACGGCTTAAGCAAATGGCTGAACAAAACAAAACGAAAACGAAAACGAAAAGAAATATATAAAGAATAATATATATGTATGTTATATATAAGTATAAAGTCGCTGACTGAACATTGCCTGAGCATAAGAATGGGCAGTGGGCAGGTAAAGGCTAAAAACAGAGCTAAGCCCAGAGCTAAAGAGCTAAAGAGCCAGAAGGGGCAGGGTTGGGGTTAGGTTAAGTTGGGGGTTAGGGGTAAAGGTAGCGAGCTAAGGCTAAAAGCCATGAACATGGAACATTGAAGTGACCAAAGTCCGCGGTCGCGAACGAAACAAACTAGGCGAATGGGCGAATGGGCGAAACAGGCGTCATTCAGACCGGTCAGCGGTCAGTGAAGCGTGTGGCACGAACAACAACACACACATACAAACACAGATACAGATACAGATACAGCTACAGAAAGAGATAGACACAGAGCGAAAGAGGGAGATAGTCATGTGTGGCAATGGCAAAACAAATGCCGTTGGCTTTGAAGCGCCCAAAACGAAAGTAGGTGAAAAGTGTAAATGCAAATAAAAGAAGAGAAAATTTAAAAACAAGACGAAGAAGAAAGCAACAAAGTGAAAATCGAATTGAAAGGCAGTGAAAGGCTGTGAGCAAGAGAATAATGCTGGTTAAAAGCACAGGCAGAAAGATAGAGGGCATCAAAGACAGAGAGAGAGAGAGAGAGAGAGATAGAGAGAGAGAGAGAGAGAGAGAGATCTGTTTCTATAATATCCTCTCTGACTTTGGTTTTTAAGCCTATTAATAAGCATAAATCTGATTAATATAATTCAACCACAACTCCCTCTTTCTCTTTTCCACTCTCTCTCTTTCCCTGTCTCTCATTCTCGGTGCGTGTGTCACGTGTGCACTTGAACGCGCCAACTATAAGCCACAAGCGCCGCAAGCAACAACAACAACAACAACGACGACTACGACGACAATAGCGACAACAACAACCAAAGTGTGCCCACGCTGCGTATGTGTAATGCAATTATTAATATGTAAACCTATAATCATTTGCAGGTCTTTGCCTCTGTTTGTGTGTGCAAGCTTTCAGCAAGAGCTTTGCCTTTCACAATCCAGCTTATACCGCGAGCTTTCAAGTAACCGATTGTTGCAAGCTTTAAGCTTTTGCAGGAAGGACAACAACCCCGAAGCTTGCCTTGAGCTTGAGCTTCACTTACAGTGTACTTTAGCAGTCACCAACAATTGTCATG
The DNA here is from genome assembly GCA_037043495.1 of Drosophila recens. Lineage (NCBI taxonomy): Eukaryota > Metazoa > Arthropoda > Insecta > Diptera > Drosophilidae > Drosophila > Drosophila recens. The sequence continues at coordinate 685,459 of JBAMBJ010001057.1, read as the reverse complement.
TAAAGCATACAGAAAGCTCACCGAAAAGCACAAAAGTGCGTCGACTGAGGCACTTGAATTTCAAACACGTGGCGTATGCGCAATATTTAAAACTGTTAATGAAAAACATAAATTGAAAATCCTTGTTTGCCAACTAATATAATTTATATGTAAAATTTAATATTATTTGTCACAAAATTGGAATTCAGAAATTTTTGGGCAAAAAAATGTTTTTGTCACTAGACTTATACCTCGTAAAGAGGTCTTTTTTATAGGATATCAGAAATTTTTGAATAAGACATTAGAAATTTGGAAATTTTCGGTATATTTTGACAGTATAACTTGTCAACTTTGTTCAACAAAATCAAACAGTCTGGCAACACTGGTTCGTTTTACGAACACACATATCAATCGCAAAATCTATCAGCACTCTCAAACTCTGGCTGCTATGACACTTTGTTGCTGCTGTCCTATTCCAATTCAAAGAAAAACGTATATATTCAGTTAATAGGTTATATCTTCCGAACCTATCGGTAAAATTTGTTGTGCCATGTATCAAAAAAACGCGAAGCAGAAGCAAGTCCTCATTCAAATATTTAAGCTAAATCAACGATTTGATCCAAACAAGCAGACAGGCTGACTTTTCATCTCATTTTCGAAACGCCCCTAAAAATTTCAAAATTAATCGTTTTTTGAACCAGTTGTCGGATTTCGATGATCGATGATGAGAATTGCAAAAATTCAACGAAAATTCAAAAAGGCTCCAACGACCCCATTAGCTCCAATCAATAAAATTTTGCCCCTCCCACTTACACCTGTTTATCTCACGAACCAGGTGAGTTTTCAAAGTCTTAGTATGCACATTTGTAAGTTAAATTGATACCTTTTGATCGATATATAACACGACCTGATCGGACAGTCATAGCAAATTTTCCATTCTTCCTGTGTATATGTATCCTGTATATATGTATATCCTGTGTATATATGCTAGTCGCCTTTCGCACCCTTCGTGCTGCTTTCGTCACTAGCGCGGACTGCCGTCCGCAGTGATATAGTACATATCTCTAGAGATATTTATGACAATTGTTTTTAAAGAATTCTTACATAAAGTCAGTGTTCCCAAAATTCACAATAAGCTGCTGACACAAATTTATTAAAAGTTTCAGTAAAATAGTAAATTTAATTGGAGCGATTTGTGAGTATTTTCACTCGATTATATTTCGACTTTTGGTCGAGTTAATTCAATCGACTTTCATGAAAAACGATAACTCAGTAAAGTAAGTTATTTCAGCAAAGTTCATTTGCAAAATTCAGCTCGGCTTAAAATGACATGGGGATTTGATTCAATGATAAACTACATTTTTAAAATTTAGAATTTTCGAAAAAGTTAAAGATCCCCCCTTGGCATAAAAATTGAGTTGTCACGTATATAAATTATTTAATACAGAATTGTTACGAATTGAGTATGGGTTTTTGTTGTTAGAGATTTGTAGAGCACGTCTAAATAAAAATTAAACAGACTGTCTGCACAAAAATCAAACATATCATTCATATAAAAAGACTCTTTTGCTCAGGGCCGTTACTTCAATGTACATATAATATAAATTTTATTTAACATATAATTTAAAATTTGACATTAATTTCCATAAGTTTTACGTCAAATTCTCTTTTCAAGAGTTAGGCTGCGCGCACACTGCGAGCTAAGAGCGGATCTTAACATACAGCTGAGCTTATAGGCAAGCTGAAAAGTTCAGAACAAAACTAATAGATAAGCTCAGCTTTCAGTGTGCGCACGCTCATACAAGCAGTGTATGTTTTTTTTCGAGCTGATAAGCTCCGCTTTCAGCTGCTAGTGTGCGCGCAGCCTTATCAAACACCTCATGTAGACATTGAAAAACCAGGCCTCAATGTTGTAAAGGGTTAAATTGTGTTATCACGAAGATTTTCTCATACAGTCTCTGACAACTACTTAAAGCTTGATCATAAATCCACGGTATTTTATTATTACATTATAAGTACATAAATCCCATAAGTAATTCCGACTGTTCTATGTGAATTTTGTCTTTTCATCCTCTGATTTACAGGGAAGTAATAAATTTCCGTTGCTAGTTTGTGAGTAATGAGATTTGTTTTAGATGTATGAATAGATACACTCTCTTATATAATATATGCTCTTCCACAAATAGATGTACATATGTATTTATGGACTAACTGTATGAAAACTCAATGACTTACAGCTATAAAGAATATTTCACTGAGAATATATGTTGGACTTACCTGCAAGGAGAGAGATAGCCACATTCGAGTGAAGGTAATGGAAATAAAGAACAAATAGTTGAAGATTAGTAAATTGTATAGTTAAAGAAGGAAAGAGATATATTTATACGTATTTAGTAGACAGGTCATAGATACACAATGGTAGTTGAGCATAAAGCAAAGGCGAGAAGACGAGAAGCAATGTGCAATGTGCTTGAAAGCAATAAATAGCCCAAAGCAAAGGCGATAAAGGAGATTAAGTTAAAGTAAGTGTTAAAGTTCAAGTTAAAGTTAATGTTAGATACACGAGAATTGAATTTGTTAGAGATCGAGTTAAATATACAGCCCAGGTACATTTACACCCACACACACATTTAACCCACACACATAAGGGAGTTATGCGATTCACACAAAGGTGGTAAGGGAGTAAGGGGTCAAGGGTCATAGATATTGTATCGACTTACCCGCCAGCAACAAGTATCATCTGCATGTTGCACACTTCTTTGTCGGCAGTGTGCGTGTGTGCGTGCGTGTGTGTCTGTGTGTGAGTGTGTGCGTATATCCTTTTCTGCACTCACACACGCTAACACACAGCAATGCTGTTGCTGTTGTTGTTGTTGTTGATGTTGATGTTGTGATTGGGCTCCTGGTCAGCTCCTGGCCACATGGTCAGCGGCTGCAACTGCAACACTTGCAACTGCAACATGATGTTGGCCAGCATACAAATGCCTGGGCCGCTTTTGGCCCCTTTCTTAACTAGAATTTTGCTTTATTGTCGAGTTGTTGGTCGTGTTAGCTTTGTTTCACTGTTACTGTAACTATTGCTGTTACTGTTACTGTTACTGCCGCTGTCAACTTCCATTTGCTGCACAGCATTTGCTTACTTTAGTTTATCACTGCAACACAAACACACACACAGACACAAAAAATACACAAGCAGACAGACGCACATACACATATGTACGTATTAATCAAAGTGAATGGAAATTGACAAAAACAACAACGACAACAGCAACTGACAACTGGCAACGATAACGTATCATTTTCCAACTTGTCTGAATTACAGCTTGCAATGCATCCGAGCCACAGATTCAATCAAAATCAAGAGTTGTCAGTAATCAGTGGGAAATGCCCCCCAACCCCAATGCCAGATCAAAGCTGTAAGCCAATTTCAATGACACCAGCTGAAAATCTATCCATATAACTTAATCGGGGAACGAAAATAAAAGGAATTGAGTTCCTCTTTAAACGCCCGAAAAATTTAAAGTAAACATTTTTGAATAAATCAATTTAGTATAAGACAAATTAAGTTGAAAAAGTGTCAACTAGGAGATTAATTGCAGGTGACAGACAATTCGTTGTTAAATATCAAGTTAATTAGAAAAAATCAAACGAATAATCAAACAGATTCAATTAAGTTTAATGAAATGACAAAGCGTTCACATCCATAACTTATAAATCGAAATATATGCATATATCAAAAATTAATTTATATGATTATTTCAACGTTTCTGGCAAAGTTGACAGTTCAATTAACTGCAGTCAATGAATTAAATCGTTTTAGCAATCAACCAATAATACAAGAATTTTACAAAAATATTTGTTAAAAAATCTTAGAAAATTGTAGAAAAAATTATTTCATTAATTTAATTGAATGTCTGCCAAATTCATTCACTATTTACCCTTCTTTACAATAGCTCGATTTTATTGGTTCATAAATTGTATCACTTTTCAAAATTTAACACTATTTTATATATGCAAACTAAAAGGGAAGACTTGTTTTTACATTCGTAAATTGCAGTTCCTTAGAGTCCAAAATTGCAAAGGTTAGAAGTTTTTTGAAAATTTTGAAAACTTAAATTAATGAGTAGCAGAAATTTAAATCAGTAATTACTTGATGGATTAATAATCGAAACCTTCTTAGTGATATTCTTCACAAATCAGTATGAGATTTGGACAGAAAGTTTTTAAAATAATCAAAATTTATGCACAGAATTTCTAACGTTGAATCAATTGAGTAAATGAACATTTAACGAATATGCAAATCGCATCGAAATCGGTTAAATTTGAATAAAGCTATGAGGGTTTTAAGTTATGCAAACACTGTCTGATTATTTTAGTTAAATCAATTGAGTTTCAATTGCAGCTAGTGTCATTGTGTTTTTTTTCTTCTAAGCCGGTTTCACTTGGCGAATGACCACTGTCGGTCGGTCTGAATGTTGGGCCATATCTGTTTTGACAGTTCAGTCAACTGTTTAGCATCGAATGATGTTTATTTACATTCGTGCATGTGGTAAAAGTTTTGTGTGTGTATTTGGTTCGCATTACTATAAATGAAAGTTTTGCAGACAACTTTTCGACTAAAACTATTTCCATGTACAAGTTGGCACACACTTGACAGTGTTGCACATAAGTTGCTTAACACTCTCAGCTACAGCTCTCTGGCAATTCCATTTGGACTTTTGTAGTTACATATACTATATATTTCTTGTTGACAGTTGACTTGCTAACAAGCTCAAAGGAGCTAACAGAAATGTGCATTAGCTCGTTTAGTTGGCTGCATACTTTTCATATGCACTGTGACAGTTTTTGTTGTTGTTGTTATTTTTTTGTTTTGTTCACAATTACATATCAATTACAGTTGCTGTTGTTTTGGTTGTTGTGGTTTGTTTTTGCCCACATGTTGCTGTTGTTGTTGGTATTGCAATTGTTGTTGTTGTTGCACACTTTGTTGCTCTCAAAGTTTGCCTACTTATTCGGGCATTCCCCCAAAAAGATATTTTCAAATGCATTATCTCTGGACTTTTTTTATTTCTATTTTTTTCACTTATTTTTTGGTTTTGATTTTGCTTTGATTGAAATTGAAATTGGAATCGGCATTTGAATTTGAATTTGTGTCTTATTTGTTTCGACTCTTTTGTTTCGATTCATTTCATTTCGTTGCGTTGCGTTTCGTTACATTTCGTTGCGGTCCACAAGGTCGACGGCATGTTGCCATCTCGCTTGCACACGCGCACAGCTGTTTGCCACATCTGTCGCTCTCTGCCACCGTTGCTACCGTTATTGCTGCTGCTGCTGCTGCTGCAAGCAGCTGTTGTTAAGAAAGGGTGGCTGAGGTGGTGGGGCTGGGTTTGGTATTGGTATGGGGGTGAAGGCAAAAGGCAAAAGGCCAATGTCTTTCCCAGTTAACCGACGGCGTTAACTGCAATCGAGTTGCGCTCAACTTGGCGCCACGCGGCCAACTGACAACGACAACTGACGACGACGACAACTCACAAATTTGGTCAGTTTCCCATTGTTGTCGTTGTTGTCGCTGCTGCTGTGTTTTAATTAATTAATTAAGCACAATTTCGTTTATGCGACGGGGTCGCGCATATAATTACAAAACTAAATATTAAGTATACGCCACCGGGCGCCATCAATTCCCATGAGGCTGCAGCGAAGCCGCCACACAGACACACACCGACACACAAATACACAGACAATAAAACAGTTAGTTGGTTGGCGTTAAATAAACGTAAATAAACGACGACAGTTGCGGCAAATGTGTCATTGTTATGGCTATTTTGGGGCAGTCAGCGGTGGCAAGTGGTAAGCGGTAAGTGGTAAGAAGTTGTAGGATAAGCATGCGCCAAGCGGACAAATACACACACTCACACACAGACACTCATTTGCACACAGAGTCGGTGAGAAAAACGCGGTCTCGTCAGTTACTTTTTTCCTCCTTGCTATTTATTTTTTTTGCCAACCAAAAAATTTGTTTACATTTGCAAAAACCGGGCACAAAAAAATCTTGTAAACACTGCGGTAAGACGCGACACACACACATACTCAGAGAGAGAGAGAGCCTCACATACTCAGTCGCACTATGTCTATGGACATGTGCGAGTACATACAGAAGGCACTGTCAATGTACTTATTATAGCTGCTGCTGTTCCCAGTGCTATTCATTCATTTTCATTTTATGTTTTGTTGCATTGTTAATAAGATTAAGCGCAATTTCAGCTGATTTAACAAGCTATTCGCAACAATTTGCAAGCAGCACACAATTGGCGAAAAATGAACACAGTGAACACGAGAAATTTACATCCGCATTTGCGGCACACATTGCGTATACGTAACGTAAAATGCCGCGCGCGCGTTGATGCCAAACGCAATGAAGTAAACAAGAACAACAACAACAACAACATTGGCATCTGGGAAAATAGGAAAATAGGAAAACAACAACAGAGAAACGAGTACAACAATTCTATTTGTGGGCATGTGTTTCAGTTGCCAAAGCGTTTCAGCGGCTGAGACGCGGCCAGCGGGCAAACGGAACGTTTTGGCAATGGAACAAACTCTAGCGCCGGCTTTGGCAATGTAACACTGACACACTGACATAGAACACACACACACACACACAGACATGAGCACATAAACAGTGAGTAAGTGTGGGAGTGGGGGGGGGGAAAGGGATGGGAAGGGGGAGGAAGGGGGAGGAAGGGAGCCGGAGGTAAATGCAGTGCGGCAAGAACTTTTGTTGTAAACATTTCAACTTAATTTGCATTTTAGTCAATTGTTTGTGGCTTGTGCAAATGCAATTAAGCGTGCAGTGTGGTAAAGGCACACACACACACACACAAAGAAAAACACACACACAAACACACAAACACACACATATACACAAAGTTAGACGCACTTCTTTGTTGTGTCACATTACGCGCAAGTCAAATCAGACGAACACAATTAATATTCTATATTCTGTTTTTAAACTTTAAACTGCACATCAAAAAAAATGTAGAAAAAAAATGAAAGCAATTGAAAAACGTGACGACGAAAATACAAAAAAAAAACCAACGACACACAAATGACAAACGGTAAACGACAAACGGTAAACGATAAACGGTAAACGGATAATGCTGCGCAACAACAAATACATTGCACGTTCCACATTTTGCCAATACGTTTCCCAGCCTCTCACTCAATGAGATGCGATGCGAAGTGAGAGTAATTCTGTTTCTGTTTCTGTTCAGAGAGCAGGTCACCAAAAGAGAGAGGGCGCCATCGAGAGAGCGTAAGAGCGTAAGAGAGTGTGAGCGTGCCTTTGACTTTGCATTTGCCTTTGGCATTGCTTTCGTTTCAGTTTCAGTTCAGTTCAGTTTTAGTTCAGATACGATAGTGAGAGCGTGATGTGCACATGTGTGTGCGAGCGAGCGAGATGGAATGCCAGCATGCGGCAATCGTTGCTCCCGTATTATTGTTTTTGTTTTTGTTTGTTGTTATTGTTTTCGGCACAGCTTAATCATTCGTATTTGTGTACAAATGCATCTATTTATTTTTGCTTTTTATTATTGTTTCTTGTGCTCTTTTGTGGTCAGCAAAGTGAACTTTTGATTCTTTGGAGTCTTAGTCTTCTTGTCGCTCTCTCGCTCTCGCTCTTTCATTCTCAGCTGGACCGATTGACGTTCTGTTGTTGTTGTTTTTGTTGTTGTTTTTGCTGCTGTTGCTGTCTTCAAGTTTTTACCAATTCATTTATGTAATTTTCATTAAAATTTTCGCTCGTTTCATGCGCGTCCGCGTGCGCCGTTTATGCAACTGGCGATGGCACAGAACAATTTTACCATTGCAGCGACACACACACACACACACACACACACACACACAGATATAAATATATGTATGTATGTTTATATACTTGCACACACACTCACACACACACACCTCAATGAGTTTTGGGCTGCTTTAGAAATTGAAATGGCAAGAACAAGCACAAGAACAACAACAACAAGAAGAACAACAACAACAGTGAGTCAAAAAAATTGATTGCTAAACGCTGAAGGACTCACAAAACAATGCAATGAAAATGCAATGAAAATGAAAATGGCGAATGAAAATAACGTTTAACGTTTTCTTTGGCGCCATCAGCTGCTTCGGCCCACTCACTACTTCCCTCGTCCCCAGCCCCCAGCCATCCCCCCAACCCTCTCGCCTAGCCCAAAAAACCTACACAGAAAAAAAATCCGGGATATTTAGCCCGAATTCAATCCGAAACGATGTCAGAAGTGGGGTAATCTCGGATATTCTTAAACCAAGTATAAAATACTTGATTTTTTTCAATTCCGAATTTAACCCTGAAAATCTTAAATTCAGTCAAAAAAATTTGTATTAATTGTAATGTGTTTCGTTACATTTAAACTTTTCTTTACGATTTTTTTTAACGTTTTTATTTAAAATTTTTTTTTCTTAAAATTTGTTTTTTTTTTAATTTATTTTTTACAATTTTTTTTTTAATAGTTTTTCTTTAATTATTTTTAATTAAATTTTTTTTGTTTTTACCTTTTTTTTTTTAATTGACGGTGGGAATTGAACCCAGGTTTTTTTCAAACAAGTCGGCGACTCTAACCGCTGAGCCACCGAACCAGTTGAAATCAGATAGGCTGAGAGAGAATCAAGTAATTTGGGCTTATTTTCCCATTTCAATCCCGATACAGGCTTGATTGTTCAGCTTAATCCTGGAAACACACTTATAAAATGCAGGCTTAAATTAAGTATTTTAGGCTTGATTTTAGAACGGCAATTTTTTTTTCTGTGTATTGCCGTCGCCTTCTGCTTCTGCTTCTTTCTCATTTCCTCATCGTCACTTGCACTTTAGCGCCAGCAATTTATGCTTGTAGTAATTTGCTCGAAAGTGTCAGGCTATAGAGTGCAAGCGAGATAGCGCGAGGGGAGGAGTGGAAAGTTAAGGAGAGGGCAGAGGCAGGGGCACGGCCAGGGGCTTTGGCTGAGGACAAATTGAGAGGGGGGTATACAATACATTTTTCTGTTTCTCTTACTCTTACTTTTACTTTTATTTTTAATTTTATTGCTGTGTGTTTTGGTTACACAATACTCTATAAACAGACCAAAATACACATACATGTGTAATTATAGACAGCTGCTCCACATTGCCAAGATATGTATATGAATATGAACATATACATATGTATTATACTCGTATATATATTTATGTACATGCATGTACATATACATATACATATGCACATATTTCAGACCGTCTTGGGGCTTAGACAACAAACAGCAAGCGACAGGGCAAACAAAACACGCAAAGTGTTCGCCTTAATGACGCTTTAGCTGCCAGTCAGTCAGTCAGTCAGTCAGTCAATCAGTCAGTCAGTCAGTCTAAACAACAATAACAACAACAACTACAATTGGCCGTGTTGTGGCTGACTTTGATGAGTTTGGCTAAATGAATGATGCGATTGCTTGTGGATTTGCGGTTGCCTATTTGTTTGTTTACCTTTTGTCTCAACAGAAGCTTCAATCGATTGTCGATAAAATGACCGATAAGTTATGAATTACAGTCTGGATATAATGAACAGATTTATGCAAAGCCCATTCGCTTTATATGTAGCATGTTGCGTTTCCATTTCCTGATATTTCATATTCGATTTTTTTCGATTGCTTGAAAGGTAAACCAAGTAAATTTGAGTTGTTCACTATATCGGAAGTTGAGCATAACCAGAATCAGCTAAGTATATTTAATAATACTATTATATAAGTATGTCATTTTCTATAAAAATAAATGCCTTATTATCTTTTGTTATATGTATTTTATCTAAAGAGAAAATCTTCATCTCTTTCTCAATCTCTTTCTCGATAACTCAATTGAGTGCACAGCAATTTAATTATTAGCCCATGTGTCGGACAAGCACACTTGAGTGTTTTATTAATTATCAATGTCCAATTAATTTCGTTTTGTAATTGATGCAATTTCCAGATGCACCAGCAAATGAGACAGAAGCAACTGCGACAGAAGAATGGGACGGGGACGGGAAAGGGGGTAGACGTTACCCTACAGTTCACTTAATTCATTGAATATCGAACATCGAATGGACTTTATCAGCGAGCGCATGCACACTGGGAAAAACGAGGGAGCTGGTAAGAAATTCTTACTAAGAATCTCTGACTGTGTCGAAATTTAAATACCCTTTACAGAATTTTGGTTTGGCGCATATACATAGACAGTGTGTAACGTAATTGTTTTTACAAAACAAAAAATAATAATAAATAAATTATTAGCACAACTACTTGACTGCACGTGTTATTCGGACAATATCATTAATCGTGAAAAATCGAATGAATCTTCTTATGACAACTGTGGAATACAGCGCTTCAATTCTTATGAAGCTTCTTAAATATACTGTAATTTTAAATTACGAAATTGATTCAGATATCTGTAGCAAAAGAAACATATTTTCACACTAAACCTTACTTAACAAATTAAGGGTGGCCCAAGCGAAGATTCTTCGACGAATTACTGGTGTCCCTTGGTACATCCGGAATAGGGACATCGAAAGGGACCTAAAAATTCTCATGATTGGCGATGTACTTCAAAGACTCTCTGGAAACTATGTGCTACGCCTTGGTGGACATCCGAACTCTCTGGCCAAACGACTCACCATTAAGGCGAGAAAAAGAAGACTAAAAAGGTGTCACCCACTCGATCTCCCTACTAGAATATTTTTGTAAATAGATAACTGTATATAGTGTATATAATTTTTATGTAATTTTTAGTTTTAAGTTCCTATTTAACGTCCATGTGACCTAAACTGTTTCAAAAAAAAAAAAAAAAAAAACCTTACTTACATAATTCTTGTTCCAATGACAGCTCTAATTTATAAAGCTCAGTGATATACTCAATAAATATCCTCTAAATAAATGCATGCCTAAGTAACTCATTTTTAATGTCTAAATAATGTGTTTGATAACTATTGAAATGGTTTTTTTTGACATAAAATGAAAAGAAAATATTGTTAACTTTAAAACTATACATATTTTAGACGAAATTTATATGTATGTAAAATCAACCGATAAAGTTAAAAAAAAAAACAGATTTATATAAGACGATAAATTGATCGATTGATGCTCAATATTGTAAAGGTACGTGCACAGAGGGAAAAAGTATCAAGTATTTCGTACTTAAAACGCCACATTTCGAAGTTTATTTCTCAAATTACTAAAGTCAAGAATTTCGATCATTTTTTAAGAACGATATTTTTAGTACGAAATCTAAGTATTTTAGTATTTTTAAACTTAAAATTTCTTACGTACTTGATTTAAGTACAATTCAAGATCTTGCTTCAAGTTCTTTTAATATTATATTACTTATACTTATATGAACATGATTTTAGCAAACTGCGGACCTTAACTAAAATCGTGTATGCATGATGACTATGTATAAAATGTTCTTAAAAACTAGCAAAATCATAAGCGTGGGTGTTAAAAAACTTTCAGTTAGTGTGAAAGTAAGTGAAGTCGGACGGAAGTCAGAAATTATTCTGTGAAATAGAGTCTTATGCTCTCAGTGTCAGTCGAACTGATCCCATAGCAGACAAGCCAGAGCCATTTGGGAATTATAGACCAGCGAACGCAAAATAGATATAAGAATTCAAGTACTTGATTTAAGCTATTACGAACTGTCTGATCTGTGAGTCGAACCTGAGTCCCGAACTTATATTAAGAATTTTGGTAATCCTAACAAGTAATTTTAGAGTTTAATTTGATTCAATGTTTTCTGTATTTATATCATGATATTTAGTAATCAACCAAAAAATACCCTGCAGTAACTTGATTCTCATGCCAATTCAAAGAATGAATACCATTGAAAACCGAATATTGAATATTTTCACCAATTGCTTTGCTTCAGCAAAAACTTTCGAGAGTTAATGAATCTGCAGAATAGACTCGAGAATTTTTTTCTGGTGTAAAAATGCATTCAATGTTATTGTTGCTATCGTTGTCGTCGTGAAAGGAAAGCGGTCAATAAAGTAAGTATTATATTTTAGACTGGGTCAACCAGAAACACACTCTCACACACGCACACACACACACGTATATGTACATATATGAGGAGAAAGGAAAATTTGATTTGCGTACCAATTGATTTTCCCCCATTTGCATCACTCGAACGCATTTTCCACATGAATCTTTGATTTTTAAGCAGAAACAAAAGCAAAGTAGGGCGGCAAGTGGGCGTGGTCTGCTGCCGTTGTCAAATTGAAGGAAAATTGAAGGAAATACTCTACAGTGCTTGGCAGTTGTTGCAGGATCAAACCGAGGATGAAGAGGGCAAAGATAGGGAGCTGGCATTTAAATGCAAGTATTTACATTTTGTGCAGGACATCCTCGAGGGCGTGGCAGATCCTTGGCAAAGACGCTGCCTGCTCCGGCAACCGATGATGCTGCTGCTGCTCCTCCAGCAACTGCTGCTGCTGCTGCTGTTGCTGCTCCTCTCGCCGCTGGTCACAGTCACAGAAATGTTGCTGCCACTTGAACAAAAATAACAATAACAAAAACAAAAACAAAACAAACCGCAGGCCCAACAACTTTGCGGGCCTTGCACGCGGTGGTCATGTTTTTAATTTTTCCTTTTTCTTTTCTGTGTGCGAGGGAAAGCCGGGAAAACACAACTCACAAAGAACAACGACGACGAGAAGATAGAAAAAGAAAATCAACCGGAAGGAAAACGGGACACACGGCTAAATACACTGGACAAAAAAAATGAGCGAGTGCTTTAAACTGGCGACGCTTCCGCTTTTATTTGTGCGCCGCGCCGCGCCGATTGCAACTGCAACGGCAACTGCAACGGCAACAGCAACTGCCGACCGCCAGCAACATCAGGGCCCAAAAGAAAAAAGAATATTGTCAGCCAGCAACCGAAAATGTTTGCCTGACTGGCGAAAAAAACAACAGCAACAGCAGCAGCAACAGCAACAACCACAGCAACGACAACATACAGCAAATATTGCAAAAGGGCTGACAGCTGAAAGGCACACGCTTCACAGCAACAACAGCAACAACAACAGCAGCAACAACAACAGTGAGAAAATCATAAGGGACAGCAGCAACATTTTTGTCACCAGCAGCAGCAGCAGTGGCAGTGGCAACAACAGCCGCCTGTAAAAATGTCAACTAACAACAGCAAAAAATGAAAGCAACAACAACAACAAGTGGCACAAACATCGCCAACAGCGACGCAGCTGCCGCTCAACTTTGGCCCCGGCACTCATCAATTGACGAAAGGCGTCGGCCACAGGCAACAGCAACAGCAGCAACAACAACAGCAACGAAAGCAACGACAGCAACAACAGCTTAAGACATTATAAAACGCAGCGCTGCAGCATCGACGCCAGCGTCAACGTCAACGTCGACGACCAAAGTTACAGTTGCTGCTGTTTTTGGCATTTGAACTGCGACAGCAGCAACAACAGCAATGACAGCAGTAAATGCAGCCACTTAAGTTAGAAATTTGTGTATGTGTATGTGCATGTGTGTGTGTGTGTGTGTGTCGCTCACATTTAAGCCGACACTTTGTCATACGAGGCGCTTCAACAAAAATGTTATTTATACAGGCCAAGAGTTTGTGTTGCTGTTCTAATTGTTGTTGTTGTTGCTGTTGTCGATGTTGCTACTGTTCTTGTCGCTGCTGTTGCTGTTGTTGTTGCTGTTGTTGTTGTGTTGCTCTCGCTTGCTATTGTTGTTGTCGTTGTCGTCGCTGTTGTTCTTGTTGTTGCACGCCCTTTAGTCAATGCGCTTATTGTTTGCTTGCTGGCATTTGACTCAATATTGTTGCCAGCTTTCGCTTTGGATTTGGCTACCCTATAAGAGTGAAGGCAATTGGGTATATTAAATTTGAAAATTGGGGTAATTGTTTAAATCAGGAACTAAAACCGAAACGAATATCGGTTTCAGTTACGGTTTCGGTTATGTTCGGATTTAGGTTTTCGCTTATCGGTTACGCAAAATCTTTGAATAAAAGTTTCATAACGGTGAACCGGTTTTTGTATGTTTCGGTTTTGAAATAACGGTATGGTTTCGGTTCACAAAAAAAAAATTCGTTGTAAAAATATAATTATATTAACAATATAATAATAATTAAAAAGGCATAAATTTCTTAATCTGTTTATTTTTAATGAAAATTAAAAATAAAAAATAAAATCAAAAATAAAATACAAAACTAATAACAAAATATCAGAGATCGCAAACAAGACTCATAGTCGGAAAAAATAAAAACAATTTAAAAATGTTTGCTTTAAATTATTTTTAGCTTGTTTTTAAATTTTTATAACAAAAATTAATAATAAAACATGCTTTTAAAATAGTATTTTAAAGTTATACCATAACTCTTATTTGCAATTTTTAAAATATCAATTAAAAATAAACCTTTTTTTAAATTTTTACAATAAAAATTGTACATAAAAATTTATTTTAAGATGTATGAAAAACCGAAATGAACCCTTATAAATGAAACGGTTACTAAACGGTTATTTCGGTTTGCAGAGTTTAGGTTTTAAGGTTTCGGTCAGATGAAAATTTTTCTTTTCGGTTACGGTTTCAGTTACGGTTTTAAATTTCAATCGGTTTTTACCGGTTAAAGGTTACAGTTTCGGTTAGGGTTTTAATCCCTGGTTTAAATACCATAAAATACGCGACAGTTTTCAAACTATACCCTATACATGTTGTGTAAGGGGTATTGTTGACAGTTGCAAAGGAGTGCATACATAAATGTATGTTATAAATATTTCATATTTATTCGGGCTGAACTTTTTCCAAGTCAAAGATGTTATTTGCAATCAGACACTAATTGTTGTTCATAAAGCGTAAGTACAGGGTATCTGTTAGTAAATTATGGCAAATTTTGTATGCTTTTGGCTGCTGATTTGCTGACAAGCGGCAATAAAAAGAAGCATATTTCGATATTTGACTTGATCACAAGAAGCAAGATACATATTTGTAAAAGTGGATAGAATGTATTCAATGACAATGTATTTGTATGTCCGTGTGTGTGTGAGAGAGTGAGAGTGAGAGTGTATTTGTAACTTTGAAGACCATTTCGCAGCACAACATAATCGACAACAATGTCAAAGTTGCTGCTGTTGCTGTCACCAGCAGTTAAAGCAATGGGAACAACTGAAAGCAGCACAGCAGGAGAGACTGAGATAGAGAGATAAAGAGAGAGGGGAGAGAGAGAGCGCGTGTGTGTGTGTGTGTGTGTGTGTGCTCTTGTGTGCATGTAATAAAAGCAATCAGCAGGCGGGCGATCTAATGAAATCTGAGAGTTGCTCGCGTGATGCGAACGAAAAGTTTATGACTGCAAATAAATGACAACAGCAGCAGCAACAAGAATAGGCGGAAGAAGAAGAACAACGACGACAATCGTAGCCAAATGACAACAGCTAAAAGTCAGCGGCAGGCAATAAAAAAAGATGAACGACAGAAAGACAGACAGACAGACAGCAAATAAATCGCTGCTGACGTCGTTGTCATCGTTGCCGCCACGGGGCAGCCCAAGTGGCAACTGTGGCAATTGCCAGCAACTTTAGCAACTTGGGCAACTTTGGCAACTTTGTCGCAGCGGCCAATAAATAAATGCAGCAGCATTAGGCGCAGAGGGGCAAACGGAGCAAGCGGGGGGGCCAGCAGCAGCTCGTAGAGTAAGACAAAGGTGGCACAGGTGGAAATAGGTGAGAAACTGCATGCACAGCAAAAAAAAGAAAATTATTCGAAAATTCAAGCTCAAAATTCTCGATCTTAGCATGAATTTTTTTATTTACATGTGTATTAAAGATATTATTGTATATTATTAAATTTGCAGCCACTTGGCCTTAAAATAGTCAAATATATTTTGATTTCTCTGAAAACAAATCATTTCAGGCCAAATCAATTATTTCGTACTTGGCTTTAGAAATTCCGAGCTTATCGATCTTATTACACCGTTTGCGATTAATTGTAGCTCGGAAATTCGGACACATTTTGTTCAGTGTAAATAGTCTTGGTCTCTGGCTAGACGCCATGACGTCAGTGAGTTCATCAACTGTGCTAAGGAGGCAGGTGGCAAGGTGGCAAGGTGGCACGGTGGCAAGGTGGCAAGGTACAGGGGGGCCCGGCTAATGGGAGCGCTGCAGTGTGGCGCCGTCGCAGTTCCGACCTTCGTTGCACTTGCAGCATGCCACCATGGGATAAATGCCCAATATTTTGGCATAAACTAAATGTGTTGGTAATGTGAATTGTAAGCTTAAAGCTAACAAATGTGTTCGTGTTCTCGAAATCTGAATTAGGGAGCACTACAACAACATCAACAACAACATCGCTATTAGAGTCTACCTAAGTTGGGAGCAGCCGCTGCTCCCGGAGCCACTGCGTGCCCACTGCTGCTCTACAGTATGACTTTTAGGAAGTTAAAGGTTTAAGCAAAATAAAGATGAATGGTTGGCTATAGCCATAATAAAACCATTAAGTCTTAACCATCTGGTATGTTGCTAATCATTTCTGATCCTTTTCTTCTAAAAACCGAGTGGATTAAAAGCAAGTCAAAATTTAATAATAAAGGTAAATAAATTCTACTTTATATTAGCTAAAGTTCATGCCAAATTTCAAGTACCCTGCTTTGATTTGTGCGAAAATATCGGGCTTTTATCCCATGGTATATGCGGAAAGCACACATCCACACACACACAAACACACACACACACATATGAGTAAGTATGCACATTATTCATGCAGCTGCCGCAAGTCGCAAGTCGCAAGCAGCAAGCAGCAACGACGACGTGCAACTTTTACTTTTACTTTCATTCGCTTTCTGTTGTTTCGTGTTCAATTTGCCGGCGCGAGTTCAAGGCCAAGTGAGTGCCAAACACAATGGGCCCTATGGGCAGTGGGCGTGGCAGTGGGTAGTTTGTTTCGTTAACAGCGGCAGCTAATTGGCGGCATTTGCTTTAAAGCTTTCACTACACACATACACACTTCCAAATAACGAATTACAAATTTCATAGCATACTTTTCAGCGTCGCAAAATACTCGTACATAAATATTCGTGCTGCATTTGCTGAGCATTCAAAATGTCTGAATGAATCAAGGCGACGACAGCCTTGCGAAGTCATTTATGTGCTGAAGGATTTCACATCGCGTGCTCCACAAATAAATAGTTGCCAATTGTCCAATTTAATATGAATTATATCCTATAGTATGTGTGTAGTACAATATATACTTGCATGATGTGAGATGAAATTTATGCATTCAATTACGAGTGAGCACTTGAATGCCATATGAATATGAATATGAATATGAATGAAGGTACGATCGATGGAGAAACGTGAGCAATGCGATTCTCTTTTGAATTCTCTTCAGGTTTCATAAATCTCGCCTTGTGGCGCTTGGAATCAAATCACAATAAATTAAACTAAATGTAAAAGACAAATGAATGAGAGAAGCGCTTTTTTTCCTCCATCTCTGTGACTATCTGTTTCTATCTTTCCATCCATCTATTTTTTTATAAATATTCGGACTCCTTCGCATTCCCCTCCCATCTCTAACTCAACTTATCGATGATTTTTAAATAGTACTTGATAGTTTAAGCATAGCCATCAAATGATTATGTGAAAAGTAACTAGAACTTTGTAAACAACACTCGATATGTGACTTGGTATTGCTTTCTAATTCCGATATAATCTCTGCAGATTGCACAGTGTTATCGATAAGAAGCAGTCCAAGGCGTTGAAGAATGCAAATCAGTTGCCCACTGAAGGCGTCTGTTTGTTTGAATACTTGAAACAGTGCCACGCCCACAAGCAACCATTTGACCTCGCCAAAGAGCCCGTTAGACTTCCCCTACTCTCCATCTCTATCTTTCTCTTTCTCTCTCTCTCTCTCTCTCTGTTTCCTTTAACTCTGCTTTACTCCCTCTTTTCTATTGAATAAGCTTTTTTGTAATTAGCTTCAGTTACAAAGTGCAAAATAAAGTTGCGACTGGGCGTCGAAATTTTGTATGCCATTATGTATACTAGGGTGGGTCAATTTTTTTCGACCCAATGCGGGTATCAAAATCGTAATCTACGGTGAATTCTAAGAAGATTTGCCCAAGAAACCATAGGTCTAAAATAATTTTCGAGCTTCCGATTTTTAGCGAGAAACTTTTTGTATCTTTTTGTCACTTTAAATACGCATAGATACCTAAGCGAGTGCATACAAATACAAAATAATTTGTTTCACTTAACATTTTTTCAAGAAAATTATAAATTTTTAAAAATGTAATAATAAAATAAAAAAATTAAATTTTTTGTTTTTTTTAATTATTTTTTAAATTAAAAAAAAAATTTTAAATATAAAATTACAAAAATTGGCATTAATTTGCATTTGACCGTTAATTTACGCCCTTTCTAGTGCCACGCCCAATCCAATTTTTTTTCCAAAAATTCTTTGAAGTATTGAAAATATATAGTTCAAGTTTCAAGTCGATATCTCTCCTAGTTCAAAAGTTACAGATTTTTGCCACCAACATTGGCAAAACAAACCGAAAATGGGTACAAAATACTTATAAATTTGGTACCATTTTATATGTATTTTGTACGTATTTTGTACCCATTTTCGGTTTGTTTTGCCAATGTTGGTGGCAAAAATCTGTAACTTTTGAACTAGGAGAGATATCGAGTTGGAACTTGAACTATATATTTTCAATACTTCAAAAAATTTTTGGAAAAAAAATTGGATGGGAGTGGCGTGGCTAGAAAAGGGCGTAAAATTAACGGTCAAATGCAAATTAATGCCAATTTTTGTAATTTTATATTTAAATTTTTTTTTTTTAATTTAAAAAATAATTTTAAAAAAAAAATTTAATTTTTTTTATTTTATTGTTACTTTTTTAAAAATTTATAATTTTCTTGAAAAATTATTAAGTGAAACAAATTATTTTTTATGCACTCGCTTAGGTATCTACGCGTATTTAAAGTGACAAAAAGATACAAAAAGTTTCTCGCTAAAAATCGGAAGCTCGAAAATGATTTTAGACCTATGGTTTCTTGGGCAAATCTTCTTAGAATTCGTCGTAGATTACGATTTTGACAACCGCTTGGTGCATTTTTTTTTGGTCCATACAAATTGACCCACTCTAATGTATACCCTGTCGTAATAAGGTATACGCAATTGTGCAGTGACAATAACCTGAAAGTGGGTATTACCCGACAGCTTGATCCTCAACTGCCTACCTAAATGAATAATTGTAAGCAAGAGAAAATACTGTCCAACTTCTCTAACTCAACTCGAATCACCCTTATCACTGAAAAAGGTTCGAATTATGGAGACTTCGACTTATGTTAAGTTTATTAAGTGTATTGCCAATCAACTTAGTTAGTATGTAACTATATACAATAAATTATTAATGATTATAAAGTTTTTGAGGATCATAATCCACATTGAAGTCTTATACTCGTCTTAATTCTATAAATTCTTAAAAATACTTGATTCAAGTACGTTTTTTGAATTATTTCCTTGCAATTGTTTTTATTATCTGAGCTCTAAAAAAACACTTCTCAGCAATATTATATGTTATGCTTTACAACAATTTCCTGAATACTTTCTCAAAAAACAATTGTATAATTAAGAATTTTAAGCATAAATACAAGAGTAATTTGTTTCTAGGCATATTATAAAGATAGGTCACACCTTTCCTTTCATCAGGCATGCATGCAAATTTATATAAAGGGTATGTCTTAGTCAAGCATTTTGCGCTTTTCATTTTTTTTCAACTTTGCTTTCACTTATCGCACCACAAAGATCGCCACAAAGGCCATGTTACGAAATTATTGGACGCACACACACTCACACTCACACACACACACTCACACACACACTCACATACACACTCACACACACACACACACAGTGTCTGACATGCAATGCAAATAGTCAACACGCCGCCACATGCCGTGCACACAAATCAAGGGCATTTGGGCCATGTTACCCCCCTCCCCCCCCCTTTGCACCCTCACTCCTTAACCTCCCTCCCAGCCTCGCGCACTTTCCGGAGGCGGGAGTGGCTGGCAAGCGGCAAGTGGGCGAGGTCGCTGTGGGCGTGCAAGTTGCCCGGCAATAGCAATCCAAATGGCGGCTAAAAGTCGCCGCGGCGTCGCATGTTCTTCTTTTTTCCTCTGGCTTTTTTTTGTTTTTTGTCGCCTGAAGTTGCCGGGACGACAGGCTAAAAAATTCCCCCCCCACACACACACACAAACACACACACACACACAGAAAATAAAATCATTCTAAAACGCAAGCTGAAAATTCTTGATTTTAGCATGTATGTATTTTTTAAGTTTGTCTATTGTTTAATTAACACAATATGCGAATTCAATGGCAACTCTGGCACTCTGCATTCAAATAATAATAAGTTTTTTTTTTAAATTTATTTAATTTTTAATTTAACTGTCAAAATATTTGCGGATAAGGATTTAAAAATTCGTACTCGATTTAAGAAATTTAGGGATTACCGAAATTTTGACACAGTTTGATATTTATTTATTCTGGAGTCCTGGATGGGTTTTTCCTGTGTAGATGCAACATATACATGTGAATATGTGGGTGGTCGCTTTATTGGGCGTGGCAGCCGTGTGTTAGTGCTGCCAATTAACTGAAACTGCAGAGTAATGTTTGCCAGGCGCGAAACTCAGTCAGAAGTTTGACTTTGTTTTGCATGTCGAAGCACACACACACACACACACACACACACACACACACACACACACCTACACTCACTTAAAGAATGACTTTGTGTGTTTAATATTTAAGTTATTGTTGTGGTGTGCCGGCTGTTGTTGCTGTTGTTGTTGTTGTTGTTGTTGCTGTGGCATTGACATAAATTTTGGTTGGCCAAATGAAATGGCAGCAACAACAGTGGCTAAAAAGCGCGCAAATAACAATAACAACAACAACAATAACAGCCGCAATGCAAAGGGCAAACAACACACGCGACACACAACACACACACACACACAACACACACACACACACACACACAACACACACAACAGAAACACACACACGCGCAAGGCACATAAAAGCAATTTACTCGCAACCTTTTTTCTGTTTGTTTTTTTTTTTATTATTATAATTTGTGTTTTTTTTTTGGTTATTAAGTTGCTGTTGTTGTTGTTGTTTTTACTTATTTCTGCAATTTTGTTATTGTTATAGTTGTTGCTGTTGTCGTTGTTGCTGTGCTTGTGACACATAACATAAATACGAAAAAAGCTACAGCGTATAGAATTGCGATGAAAAGCGCAGGAAAAATATCCAAGAAAATGCGATTCAGAGATGAATCAAATGGCAAATGGCAAAATGGAATATTCGATTTATGTTATTTGTATTGCAGCCATTGAACATTGTCAAAGGTTGAAAAATATAAATGAATCAATTTAGCTTTGCGGTGGAGAACAACTTTAAGCAAATGTGTCTTTAATATCTGACAAGGACTAAAACAGGCAAAAATATTTTAATTTAATTTTTAATTTAATTTTGAACTTCTTAACGTGATGTCTACATTTATCTCCAATATAAGAAGTTCATCTTTTGTTAAATCCCTTTAAGCTAAAGAAACATTGAATTACAATGCCATAGAAAAAGCCAAGGATGTTTTTCGATAAGCTGAAAACGGAAAAAGAAGAAAATAAAACAAAGACAGACAAAAAAAAAATTTACGTTAATCAAACTAAGTGTAAAAAATCCCTTAAATACACTTTTTAACATAGATGTCAATTTTGTTGAAAAGCTTAAATTAAAAGTTCAAAAATAATTTTCTGTTAAAACTGGACAAATTGTTTGTGTATCTCTCAAGGTTTCCTTCAGATACATACAGTATAAACATAGACAACAATACTACTAACATACTATTAGAAAGATCATTCTGTAGAATAGTGTTTAATTTTTTAGTTTTATCGTTAAAAAAATTCGATCATTAGCAAAAGCTTTCAACTAAGATAAGACTTACATATATAAGATTTGCGCTTTTATCAATTGATTGATTTTGATGTTGTCAAGAACTTCTTGACTTGCTATAAATCAATGCGATTAATTCCATACTAAGCTTGATATGTACATATATTACATTTATCGATAATTTTGGTTTGCAAATCTGTGGCATAACAATGAAACTAGGCTTGAATATTTTTGCACCTGGTTTTGCTTTGACCTTGGGCTCATGTCGTAAGCAAAAACCCGCCAACACACACACACACACACACACACACACACACGCAAACTCACACTAATGTTAATTACAGGAACTTGACTTATGCAACATGGCGTATGCGTAATGAGATATTGGGCGTCACCAACTAAGCGTAAGTGTGTGTGTGACTATATGTATATGTATATGTGAGTGGAGCTGTGTTTAGTTGAGTTATGCCGGCTCCAGTTAGTCGCCCAGATGACTACGCACATTCGTTTTACTTGGTAGTGCTGAATCAAACATTTTTGTGCGATTTTTGGCTGCGACAATGGCGACAACGACCAGCGACTGTCGACAGTCGACAGACGGCAGACGGCAGACGACAGACGACAACAACGGCGCCGGCAACAAAATCTGGCCAAAAAGGAAGCGGAAGTGATTGCCATTTTCGGAGTCGTTGTCTCAGTGCGACAGGGCAATGACTTGGACTTGGCATTTTGAACCCGTCCCCGTCGCCATCGCCATCGCCAGACGCCCGACGACTGGCATTACGCATACGCCATGTTAAACGAGCAGTGAAGCTGTAACGAGAGTCTGCGCTACTCAACAAATACCCTGTAATATGTTGCTTAAAACTTTGATTCTAAAATCAACAACAGCAATGTTCCGCTTGCATACTTTAATTCTAAATTTAAACACCTTTGAAGAAATATGCAAAAATAATTGCTCTTTTATCAAATTTCAAGTTTTTCTTTGTTTTTATAGCTTTAACCCATTAACGGCTAATGGGTATTTAAATACCCAAAAAAGTATTGACACTTTAAAAATTCTAGCTCGGGGCATGTGAGAGATATCGAGGCAAAATTTATTTCATAGTAAAGAGAAATAATAAAAATATAAGTATAAAATTTGAACAGTTTAGTTATCCTTGTTATACTTGTAGTTTTTTACAGGTGAATATCTAGCTATTTTTCTGCATACAAAATGTTATCGAAAATAGCTGAAAAATGTATAGAAATCGAAAAAATTAAATTTGAAGATAAAAATTTTTTTTTTGTTTCTTTCAACTTCTATGGTCTTCTAGGCACACATTTCCAAATTTCGTCAAAATCGTACCAGCCGATCTATGGGCAGCCATTAATGGGTTAAAATCATAATAATATTTTGAACAATTTTCTTCATTTGCTATGAAAACGTTCATACCCAATTATTAAAATAGTCGAACTTGTGTTGAATTGAAATATACCAAATGTCTATATGTTATGTGCAACTCCCAAGTCCAAGTCTATGAAGCTCTATCGTTTTGTTCCATATATCACCATAAATAAGTGAATATATTATTTTGTCACATTTGCACAGGAAAAATCCAAAATCGAGCTAAGATAATTGCTTACCAAGTTCACGTAGATCGTAGAAGTTGTACATATCTGCAATAAAGCCCTATGTTTGCATTTATGTACATATAGGGTATACAAATGTCTAAATAAAAATGATCTAGATGCCCTACATATTTGAAATATAACCTATGTTTTCTTTATACTTATTAATATACATACCTATGTATGTACATAGGGCATAGGGCACACATACATTTACATATAAGTATTTAGGAAGTTAAATTGCAAGGTCATCTGAAATATATCCCACCCTATACATACAAATATGTAAAGGGTATAGCTGAAGCAGACTCCAAATGCTGTGTAAAAGCTGTGCAAAGCCAAACAACAAAAAATACAAAATCAAATAAAGTTACTGTGTAAAGTTCATAAGGAAGCTTAAGCTGAAGCCCCAATGTGAACGAGAGGGAGAAGGGGAGATGTTGGAGGAAGAGAAAGCAGCAAAGAAAACGGCAAACTTTGAGATGCTTCAAAAAGTATTTATTCAATTTATTTATGTATTGTTTTTCAACTAACAAGGCGACGCATTAAAAGGCAACATAAAATTAAAAATACTAAATGACTAATTTATTAAAATACTAGAATACCAAATCATAAATATTACAAGTTGAAATCAAAGATCAGCTTGAGAATTGGCCATTGGCAGGTGGCGTTTTTAGCGTTTTAAGCTTGTTTTTTTTTTGCATTTTGCATTTTGGCTGTGTTTTGTATCTAAGTTGTGTGTGTATATTGTATATTGTTTTTGGGGATAAGAACTGTGCTTTGTTTTGGGTACTTCTCATAGCCATAGTCCTTGAATTTGTCCATCTCCCTGTCCTTGTCGCTTTTTTTCTTGTTCATTGCTGGTGGGTTCTTCCGGGGCCGATTCATCATTGGATCGTCCATGGTGCGGGAGGCTTGTTGTCGCACTTGAGCCGGCGGACCTGGTGGCTTCTTCTTCTTCTTCGGTTCGGGCGGTGGCAGCAACAATTGTGGCTGCAGCTGTTGCTGCTGCTGCGGCTGCTGCTGCTGCTGTTGCAACTGCAACTGTTGCTCTCGGCGTTCGAGAAACGCCGCATTCGCAGAGGCAACGGTGGCAATGCGTTGCTGCTGCTCGAGTTGCTCCAGCTGCTGCTTCTTCTTGTGGAACTGCACCATTTGGGAGCTGCGACGCCGCAATGCTGCCCCATAGGGCCCAAAGCCATCGCCAGTTGCTGCCGCACCACCGCCAACACCAACACCAAAAAGTCGCCGTATGCGCCGCTTATTGATGAAACCACCAAAGTTGACCGCCAATCCGAGTCCGAGTCCCGTTCCCGCGCCACCAACTGGACACGGACTGTGGGCCGCCGAGCTGCCAGCGTCGCTGCCATTGCCGTTGCCGCCAGCAACCATTTGGCTAAAGTTGCTGTCAAGATCACAGCTGGCGCTGCCGTTGAAGGTGCCGCCGCCAATTGTGCCCGCCGAGTCGGCGCCGCACGGAAACAGATATGTATTTAGAGTGCTCAGTGTTGTCGATGTTGCCGGTCGACTGATCGCGCCGAGACTTAGGCCATTGCTGCTGCTCTGATTGCTGTCGGGCAGCAGTTGCAATGTCAATGGCAGCGGCAACATGACCGCCGTGGAGCCGCTGATGTTGCCGCTGCCGGCGGTGCTGCTGCTGCTGTCATAGCTGTGCGGATTCACATAGATGTGATTGTTGTTGCTGCTGCTGCTGTTGCTGTTGCTGCCGTGAGCTGTTGCTGTCGCAGTTGCTGTCGCAGTTGCTGTGGCTGCAGCAACACCGCTGACAACCAGACTGCTGCTGGTGCTGTTCTCATTATTGTTGTTGCTGTGATTGTTATTGTTGTTGCTGGCAGTGTTGCTGGGCAGCTGGTGGTTGTTGTTGTTGCTGTGGGCATTGCCATTGCTGCTGTTGCTGTAGTTGTTGTTGTTATTGTTGTTGCTGCTGCGCGCTGGTGCTGTCGCTGGGTGTGGCGGTGTTGCAGCTGTTGATGTTGTCGTTGAAATGTCAACAACTTGACGATTGCTGCTGCTGCTGCTGGCAGTTGTTGTTGTTGCTGTTGCTCGTGGCTGTTGCTGCTGCTGTTGCTCATTGCCATTGCTGTTGCTGTTGTTGTTGGTGTTGGTGTTGCCATTTTGTGCACTCATTGTTGAAACCGATTGTTCAGAAAATTTTGAACTTTATCTTTGATATATATTTTGCAGATATTTCGCACAGTGTATACAACTTTTCTATACTCTTTTTCTATTCAAGTTAAAAGCTTAACTAGTTTATAAAATTCAATTTACTATTTCATTAATTTTTATATAGAAAATTTATTTTATAATGAGTTTGAATATTTCTTCTTTTTTATCAAGTTTGAGTTTTTTTTATTTATTTAATTAGTTTTTTGCATTATATTGATTACGTTGTTGACTTTTAAATAATTTGAATCTTTAAACGATTTCTATATTAAATTGACAATATTGTTAGTTTTAAAAGGATTTTAAATATTTTATTCATTTGTTATTATCATATTTGGGTTTTGTTAAAGCGTCGTTTAATTTTGCCTAATGATATTTATTTATTTTTTAATAGTTGTTAAAGTTGGCTTTAAAATTGTTGTTGTTGCCTTGTTAAATTGTGCATTTAGATAATTTTTGAAATTGAGTTATTTATAAATTATTAATTAGTTTTTTATTTATGTTTATTTTAAATTTGTGTATTTCTTTTAGTTTTTGCTTAGTTGATAAGCACATAAGTTTTCATGTTTTCGTTTTCACTGCACAAAGCACAATAAAAATAGGAAAAAAAACAGCTGTTGTTGTTGTTGCGTTAGGCCACTTGTTTATCACAGTGTAAGTGCATTGATAAGGCTAGTCACACATACACACACACACACACACACACACATATACATATGAGTATTTTATTTAAAAGTTATTTTAAATATTGCACTTCAAAAAAAAACTTGCAAAAAAATATGCACAGATCGCGGCTATTTTCGCGCTCTGTCTCTGTCTATTGTTTAGGTGTCTCTCTGCTTGTCGCTTAGTCCACACACTGTTAGTGGCCACTGTTATCAGTCAGAGCCACGTGCTTAACGCGCCGCGTGCCACAATTGTATGAACTCTGTGCCGTTAAGTTGACAATGCTCCAGCGCCAACGGCAGCAGCAGCAACGACGAAGTCCCAACACACACACACACACACAAACACAGGACAAGAGAGAGAGAGAGAGTGAGGTATATAAAAACGCATACGCACGAAGGCGCACGCTGCTTGTTAACTGGGCCGACAAGTTGGCTTACTCGAGACTCGACTCGACGCGACTCGATTTGACTCGGGACTCGACTCCGAGTCAAAGTTTTGGAGTCCTGGAGAGTCGAGCGCGCTTTCTGTTGCTGTCTGCCAGCGTCGCGACTTCTTCAAAAAATGCCAAACAATTGGCCAGCAATCTAAGCCAAAAGCGGCAGACAAACCACTTGAAGCACACACACACACACACACACTGAAATACACACACATATGTACACGTATAGTTGCTGTCGTGTTCGGGCTGAATTTCGGGACTGTTTCGGTTCAGTTCAGTTGAGTTCACTTCATGGCTAACCTAACTAAATGCCGCACTGCACTGTGGGCCATTTGACCGCTTTTTGGGGCATCAGTCCTCGTTCTTATATACTAACACATTCCAAATACATCACACTGTTATGTTATGTACTAGAGATGTACACATATTATTTAGTCTTATGTTAAAATAAGAACTGTAGATAAAGTGCAAATTTGTAGTGTATGTTGTTATGGATGTTAACTGTTCGGGCTTTAACGATATGTTGCTGCTTAAATGTTGTTGTTCTTGTCCGTGTCCTATTAATGATTTGTAAATTTAGCAAGTGACTAGTTTCAACAAATGCTTTTCGAAAGGAAAGTTTAACTTTGCCAAGAGCTGCAAGAAATTGTTAGCACTGTGTAAGCAAGTATCTATGCATAGTTATTCATAATAAAAAGCAGAGATTAAAACCCCATTAAGCGTAAACGAAAAGAAAAATTTTCATTTGACAAAAACCTTAAAACCGAAACTCTGTAAACCGAAATAACCGTTTAGTAACCGATTCATTCATAAGGGCTAATTTCGGTTTTTCTTACATCAAAAAAAAAAATTATTTTTCAATTTTAATTTTGATTTTAGATTTTAATTTTCTAATGCTTAATTTTTAATTTTTATGTGTAATATTTATGATTGAATTTTCATAGCACTGAAAAAGCGCAAATAAAATACATTTGTTAAATGAAATATGTGAACGTGTGAATGAAACATTGAGAAAGTAATGCCTTTTTAACTATTATTATTATATTGTTGATAAAATTAAATTTTTACAAAAACTTTTTTTTGTGAGCCGAAACCATACCGGTATTTCAAAACCGAAACATACATAAACCGGTTCACCGTTACGAAACCTATATTCAAAGATTTTGCGTAGCCGATAACCGAAAACCTCAATTCGAACATAACCGAACCCGTTACTGAAACCGATATTCGTTTCGGTTTTAATCCTTGATATAAGTCATTAATTACTTATTCAGAACAGTAAGTGTTAAGGTGAACTTTTCAAATGCCGATGAGAAATTCGTCTAGTTTTGTTTGCCATTAAAATAATAGCTTATAAGCTACTCAAGCTATTTAAACCCTTTTTTTTATAGTGTTATAAATACTTCCTAACCAATTAATTTCTTTTTTTCTGTACCGAAAAATTACTTTCTTCCTAATAATGCTAATAATAATATAATGCAGCGGTGGGCACGAAATCTGAATTCGAGAGCACTACAACAACATCAACAACAGCAACCCTATGAGAGTCTACCTAAGTTGGGAGCAGCGGCTGCTCCCGGAGCCACTGCGTGCCCACCGCTGATTAAATGCATAATGTTAAAACTTGATATTCGTCGCATAAGCTCACATGTTACCGACACAAATTAAAAAAAAGAAATAGAAAAATGATGAGCGCCCACTATTCTAAATACTTTCGAAGGTAGGCTTAACACAACACAGAGAACAAACTGTATTCATATAATTTGTGTAACCTACGAGCCCATAGTGCGCTGCAGCAGAAAGCACACACACACACACACTCATGCACAACACACACACACTCGAGTTAATCTCAACTCGGCTACACATCGGCAGGCAACTCGTGAACTCTGGCAAAAACTGTAACTGTAACTAATGTATTATTGTTGTTCATGTTGATGTTGTTATTGTTATTGCTGTCGCTGTCGCTGTTGCCGTTGCTGTTGCTGTTGTTGCTGCCAGCCGAGAAGGCAACATTTCAATTCGGATTTAGCGATTCGTGCGCCAGCCGCTTTTTTTAGTTCTCATTTCTCGTTTCTCGTCCTCGTCATCCTCATTGTAGTTGCGCTTTTTCTCATGTTTTTCTTTTGCCTGATTTCGTAACAGTTTATGCGCTGAGTGTGTGTGTGACGATTAATATAAATGTGTCTCCCTCTCTCTATCATTCTCTCTCGCTGTCTGTCTGTCTGTCTCTTTTTTGCTGTGCAGTTGCTGCAGCAGCTGCTGCCGCTTGTTCAATTGCCCCAGCTCAAAATCAACAACATCTGCAACACGCGGCGTCGCTTCATTGTCAACAACACTCGCTGTCATTGTTGTTGTTGCTGTTGCTGTTGCTGCTGTTGCTGACAGCGACAACAGCAATGATACTTTAACCCCTTATGATTCAGTTCAGACAACCATAACAAATATTCTCTCTCCTCAATTCCAGCTGCATTCACAATTGAAAACTTATGAATTTTAAGTAGTGCATTTATACCCTGTGAACAGTAGATGCTTAAAAGAGGTATATTAAATAAAAAGAGGCAGTCTTGATTACACAAATTGAGTAGCTATTATGTACAACAATGCTTTCTTTTATCTTATCATTTTATAATTTCTTTTATTATTATTATTCAATTAAATTGCTCTTAAATATAAATTTAATTCACTTTTTCTAAATATATTACTACGCGATATATCCTCAGCTTGCTCCTTGTGAGCCCACTGCTTACTAACTTATTTTCGTATCATGTTAGTGTGCTAGTCAACCTCCATGGTCAGTTTTTTAATTAAATCTACTTTTTTTTTATTATTTTTATTATTAAAATATTCATCAACAATCGTTCATTTGTGTTTCAAGTCCTCCATGGTCATAATATTTGTTAATGCACTTTCCCTCTAATGAACTGACTCTGCCCCTTAGCTAATCTGGTTATTCCCCAACGCATTGTGGCATGTTAGTCAGTCATTAATGACCTCCATGGTCACATTATTTGTAAATACGCTCATTAAAATGCCCGCATTTAACTTCCAATGCAACCACAACTCACTCATTTAGCTTGTTATACCTCGAAACATGTATGCACCATGTACATACATACATACATCAGCCTGTCAGCCTGTCATTTATGGCCTCCATGGTCACATGATGGCAACTCTAATGACGTCCAGATTATCTGCTACAAGTACATATATGTTATAGTACAATATATACTCGCACTGCACTGTGGCCTCACACAGTTCGGAGGTCACCAGCTGGTTGTCGTTTGGGGCTTTTGCTTTGCATGCACAACGCGTCGCATGCGCAATCTGGCGTCGTCATATGACGCATACGCAACGTGGCCCGCAACATGGCCAGATCATGGCTATGGCTAGCATACAACGTGCCAGCGGGCCATGCAAATTGCCCAGTCAGTGTCATTGTGAATATACTTAATATTATATTATTGTTGTTCCTGTTGTTGTTGTTCCTGTTGTTGTTGTCATTGTTGTTGTTGTTGCTCTCTTTGGGTTTCGTTTTGCATTTGCGGCTACAGAACAAAACAGTCGCAACCTTCATGGCTAATAAGCAGCCTGGCAGCAGAGTCACGGCACGTGGAATATACGACCTGCTTTTGCATGGGTCACACTTACTCCAGCAGGGCGAGAGGTGCACTCTGAAAAAGTGTGTCCACACTTGAATTGATTATTCTTGAATTTAGTACAAAACGATCTGAAATTTCAAATTCGGACTGACCGTTCCTAGGACAGCTAAATGATATAATATTCAGATTTAATCCAAACTTCGTCAGAGTATATTAGACAGTACGAAACATCAAATCTGTGAGAATATTATACAGTGAGCCACTAATGTCTTCATACAGCATAAATTTGTCAAATTTGCGTATAATAAAGATGTTTTGATGCGGGTTTCGTATATAAAGCTTTTATTCAATTAAGACCCGTTCTAATGAAGCAAACATTTCTTTAACCCATTAAGTACCCATCGAAAATTTTGAATTTTTAAAAAGTTAATTTTTCAACTTTTTCCCCCGGTTTTTTTGAAAAATATATTGATGCAGAAAAATTCGGCAGAAAAATTCTTCAAACAATTCTAAGCGTGACGGCAAACAAATTTTTTCAGAAATATTTTTGCTAGTATTTTTTATAATTATTTAAAAACTGCAAAAATATCCTCTTTTTGTGTGAAAAGTAGGAAAAGGAGGTTAAAAAATGGTTAAAATGATTTTTTCTGAGTGTAAGGGAGAGCAAGCGCGAGAAACAGAGAGAGAGAGAGAGAGATAGCAAAGTTATGGACTGAGAGGTAACAAAAAAAATATTGATCAAATTTTTGTTTGTCAGCGTTGCCACAACAGCAGCACGAGACAATAAATAAATCGCTAACAAAGCCCCCCCAGCTCCCCTCTCTCTTCTGCCCACCCCACCACCCCACCACCCTCGCCATTCCCTCCTTCTTCATCTGTCCGCCTACAAATAAAGAAAATGTCAAGCAAAACAAACAAACAAATAAATTCTCAGCTCTGTAATGGATCATCATCATCATCCGGCGACTCTCATGTCCCACCCGCTGAGATTGTGTCTCTCCGACTGCACTTTGCATTTGACATATGCACAAATAGTGTTCGTCTCTCACTCTCACACTCATTCCCTCTCTCTCCCGCCCTTCCCCTTTCAAATAATCCCTCCTCTTGCCACACACTGTGACTCCTGGTGTTTTGTCAGAAGGCAACACTCACAATGGCAAAACGATTTACGTGCTAAAAATAACCAAATTGATGGCGTCTTTTAGACTCCCCTGCTGCCCCTACCCCACCACACACACACACACACACACACACACACACACACACGAACTGCTGTTGTATGTGTGTGTGTATTTCATACAATAAGCAATATGACGACAAAAAGCGAGCGGGCGTTTATTTTTTTTGGGTATTAGGTAAGGGGTTCGAGACGCAGGGGGAACTGCAGGGGGTGGTGGCCCTCTCGGTTGTCGGCCAGCTGGTCATGGCCACGGTGAAAGCGAAGGCGAAGGCGAAAACCAAGCAAATCAATTAAAAAACGAAATAAGTGAACGCAGAGAATAATAGTAAATTATATTTTTCTGGCTTGGTGGCCCCCATAAAAAAAAATCAACCAAGATTCCTTTGACACACTCTCAGTGCCGTCACCCCACCCTTGACTCTTTTTCCCTCTTCAGCTCTTCGGCTCTTCAGCACTTCAGCTCTCCTTGGGGTTTGACCCTCGCAGCGCCACTTGATGGAATTCTTTCGTGCCGCTTGACATTTCCGGCAGCGACTTCAACTGCGGTCGAGTCATTGTGCTGCTCTCCTCCGACAGCTGCCTTCTTACCCCTCGCCTCAATCCCCGCCCTCTCAGAGAAAATACAATATATCACGTCTAACTACAACTAGCATAAGTTAAAGCTTAAATTAAAGTCTAAGCTTAAATCACAAGCAAATTTGTTACGTTCATGAAGCGCTCTTCGGACTGTCTGAGATTTCAGTTGAGCTGCTGACACTGACTTAAAAATACTTGAAATGTTTGAATGCTTACAGTGTTGTACAACGTCCAAGGAATGCACTATGGTAAAAAGTCCGATATTTTGGCATTAACCCAAATTTTTTGTTGTTCAGTTTTTAAAAAATTTTTGTATTTCCTAGATCAATAATAATAACTTAGCTTCATGTCAAATTTTAAAAAAATTCAAAATTATAAATTAGTCTCACTAAAGTTCATGCCAAATTTCAAGTCTCTATCTTTATATTTAGAGTTTATGCAAAAATATCCGGTTTTTTTACCATAGTGGAATGGTTGATTTACATTAGATCCATTTTGTGCAGTCATTCAGGGAAATCTTGTCCAAAAGGGTTTTTCTAAACCACGAATGTTGACTACGAAATGTTTACAGAAATTGGAAATTTGTCTAGAGTTTCGCTGGCATGACTGAACTTTCAAATAGAATGTGCATTCTTAAATTCTAAACACATTAATTTTAAGGTAATAAAAACATTCAAGCCCTTTTTTAAGGATATAACTTGGCAGATCGGTGTCTATCGGTAGCTAAAATTGGTGATTATATCAATATCAATTCTCAATTGGAAATATGATATGTAAATCGATATGTCTTTGAGCTATCGCTACACAAAATCTGGGCTCGAATCCCCCCGTCAATTAAAAAAAAAAGAAAGGTAAAAATAAAAAAAATTAAAAAAAAATTAAAAAAAAATTTATAAAAAATAATACCTATAAAAAAAAAATAAATGTTTAAAAAAACGTTTAAAAAAAAACGATGAAAAAAAAAACGTTTAAAATAAAATCTTAAAAAAAACGTTAAAAAAAAGTTTGAAAACAAAAGTTTAAAGGTAACGAAAAACATTATAATTAATAAAAATATTTTAGACTGAATTTAAGAATTTCAGGATTGAATTCGGGATTGAAAAAATCAAGTATTTCATACTTGGTTTAAGAAAAAAGATTGAATTCGGGCTAAATATCCCGGATCTTTTTTTTCTGTGTATCGTAAGCCTAAATATGTGTATTAGAGTGCATCGAATTGTATGGGCCCGAAAAAATGAAAAAATGGTAACCCACTTTCGTAATCTGTGGTCAATTCTAAGATGTTTTCACAAAGAAACCATAGTTCTAAAATGAATTCCTGGTCCGCGCTTTTTGAGTTGAAAATTCATTTTTTTTTGAAAATTTATATCTTGGTTGTTTATGGTCCGATTCTGACAAACTTGGTGTCAATACTCTTGTTAGGACCAGGACTTTTAAAATTCAACAGAAAAAAAGGACGAAATGTCCTTTAAACATAATTTTCATCCTTGGACGACGATTTCGCGGTTCGCCTCTATACCAATAAATTAGTCAGAATTAAAGCTATTTTTTGGCAAAAAAAATTTTATTTTCCCTGAACCTGTATTTTTTGTTAACAGAAAATGTAACACATATTTTATTAAAATTGTGTTAAAACTGTATTAAAATAGGTTTTACATTTTCCTTTAATAAAAATTACAGGTTCAAAAAAAAATTTTATTTTGTGCCAAAAAATAGCTTTAATTCGGACTAATTTTTTAAGTTAGAGATGAATCGCGAAATCGCCGTTCCAAGGATGAAAATTATGTTTAAAGGACATTTCGTCCTTTGGTTCTGTGAAATTTTGAAAGTTCTGGTCCTAACTAGTGTACTGACACCAAATTTGTCAGGATCGGTCCATAAACACCCGAGATATAATTGTTCAAAAAAGTTACTTTTTCAACTCAAAAAGCGCGGACCAGGAATTCATTTTAGAACTATGGTTTCTTTGCGAAAACATTTTAGAATTGACCACAGATTACGAAAATGGGTTACCATTTTTGGTGAAAAAAATCGATGCACTCTAATGTGTATTACAATATATCGAAATTAACTACATTCAAATTGTTAATGTTTTCTACTATCGATACCCAGTATAAAATCGCTATATCTCTAATGTACTTATATTCAGTCAGTCCGAAAAGTGCTTCAATCAACTCGAGCTTTTATTTAAATAGATAATAAGTATTTAATCAATATATAGTTACATCATCTTATAGTTATCCTGCATGACGAACTGCTTCTGCCTGTTCGATGTTTGGGCCACAAACAACAAATCACAACACAACGGTAAAACACATGCAAAAAAAATAAATGTAAAAAAATGAAGAAAAAAATAACGAACTTTAAATATTGCAACAATTTTAAACAAATCATTTCGTAGTGTTCATAATGAGAACAGACAGTCTCTCGCGTTGCTCTTGATTGTTTGATTGATTGATTTGATTGACTGATGACTGATTCATCCTCTACCTCTTCTTCTTGTGGCGCATCTCAGCTGGCGAACGCACCGACGTCGCCGCGTGCATAATTCCCGACACCAGCTTTGTAGTTGAATTGCCACGCCTCGCACCGCAATTAACAACGACAATATCAACGAGAACAACAGCGATAACAGTGACAACGACAACGACAACAACGGCAACATTCAGAGCACCTCAATGATGTGAACGGGCGCGCGCGCCTCTTTAAAGTGCTGCCCATGGATATGGATCTGGGTGCGGATTTCGGGTTCGGGTTCGGGTTCGGGTTCGGGAATACGATTCTGGTCTATGTTTTCACTCGGTTTCGTTTCTAGACCCTGTACTTAAAAAATACAAAGGGTCTGTTAAATTTGTCCCATAAGTATTAACATTTTTTATATTTAACCCATCAGCATCAAAAGCCAATTCATTATTTCGTATCAACGAATATAAAAGCTAGACACACCATATTTGGCATGTAGGCTTCCCCATATACGTGGTGCTCATAATGTGAAGTTCTACTTATATTGTGCTTTTTAAAACCACTTAGCGGGATAAAGATTTTAAGCAGATAAAATTCTTGTTACCGGAAATCCATCAATAACTATTAAATACAATTTTTATAACCTCGAATTGTTATACATGATCCGTATTGTGATGCCACAAGGAAAGTAGAAGGAGAAGTATAATTTAACTTTACTTTTTTTACTAATTATTTTATTTCTAATTATATTTATATTTACTTCTAAATAATATTGAATAATTTAAACTTTATTATATTTTAAAATCGATGTTTATAATAGGGAATAGTGCCCTAATAAGAGTTCGCTTATAGCACTTGGAATCGAATAAATAAACAATCAAAACAAAACAGTTGCTAGTTGTGAGCTTAAGAGATTTTGCAGAATACATACAGGGTCTCTCACAGTTGGGTTCTATTGGCCATAGCCTTTTCTACTAGTTTTCGTTTTGTTTCGGCGAGAGATCGGCAAACATGTTTCTAATTGAATTTTCAACCCAGCGAGGGTTGCATTACAAACCTTGGCTTTTGCATAGAACCGGAAATGCACAGAGAATCAGAGAAAAGAAAGCGAAAGACAGAGAAACAGAGAATGATAAAGAGAGAGAGAGAGAGAGAGAGAAAGAGGTCTTAAAATTATGACTGACCAGTTGACCGAGTGGCGTTTTTCATAATCGAAATAAAAATTTGCAATGAAAAACTGTGCAAACAATGGAAAGGTCTAACAATGCGTGAAAGGGGGATGGGGAAAGGGAGGAGGGTGAGAGAGGGGAGGAGGGAGAACAGCACGCGCGCTTGTTAGCGCAATTTAAGCTAGGCTCAAGGCCAAAACACTCGGCCGCTGTCCGTACTTAATAATCGGCCACAATATGAGCGGACCCCCTCCCCTCCCCACCCCTCCCCACCCTACACTACACAACACTACACTACACGACACTGCATTACAATACACTTGAAAATAGCATTCTTTAACGCATGCTTAAAATATTCCACAAAGCTTACAACATTTGATATCACTGAAAAAATGCACTGTTAACATTTTTGCGGAGAGAGAATTGAAAAATTATACTTTTCTTTAAATATTTCATGACCGATTAAAGATTACCGACTCCCTTATTAATTGTTTTCCGTGTAGACTACAGCACCCAATTCCTACCTCTCATACTTAGTTGCATTGTTTAACCCTTAACATCGTCTGCATATGCGGCGTTAATTAGCAGCAGGCGACAATCGATGATGACAAGTAAAAAGCATAACTGTAAAACACAAGAAACCACACACACACACACACATACACAAAGTTCATTGGTCAACAGCTGTGGAGGTCAGCTTACAAGTGGCAAGTGCGACAATTGTCTCAACGAAAGAATGAAATATGTAAAGCAGCGGTGGGCACGCAGTGGCTCCGGGAGCAACGATTGCTCCTAGCTATTTGTTTGCCTATTCGAAGCCGTGAAGTCGTTGTAGTTGTTAATGTGAAGTGACAAAGTGACTGACAACCATTTAAATATTAATTCAGTTAATAAATATAAATATAAATAAATGGATTCATAATGCCTGGCGATATGTTTTTTTTTTTTAGACTAGTCAAAATTAAGAGATAAATTTGCAAAAATCTTGCATAAATCAGTTTGATTTGAAACTCTTCAAGATCGTTCACTACTCTACATAACCTAAGGCAACCGCACTTAACCTGGCCTTAAGTTAAGAGTGCTTAAAACACAACGATATGAAAAGTGTTTACGCGCACATAAATTATGCTTTGTTTTCTTTTCGTAGACAGCAGTTTATCGATTTCTGAGCATCAATAACAAGCGATAACACATGACGTATACGCAATAAACAGAAAAGCAATTAAATAATAAAATTCTCGAAAGAAAACAAACTACATATTTATTGGTGAAATATTTTAGAGAATCCATAAGTTGTATCTTCGTTAAAGAAGATACACGAACAAAAGATATACATATGTATAAGTTTATGCCAATATGCGATAGAGAATTTCTTAGCTACCTCGAATCAAATCGTAAATGTAGAATTTGGCATATTGTGTTTCTAAGTAAATATTTAGAAAATAATAAAATGAATTTTTAATGCACTAAAGCAGCAGTAGCTGAAGAAGAAGAAGAAGTAGAAGAAGAAGCACAGGCGGCAACAGCAGCAGCAACTATTCAATACGAGGATGGAGAGCGGAAGGCAGAGGGCAGAAGGCGGACGGCAGTGGGCGGTGGGCGGAGGGCGGAGCGGAGCGAAGGGTCTTACCTTGGCGCTTGGCTTAAGCTGCCGTGCGTCGTCGTGATGTGGGCCATACAGGCGATCCATTAACTTACTCCAACGCACACTCTTGGTTCCACTTGGGTTAACACTTGGTACAATTCAGATTCAGATTCAGATTCTAAGTATTTGATGTATTTACAGAGGGGCAGCGGGACAGCGGGATGGGGCTGCGCAGGTATCAGGGGAAAGTTTTGTTACTCTATCTAGCGTATATATGTACATCTACATCTACAGTTACAAATACAGACACAACCGCACTCAAGACGCTGAGCTGTACAATAAATGTATATTTATATGTTACGTATACGTAATATTGTTATTGCTGTTGTTGTTGTTGTGGTTGTTGTTGTTGTTGTTGTTGCTACTGCATATATAGTAAGTACGTATTTATGGAGGAGACAGCGAATAGACAGACAGACTAAAGTCTAGATATATACATATATTTATATTTATATTTATATTCAAATTCAAATGACAAAAGAAATGAAACGAAACGAAACCAAACGAAACAATTTTCTCGGTGTTTTCTTTTATTTTGCCGTCGCGTAAAAAGGGGGGTGGGGGTTGGAAGGCGTATGGGAGGCAACATTTGTCGCACACATTTTTCACATATTCAACAATAACAGCAACAACAACATCAGCCTCACGAAAATTGGAAACTTTGAAAATATCACAAGAGCAACAACAAAAAACAAAAACAACTCATGAATTCCACACGAAGACAACGAAGATGTTAATGAAGACAACGACAACGAACGAAGATGGAAACGTAAACGAAATCGCGTAGATAGGCAGCAGGACTTGGACAGGGGGGGACTAGAGGGACTGGGGATCCGACGCTGGCAACGTCATCGGCGACACTTTTCACATCATTTGCTTTGGGGCTTAATTGCCGCCGCCTATTTGGAATTACATATCAAAACACAGCACAAACCGTTGGTCAAATTCGCGCGCGACACACAAAAAGCAACAAACAACGCTGGCAACAATAAAAAAATATATAAAAAAAAACAAAAATGTTTAAATATTATGAGAACTGAATGGAGACGCACTGGAAAATTATTGTTGGCCGTTTGCGATTGTGGGGCAAGTGCGAAGCGTTCACCGGCGTGCGCGTTACTGAAGATCGCTGCGGCGGCGACGCCAGCGGCTCCCGTTGCTGCTGACGCCGACGCCGACGCAGACGCCAACGCAGCTGCTGCCGAGGTGGGTGTGGGTGCAGGGGAGGAGGGGGTCAGACAGCAGCCACAACAGCAACAGCAACAGCAATAGTGGCAACTGCGACGTTTTGAGCAAATCCAGCGCATGTCGCTCTACTCAACACAGCTGCTCTCCGATTATGTGTGTGTGTGTGTGTGTGTGTGTGTGTGTGTGAGTAAGTGAGTGTAAGTGAGTGTATGCAAAGTGTTTTTTCACGCAAATTGTTTTGCAGCAGCCGCGAACGCAACAGCAACAGCAACAGCAAACGTCAACGGCCAACGTCCAACGGCCCCAGAAAACCAGCTAAAACCGCTTCAAAGTGCGTTTATGCGCTATGCGTTTTCACCGATTTCACAAAACACAAACAACCACTTGACAGTTTTTCGACATCATCACAAAATTAAAAAAAAAACTAAAAAATTCAAAATTAATATTAATTATTATTTAAAGACGGATTTAATTATTGTCAATTTTACTCATTACTTTTCATGGATATATGTTATAATAATCAATTATATAGTAAATTAATTTTTTAGTAACAGTTGCTTGCAACAGTTCTGGTCTCTACTCTAAATAAAACTGGCAGCCCCAATGCAAACAATTTATTTAATGCCACGCCCACAACTCAACTTCACACACAAATTCTTATCATGCACTGTGACTGCGCATAAACGACAGCAGCTAACTAATAAGTAGATAATGCCCAGCCTTGTTCACCTGTCTCGAATTGCAGAGCAGTTTGTTGCATGCCCCAGCCTCGGCCTTGTCTCATATGCAGCACAAAGAAACGATTTTTACGAAATGTGAATTGAAATGATAAATTTTTGGGATGATTCGACAAATTTGTATGCCGTCAAAATAAAGAAAATGTTGCTATAATATTCAATAATGCAAGAGATTTCCTTACAAAATTCAACTGATTCTCTTCAATTCACTAAATAGTGGTAGGAATTGTTCGAAATTAGTTGGATCCTATTCATAATTTTGATTTGATACTATATTATAGTAATTGAGTAAAATTCTCTGTATGATTTCGAAACTTTTACTTTAAATCTAAACAACTAACTATAACTAACTATATATGTATAAGCACTGACTATTTATATAACAAAATTAACTGATTGGAATTTCAAGTAATTCAAACGATTTCAACAAAAACTAAAACTGAAGCCAGAACTATCGATTACACAAACTGCTCTTGAATCAAATAAGTAAATGTCGCTAACGAGTAAAGTTTTAAATATCTCTCGAGCAACAACAGCAACAACACAGACCAACAGCAGTCCAGGGTCAAGGCTTGATAGTTGAATACTTAGTTAATCTGAAAAGTTAGCAACTAGTTGTTGGCCATGATAAGAAATTGGTATAAGTATTGAAGACCGTCAATCGAATAAAGAGCAGCAACAAACAAATGGTCGAGGCAAATGCAATTATAGAAATTGCACAAAATGTATTTCTGCACTATTTATTACGGTATATGATAAATTTGTTGGATCTGTTTTTGGGATGCAAACAACGTCAGCTGGCTGCATAGAAGAAGAGACGTATGTACATCTGTATATCTATATAGATTTAGGATCGTTATGAGGCTATTTATGACGTAGAGGCAACAAGACAGAGATAGAGAGAGAAAGAGCTAGATTTAAAGCTAGATAAGTGCTGTTTCCAGCTAAATCTTTCAGCACCATTTACCAAGTTATTAATGCGTTTTATAGCATCAAGAACAGCAACAACAACAACAACAATTACCACTAATAACAATAAGATGAAAACGATGATGCGCGACCTTCACTTTTCTTCGCTTTTCTGTCGGCTTTTCACTCAAGAAGATTGCGTAAAGCGGCCATCGGCTGAGATATTTGCGATACGCAGATACTTAGATACATAGATACTCTGGCACAGACGAGTACTCGTACTCGTAGATGGCAAAGTTGTTGCCTTGTTTTCGTCAATTGTCGACAATATCGTTTTTAATGCGCCTCTTTATTTGTTTGAAAAGCAAAAAGGCAAATCAATCCAAGCGGGGGACAGCAAGAGGGGGCAACGCTGGGATGTGGAAACATTTTGAGAAATGCCAAGAATAATTTTAATGCATTTTCATTTTCATTTTCGTTTTCATTTTGAAAGGCAACGGCAACGCTCAAGTATTGCCGATTGATTGCTGTTGATTTTTGCCAGAAAAGTGATTTTAACCAAACAAATAGCTAAACAAATTTTTGAAGGAAAA
This sequence comes from Drosophila recens, assembly GCA_037043495.1. Taxonomy (NCBI): domain Eukaryota; kingdom Metazoa; phylum Arthropoda; class Insecta; order Diptera; family Drosophilidae; genus Drosophila; species Drosophila recens. Next base: position 644,519 of record JBAMBJ010001057.1, on the reverse strand, counting down.
ACGGGGTGTGGGGAGGGGGGTTGGGCATACACAGAAAAGAAAATCATACTATTCAGGATATTATTGCTAAAATAATACAATATGCGGATAAAACATTAACCAGTCATAAAAATTTTATTTCACAAAAAGAATCATTATAGAGCCCCAATAATAAAAAATTTGCGGAAAAATGAATACAAAATTGTACTTAAATCAAGTATTTCGTACACCGCATGTGATTGATTTATCCCAGAATCCCGGATTTTTTTTCCTGTGTAGAAGCTTGCGGATTTGCGTTTCTTCCACACATGAGTAACAAGTTGTTGATGTGCGAGCAGCGCGAATTGAGTGTGTGCAGTGCAACTGAGAGTCTTGGAAGTCTTAGAAGAGGAGGCTGATGGGGTCAGGAAACGTTGTGTGTACCCGTTACAGCTTGCGCATTTAATTGAGTCATTCTTTATGAAAATTGTATTGCTTATTTGTTTGCTCGCCAAGCGTTCAACTGCTTGATTGATCGATCGATCGATCAATTTGTACAGTGTACTATACACTGCGATTAAGGCACAGCAGGTGAATTGACACAGTCGACTGCCAACAACCAGTGCAATCACCCCACTGCATTAACTGTGACGTCAGATTTGACACAATAACCCGTTAAAAATGCCCAGCTTCAAATCAACGTATGTAGATGCATGTCAAACAGAACCTAAGTGCAACATGTTGCAGCAGCAAGTTGTCGCAGCATGTTGCTCAACTGAATTGTGGGCTGTTCTCATTTCCGTTCCATCCAATGTGCTGTCTGAGGTCTCATTTGTTATAAAACAAATATCGACAATTATTATAAATAGTTACTTCCGTTTCTTTTCATTACATGTATGAAAGTAATATAAAGTATAAAATGTTTCATTTCACCACTCCTATGTAAAAAAATGTTCAGCTTTGATAAATTGTATTTTAGTTAGGAACATTTCATTAGTTCTATGAAATAAATGTACTCACTTATGTTTCATTCCCACATTTCTCAAATAAAAAGTGTTTTTTTTTTATATTTGAATTCATTAATCTAAAAACGGCACTTTGATTTTAATATTTTTTACTGAAAGTATTGATTATTCTGGTTCTATTTCATTGTTCCCATGAGTCAACTGTAACTATAACAGAGATCTATAATTAGTTCAAAAAAGCTGTCCTTACTCTACGAAATAAATCCAAATAGAGTAAAATTGCTATAGGTAATGAATATCTTTAATTTTCAAAAAAACATGAAAATCATGTAACAAATTAGCTTTCAAAATTGTCAATTAATTGTCATAAAAGTTCTTCTGTAAAAACAGAAAGCACTTTAATAGAGGAATAGAAAAACTTCGTTACAGTAGAAAATATAAGTATTGAAAGTAAAATGAATTGTAAAATATGAAGGGTGTTCCACGAATATTGTACCTGCGACATTCACAATAATATTGTTTAGTTCTTGCTGTGAACATTTGTCTCAGTCTTAGCCTAGGACACAAACCGCATGCACATTGCGTTCTCTCATAGCATTTGCTTGGCTCGTTAAGGTTACGATTAGATTGGTTCAAAACTCACCTGCAATGAGAAGAAAGAGAGAAAACGTGAGATTGACATTAACAAAGTGCACTTGCTATTCATGTGATGATGTTGATGATGGTTGATGATGATGATGATGATGAGAGGATGTCAAGAGTGGAGGTTAAGCGTTGTCGTTGACGTCACAGCAATGCAGTGTGTGTCTGACCTCGTGACCTCTTTCAAAGTGCCAAAGTTCAAGGGACATTGACACAATGTCAGAGACTGTTATGACAGTGACTAGGGCAACTGTGACGTCAGCAGCTTTCGGTGCTTGCATGTGAAAGCTGTTGCTGTTGCTGTTGATGCTTGTCGATCATCAGCAGAGCTTTCAACGACGCGACGTCAATGAGCTTGCGAGAGAGAGAGGTCAAGAGCTTGACTATGATGTCATTCCACTCAGAGCGCCATCTATGGAAAGCTATAGCCAAAAAGCTAAGCAATGTGGAAGCACAATTCAAGAAGCTTTAACTTTCGAACTTCCAGTGCTTAAATTTTCGAAATTTCAACAAGTTTCGTTGTGAATGATGCAGGCAACGTTGACGTTGACGCTAACGGCGACTGTGGCAGCGACAGCGACTGCGACAGCGACGTCAACGGTGACTGAACATCGTCGGCATTTGTTGCTCAGCACGTGCACAGCATTCGTTGAGTGTCGTCGGCAAACATCGCGACGTCGGCTCATTTCGGCTTAAGACAGCTCGGCAGCTTCTGCGGCAGTTGATGTTGTTCCGCCTCCGCCCACAAGGCAGCCCCTCCCCCTTCCAGCCCTCCTCCTTTCATCAGCTCTGCGCTCAGTTTTTGAGACATTCATGAGCTGCTTACGGGGTCCGTGTCTCAGTAGCTGCGTGTTTTTGGCTTGTCTTTCTGCCTGTGAGTGTGTCTTCTGCGTGTGTGTGTGTCTCTCTGAGTGTGTATGTGTGTGTGTGTGTTTAGCAATAAAAAATGCTGCACTGCCGGCTCAGGATGCTGCTACGTGCCACACACTTGGAGCTTCTTCGTTCCCACTGTCGCCTGCTGCTTTTTATTTTATTGTCTGCGCGCTGCCGAAACTCTTGATCCGTCAAAGCAGCATCCCACTCCTCCTCACCCGCCTCCTTCCTCCTGCACCTCAATCCCCACTTCACATTCCTGTGGGTTATTGAACATCAGCGACGTCGACGTCGACATCGCCCTCATAAATATGCAAAGAAATTGCAAACGAACTAAACGAGCAAAGCCAAAAAAAAAGATGGATAAGAAAAGAAAATAAGAGGAAAATGCAAAAAAAAAAAAATAGAATAAAAAGGAAGCAACAAACGATGCGATGTCGAAATTTCCTCCTTTCAATACGCCCAGGCATGGTAGCGGGGCGTGTGAATATTTAAACTGTGCAATTGCCACGCCCACAGCGCCAATCAAGGCATTTAAGAAAAACGAAGCAGAAGGAAAAGAAAAGGAAAGGAAAGAAAAGGAACGAAAAGAGGCACAAGCATGCACTTGGGAGTGTCCTTTAAAATGAATTGAACAAACTAATGTAAAGATTAATCTTCAGGTCCATCAACTCAGACTGTGAACGCATTGAAATGAGAATCCATTTGCTAATTTCTCGATTCGCTGCACTTAAAGTAAACTTGGTAAAACAAACCCTAAGAAGTACTTAATAATGCACATTGAGCTCGCTTGTAATTTTAAGACATAAAAGTAGCTCTTGGATATTTTTTATTTTAATGCAACATCAACATTAATCACTTATACAATTTACAAAGCAGGTAAAGAGTCATGAAAACTACTTCAGTCCCTTGGCAACTGATAGTCAACTACTTAGCTTAGGTTTGTTTAAGTGCAAGCTCTTTTTCTTGAGGTGTCTGAAAGTTAAGCAGACAGCTTTAAAAGCGCATTAAGGATTTTTGTTGAACGGGGCGATCAAAGTTATGAGATGATAGTTTTAATATCATTTAAGTAGTTTAGCAAGCAACTTTCTTAAAAAGCACACTAACGATGGGGTTTCAGCTGCAAATTTTAAAAACTTGATTTTGTATTCCTGAATGTCAAGTTTTTCTACTTATAACACCCAAAAAAAATAGCTTTAATAGCACATTAAATCACACAATTTAAGGTGAAATGAACAACAGACAACTGAACAATTATTCAACAATTTGTATTTAGCAGAAATGCAAGTTTTTACTTTATATCATGGGAAAAACTAGCTAATTAAAATAGAAACTCAGTCTGCTTGACAACTGTTAACTCAAGCAACTACAGATTGCCTTTTAAGGGATTAAGTCGACTTTATCACAATGCACAATATAAGTATTTGCTAGTGTTTCAACTCAAATTCATTTTTTTAAACGCTACATTTTCAACTTTTTACGGCGTAAGCAAATCTGCTTGTGGCATTTAAGTTGCATTTGTAGTTTTCGTGGGTTTCATTGTTGCTATTGCTGCAATTGAAGTCATCAAATCTTGTTGAAAATGCACCTGGAGCTGCTATAAAATTGCTTGGTTAATTTGATTTGCTCTATCGTATGACATTACTCATACGCCACATTGTCACCGTTGGCTTATGTTAAGCCAAGAGCTGCCAGATTGAGCCATGTGTCTACTTTCGCATTTGGTCACTTGCTCACTTTGTCAGTTAGTCATTTAATTTGCCATTTTCATCACATTTTTAGTGAACTTTTAGTCACTCCTCTTTCATGCCTCATACCCCATTTCTTTATGTTGTCTAAGAGGTCACTTTAATGGCCAACAATTTGACATTTTGATTTAGATGCTACAATGTGATTTTAGCTGAAACTGTTGCTATAGCAGCCAGAATTGTTGCCGCTGTGGCTTGTTGCTTGGCATAACATAAACATAATCGGCTTATTGGCAATGCCAATGCCTCTCTTGGCTCTAGTTGAAAACTGATTTTGCTGCCAAATTGCGAATAGCAAATGGCAAATTGTTGCCGCTGCTGCCGTTGCTGTTGCTTCGATTGATGTTGCTACTGTTGCTGTTGCTGTTTACCTTTGCTCTCAGTTGGCCTTTGTCCCTTGGCTCAGCTGACTGCCGTCTGATACGCGCTGAGACTCTTCTGCCTTACCTTAAAAATGGCTCAGAAGTTGCCTCCTTATAATATTATATGTAAGTAAGAATAGAATACATTGTTGCTGCTGCTGCTGCTGCTGCAATTGTTGCTGTTGTTGCACAGATAACGAGCTTCTCACGTCCCATTGACTTTGACTGTCTTTTGTATATATTTTGGCTAATGGAAATTGAATTCGCTAAACCACTTGGATCAAGAAATGCAAATGAAGTGAAAACTACAGCGATGGGAGAAGGAGCGGAGCAAAGATTGAGAAAAGTGTGCTGTGAAAGGATTATCTATCTAAAGAATTATAATCCAAGACGCAATGTAGCTAAATTTCAATCCGAAGAACGTTTTAAAGTTTCGTTCCCCTTTAAAGTAATTTGAAAATTTTTATGTTATGCAAAGAAAATAAGACAACATTTATTCTAGAAACTATGGGTTAAGTTATTTTTTATTGACTTTAAATTAATTTTTCAGGCAACAATACATCGACTACTTTTATAACTTTACTAAAAGAAAATTAAATTTTAAAATTATTTTTAAAATAGATGTTTTCTCAATTTGAGAAAATTGATAAATACAGAAAAACTAGCAAAGAATTTCATAGGCAATATCCTTATTCAAAATTCGATTAGTTTCCTTTAATAATATCTAGATAAAAGAATTAATTAATAATAAATCAGCGAAAAATCGCATCAGCTTCAGTTGGAGCAAGTGAAAAACTCTCAATGCGAATGCCGCACTTATTTTAAATAAAATTTCTTACTAACAGAGAATGATATTGTACTATATACATATGTATATGTATTGTGCTTTTTAGTACATATATGGATTATGTTATTGCTGTCTAATGAAGAGAACATTTTGCTGCAGGAGGCGAAACATGTGCGTTTGTTGTTTTTATTATGTGCGGCCTCTCCTTTCCTCTCCTGTCCCCTGCATAAACTTTGTCCCTTCCTTGCCGCAAATCGAATGCAACTGGGCGCATGCGTTGGCCCCAAAGAGCAACACTTGCCCCTAGCTCTCTCTCTCTCGCTCTCTCTCTCCCACTCTCTCTCGCTCTCTCTCTCCCACTCTCTCTCGCTCTCTCTCTCCCACTCTCTCTCTGAATGGGAGTCAGGTGCTCATAGCATAAACTCTTTTATTATATTTAAAATGCAAAATAGACTTTCCTATATCCTTTTCGTATGTGTGTGTGTGTGTGTGTGTGTGTGAGTGCTGAAATATGCAGTGAATTCTCAGCTAGTTGGAATGTGTTGGCCATAAACAACTGTCGCTGTTGCTTTCTCTTTGAAGTTGCGGCTATGCATAGTTAGCTCTCTTAGAAAAACAAAACCAGACACACACATACACATACACACACACACACACACAGACTCGCACACACACACACTCGCACACATTGAAAGTGCCGGCGAAAGAAGCGGCGCTATGAAAAATTGTCGCACAGCAAAGTTTAGTCGGAAATTAGACGGCAACGCGTTCGGTTTGACAGTCTCTCACGCTCTCACACACTCTCTCTCTCTCTCTCTGTCTTGCTCTTTCGTTCTATAGCCACAGTGTGGCCAGCAAGTGTAAAAAAGTTGTTAAACACATCAAATCAAATCAAATCAAATCAAAGCATTTTGGGACTTATGTATACGCGTAGGTAAAAATAGTTTAATAGATCCCCAAATGAAAGTTACGCTAACGTGCTGAGGAAATTAACGCAAACCTAATGAAAAACCTAATGACTTTTTGCACTTTGCGGTTAACCGCAACTAACCGCACCACCCGCACCACCCGCACCACACACCGCCATCAAGCTATTGACTTTAGTTTGTTTTCCTTTCACAACTTTAATGTTTGGACACCGTCTAGTTTAGTGTGTGTTTATATTGTATGTGGCTGGGTGGTTGGGTGGTTGGGTGGTGCGAATGAGACTGGACGGGGGTGCTAGACCCTCCCATATTTATTTAATAATACTTAATGCGAATAGAAATAGGAACATGAACATGAACATGAACACATCAATTCAATTCAGTATAAATAGAGCGCCCACTTGAATGTTCTAAAAATAAGAGCGAACCTCAAAGATTATTTTGATTTCCATTTCCATTTCGATTTGGATTTTATTTGAATATGAATTTGGTTTAAGTTTTGTTTTTTGTTATTTTTCAGTTGGCCTGCACTTGTGGGCCATAACTCAAAGAGCTTGATCAATTGAATGCCCGCGAACAGGTGCTGAGAGCTAAGAGCACTCAAAGATGTTTCTCGCTGTTAATCAGAGTCTGCACAACTCGAAGAGACGTCGCGAGGAGGAGAAGAAGGAGGAGGCAACAGCGACAAGAGACAGACAGTCCCGAGAGACAACGGATTCCACAACACAGCTGGTGGCCAATATGCTTATGAATGGCAACAGCCCATCGGAGACAGAGACAGCGACAGCAACAGAGACAGCGACAGCCACAATCACTGTGGCATCCACAAGACCCAAGGGGACCAAGGGAACCAAATGCGATAGCTGCCAGCACATGCAACAGTCGGCGGCAACAGTCGGTGGCGGTGGCGAGCCCTGCAACTGTGCCTGCAACTGCATCAATAAACTCGATGCCAGCGCCAATGTGCGCACCTCCCTCGTCCTCGTCTACATTTATCTGGGCGCCCTCACCCTCATGCTCGCCACCCTCGCCATTCTCTTCTATACCGACAGCCAATCCAATGAGGAGTCGCCAGTGACGCCAGCAATGCTCAACCAGAGGGCGTTCCACGCCCAGTTCCAAGGTGAACTGCTGCGATCGGAGCATGTGCTGCGGGCGATGGTCACACAGATTATGGAATCCAATTATCCCTTGAATAATGTGGGGTAAGTGCGAACTAGTTCCAGTTCATATAAAGTTTAGTCTTTATACCCGTTACTTAAAAAATAAGTACTATAAAAGGGGATATTGCATTCGTTGCATTGCATCTCCGACCCTATAAAGTATATACCCCAGGGAAATAAGTATATGTGGATGAAGTTATTAAAAAAACATATACTTTTAACACAAAAAATTTGATGCAGATTTCTTAAAATATTCTTATCATTTAATTTAAGTTTGAATGACACAAAAATTTCTTTAACCCATTAAGTACCCATGGACAATTTAGAACTTTTGTAAAAGTGTTTTTTTTCTACTTTTTTCCTCGATTTTTCACAAAAAATATTTTGATGGATAAAAATTTTTCAAACAATTCTAAGAGTGACTGCAAAAAAAAATTTTCAAAAATATTTTTGCTAGTATTTTTTAAAATTTTTTGAAAATTGCTTTAATGGCACTTTTTGTATGAAAAGGAGGAAAAAGTAGGAAAAATGGGTTAAAATAGTCATTTTTAGGATTTTCAAAAAATTTTAAAAATACTAGCACAAATATTTTTGAAAATTCAATTTTTCTTTGTATTTTGCAGTTCCGGAACTAGTTCGAACACAAGTTCCAAAATCAGTTCAATCAGTTAATTACAAATTCCGCCCATTACACTCGTTTCTTTGCAGTTCCACCACAGCTCAGCCCAGCAGTCTGGGCATCAGCGTTGTCCGCAACGAGCGTAAGATGAACGACAATTTCCTGAGTCATGTTCCTGGCGGGAAACGCATTCGCAGAGACATCGCCTCATCGTCACCCGCCTCCATGCACGGCAAGTACTATAAATCGGCAATCGGCAAATCAGCACCCGGAACCGGAACTGGCTCAACAGTTTGAAACTAACTAACTAAATACAATATGTTATTTGATAACCTGCAGCTGATCCACTGATTGAGTTCTTCAATCCGAATCATCGCAAGGCGCTGGAGGAGCAGGACACCGAGATACGCAAGCGAACTGGCCTGAAGGGCGCAGCTCCAGGTGGCGACGAATGGATATATCTGAATACATATTGCCGTGTGCCGGAGAAGATTATCACGGGATTCTGCAAGGGCACGCAGGACTATTGTCCGCCGGCCCCACAAGGCCCGCCCGGTGCGGTGGGCCCCAAAGGACCCACCGGCAATCCAGGACTACCCGGCATACCCGGCCCCAAGGGCAATCGTGGTGATGTCGGCCTGCCGGGCGCACCCGGAGTCGATGGGGTGGGTCAACTGGGCGCAGCGGGACCACGCGGACCCAAGGGAGACGCCGGCGGCACAGGCAGGGCTGGCCTAGATGGCCGCGACGGCGTGCCAGGCGAGCCGGGGCTGGACGGTGTGCCGGGTCGGGCGGGGGCCGATGGCAAAAACGGGCTGCCTGGCCGCGACGGCAAGGATGGCCTCAACGGCAAGGACGGCAAGGATGGCATGTCCATAACAGGTCCGAAGGGTGCTCAAGGGCCGCCCGGCGAGCGCGGACTAAAGGGTAAGGAGATCATAAAGAAGATGTCGAGTCAGACAAACCAGACAAACCAAGAAATTCTACTCAACTTCAACTTCAACTTCAGGCATTGCTGGTCCACGCGGGCGTCCTGGCAAACCGGGCACCAATGGCACGCCGGGCGTGCCCGGAATCAATACGTGGAAGATGCAGTATCCCAATGGCACCGCCTCCAATGATCTGCTTATACCGCCCTCCATAACAGGTGAGATCCAACATTTTAGTAAAATTTGCACTTTACAATTTAACCTCCGGATCGCAAAATGCGAGTTAAGGCTGCGCGCACACTCGAGCTGAAAGCGGAACTTACAGTTGAGCTTATAGGCGAGCTGAAAAGTTCAGAGCAAAACTAATAGATAAGCTCAGCTTTCAGTGTGCGCACACTCATACAAGCAGTGTGTTTGTTTTTTTCAAGCTGATAAGCTCAGCTGCAAGCTCCGCTTTCAGCTCCCAGTGTGCGCGCAGCCTAAAAGTTTTAAAATATCATTTTCAATAATGTATTTTACCGAATGGAAAATTTATCTAGATTTTGTAAATGGAACATAAACTTTTATTTACAAAAAAAAAAAAAAAATTATTTGTGCTTTAATTTTTGGTTTAAATGAAACTAAAATTTTCAAATAGTAATTAATTTTCTATTTTTTAATCATAATAAAACCCTTTAAAAAAAATTATGCATACAGATATGTTACATATAAAAATGTAATTAATTAAAGCGTTCTATTTTAAAAACAAACAAAAAATTGTAATTTAAAACTACTTTTTTTTATAAAATGGAACAAATATTTTTGTTTTTAAGATTTATATTTTAACAATGAAATTCGCTTCGATTCGTAAATTGTACTTTTAATCATTCGCTGATCTAGACCTGACTGCACCCAATTTCCGGCGCAGTGTCATCGTGGAGGAGGGCAAGACCCTCAACATGAGCTGCTCGGCGACGGGCAATCCGCAGCCGCAGGTGGAATGGCGTCGGGACGACGGCCGCACCATCAATGTGAATGGCATTGAGCGTAAGTCCGCTTGCATGACCAATCAATCTGCCAACCCATAAGCCCATAAACCTAATCATCTAATCATCTAATCATCCCCAGTGAGCTCCGTCAGTGGACAGTTCATCAAGTTCACGAACATCACGCGCCATCAGATGGCCGCGTATACGTGCCACGCCAACAACGGCATTGCACCGGTTGCAAATGCCACATTTCTCGTCGAGGTGCACTGTAAGTACTATATTGTGTGTGGCATGATATGGTTGGGGGCAACACTATAATCTCTATATATATCGCCTGGCAGTTGCACCCATGATCTCCGTGTACCGGCAGATGATCTACGCGGAGTATCAGAGCAGCGCCACCCTGGAGTGCCAGGTGGAGGCATTTCCGGAGGCCATTCGCTACTGGGAGCGTGCCTACGACGGCAAGATCCTGGATCCCAGCGACAAATACCGCATCGAATCCTATCCAGATGGGTGAGTCAATAGCTTTATTCAATTACTCTTCACTCCTCCACTTTTCTAATCTAACATATTGCAGCTTTAAGACCTCCATGCGTTTGACCATCAGCAACTTGCGGAAGGACGACTTTGGCTATTATCACTGTGTGGCACGCAATGAGCTCAATGCCACAATGGTCAATTTTGAGATAGCACGTAAGTTGCACATACGATCAAATATTAAATATTAAATAAAATAAAATAATTCCTTTTGAAATGACAGCTCAGGATCCCAATAGCGAGACCCCCTATGTGGGTAATAATGTCAAGGTTTATGGCCAGCGACCGCCCGAAAGCGAATGTCCTGTCTGTGATCAATGTCCCGATCCAAGGTAGAGTCTAACTAACTAACTAAGCAAAATATTTAACCAGAGTCTCCCACTCTACACTCTTGTCTCTTTCTCAGCCTGTATCAGTGCAAGGATTCCATATTGAACAACTTTGAGATACAGCCAACGGGTAATCGCAGCTATCCTGGTCTGCCGAAGCGCGTCAAGAGTAAGTACTCCCAAAAGTCGAACTCTCCTTATATGTATGTATCAGGGGTGATCCTGATAAATAAACACTGAGCTTAACAAAAACACCTACCAGAACATTAGCAAATTTTTTTAATGAAATAGAATTGAAATGGCCAGTTTTTAAATTCATCGGGAGTGCCACAGAAATCGCTTTCGCTTGAATTTCACCTCAATTTCATTTCGCTGTGCCACAGCTCAATTCGCAGAATAATTTTACGCGAAATAAGTAAGATATTTAAATCTGAAAAGCTTATTGTTCTGCAATTTAAAGAGCAATGAAAAACCTAAAAAAGTTGCTAAACAAACCCTTGGGTAATTTAATCTGAGAAGGTGTCAACCCTCAGCAGCCTAGTTCGAAAAGGTTGGTAAAATTGCTAAAAAAAAAAAAAAACATTAAATCATACGAAGTTCTGTGGCACCTCGGAAATTTCCGTGCGGAAATGCTTTCTGCGGAATTCGAATTCGCTTGCGATTTCTGTGGCATCCCTGTATCTATTTTTTCCTTTTTCTTTCAATTTAAAGAGCCTATAGATCTTCCCTTTAATGTCTAACGAACTTTTCCGTATCTCATTTTTAGCCTGTTATTTGTATGCGGTGGGTAAGCCCGTTTTCCACAAGGTTGTGAATGAGAAATTCGGCTCGTGGTTGAGAGATGCTGCCCCTAGGGATATTGATCGAGAGAAGACGTTTGTGACGAATGAGAACGATGCGTATAATCTATTTGAGTTCTCCACACGCATCCAGTATCGCATGAACAGTGTGCCCAGGCACAAATACGAAATATCCGAGGGATTTCAGGTGAGAACAGTTGAAACCCAATCACATAACATATCGATATCGATAGTAACTCAACTTAATTTAATTCTCATTTACTCATTTAGGGAAATGCACACGTCGTTTACAATGGATCCTTCTATTATCATCAGAAGAACACGGATTTGGTTGTTAAGCTGGATTTGACGACCTCCAAGAAGACAAGTAAGTGATAATGAGCGAAATCCATTAATTTTGTTCTATTCTAAGTATTTACTCCCCATTTTTCACTGATATGTCAGGTGTTCAATTGCCCTACGCCGGAGTCGCTGCTGGGAATCGACTCTACACGACTGACCACAATTTCATGGACTTTAATGTGGATGAAGTGGGTCTTTGGGTTATCTACAGTACACATGACTCCAATAACACGCTTGTGGCCAAGGTAGGTCAATTAAGATCTATAGTAAATTTGATATTCATCCATTTGTGTCATATTTATTTCAGTTGGATGCTGAGACTTTGAGAATGCAGTACAACTTCAATATCACATTGGATCATAAGCAATTCGGTGAAATGTTTATTGTCTGCGGCAATCTGTATGCCATCGATTCGGGCACGGATAAAAATACCCAGATACGCTATGTGGTTGATCTCTACAAAGGGAAACTGCTCAATGCCAATCTACCCTTCTCAAATCCCTTCAGCTATACGACAACAGTTGGCTACAATCCCTTGACTGTGGTATGGTGTATGCAAAAACGTTTTATTACTCGACAGATCTTCAATTTGTTTTGTTTTGTTTTGTTTCAGGAACTATACTCTTGGGACAAGGGAAATGCACTCACATATCCCATACGCTACAATGAGCATCGTTTAGCTGCCGAAAATATCTAATAACGCAAATTGTTTCATCAAATAAATATAAATATAAACTGTTCTTTTTTTTACCACAATCTCACAGCGTTCTTCGACTTATCGGGGATTTGGGAATTATACTTAAGATTCTTGACTTTAGCCAACAGAATATGCGGATAAAATGGCAACCCTTATGAATTTAAATAAAATTGGAAAAACGTTCTTGAATCAAGTATTTCGCACTCCGTAATTTCCAAGATTGCCGAACTTTTGACATCGTTTGCGATTGATCTTATCCTGAAATCTCGAATTACTATATAAAGTCAATCTTATGATCAAATTAGATATGTATATCTCATATATATATTTTTTTAGAAATGGGATTTCTTTCTTCATTCGATTTTCTCTCTCATCATCCCAGCACTGCGCAATTTTCTTAAGTAAACTAATTATTTACAGGGTATTTTCTAGTTGAATAGTCCCCTTTATTTGTTCAGATTTAAATATGCGTCTCAGATTGTCTCAGTTTCTGCTATCATCATAATTGACCGGGTAAATATGGAAAATGTCTCATAATGCGATGTAATTAATTTCTAGGTGCGAACTATTAATTTGTCACAACAAACAAATGGAAAATCTAACAATCAGTCGATAATAACAAACAACAAATATCACAACTTCGGATGAGCTTCTAATTAATAATACTAACAATGCTTTCTCGGAATTCAATTAATTAATTCATCCTAAAGTAAGAAAATTGTGTAAATAAAATAAAATTGGGCCCATTTATAATTTTTATTGACTTTAAAATTTCCACTTAATTCCTAAGATTCAATTATAAAAAATGCATAAAAACTGTGAAATACTTGCTAATTGTTTGGAGCATTCGCTTAACCCAACCAAATTTCAAAATGGCAGTATAATGAAGTTAATTGTTGCCCAAGCTGAATGTGAAGTTGATGGAATGCCGCAATGCCAAAAAAAATAAAAGGGGGAGAAGGAAGAAAACTTTGGATATTCCGTCTGCAGCTTTACTTCGGGCAGTTTCTGTTGACGTTGACCCTAATGAGCTAAAACGAATCCTCGTTTGTCCTTGCGTCTCCTAACATGTTGCACAGCGATTCAGTCTGTAATTAGCTGCGATAATGTTGACATTATCGTCGTCTGCTTCATCAATTATGTGTATGCTGCCTGCTTCGTGGCTCCTGCCTCTCCTGCCACTGCCGTTGCCACTGCCAATCTTGCCTCCAGCTACGTGCGGCAAGCGACATGCGGACATGCGGACAGTGGCAGCAACAAGTTCAGTTGCAGCATCAAAACGGTCACATTTAAAGCTGCGCGCACACTGGGAGCTGAAACAAACACACTGCTTGTATGAGCGTGCGCACACTGAAAGCTGAGCTTATCTATTAGTTTTCTTCTGAAGTTTCCAGCTCGCCTATAAGCTCAGCTGTAAGCTCAGCTGTAAGCTCTGCTTTCAGCTCGCAGTGTGCGCGCAGCCTTAAGCGCAGCCAGCGGAAACTACGCTGTGTGAGTGTCATAAAATCTAAATATTAAAGCAAGAGACTTGTCATTTGGCATAAACTTTAGATAGGCTATAGTAGAATTTATGTATGTTTTTTTTTTTTTTTTTTTTTGTTAATTGGACTTGTCTTCAGCCCACTTTCTCTCCGACTCAGTTTTTTTTTAGCATGAATGCACATCTGCAACTTGTGATTTATTCAAGATAACAAGCAAAACAGGTCAAAAATAATTGCAAACATTTAATGCAAGATGGTTTTGTGAATAATCATTCAATAAAAATATTTTGATACCGTGTAATACACAAAAGTTATACGCTATAGAGAAGGAACTTACTTAAAATTTGTATTAATAACGTATTTTAGATACCTACAGTCGAACTTCCCTAACTCGAACTTCCCTAACTCGAAGTCTCTCTAACTCGAACAAAATCGAGTGGCAATACTTGGCAAATTTCATACAATTCTACTTCCCTAACTCGAAGTCTCCTTAACTCGAACCTTTTTTCGTGGATAATGGTGATTCGAGTTAGGGAAGTTCGACTGTATATTCACTTTATACCTTTTACGAATGTAGTTACAAAGATTTGTCCCGTGCTCTATTAGTTCAAATGGCAACTCCTAGTCAGCTGACTTCGATCGAGCTTTAAATATTAAAGCTAGTTCCTTAAAAAAAAAAAAAAAAAAAAAAACACACAATTTTTTGCTGTCTGGAGTCCATGGATTTCGAATTTGTCCATAGTGCAAAAGTGTGGAATGAGTTAATTTGTCATTTGCTGGGGGCATTGACTCACAACTGCAACTAGGCTTAAACCAGTAATAAGTATGTTACATAGCTCATGGAATGCCCAACTGACTGACTCACTTACTGACTGACTGATTGACTGACTGGCTGATTGACAAGTTGGCAATATGCAATACGCTCAGCGGCATCGAAATCATTTCGTTGTCTGACAGTTGCCGCGGGCAACCAACGAATTCTCCTTCTCCCCCCCGTTCCATTTTCCAATCCTCACATCCCCCTTTCTCTTGCCTTTGCTGTGACTCTTTTCAGTTACATTGATTGCTTTGTGCTCTTGTGCCTCCCACCCACATCGCATCTTCTTCTCCGTCTCCTTCTCTGCCCCGTCCCTTGTTGCCACATTTGAATTGCATTCCACATTTGCCTCATGTGCGTGCCACATTCATTTGAGCAGCAGCCTCCCAATTTCGTTGCATGTTCCACAATTTGCATTTTTCGTTGCCAGTTTCTCCCCCCTGCCTCATTGTCTCCTCTCTCCTCTCCTTCCCCTTCAATCTCTTTATTCAACTATGCTTCTTGTTTGCCTTTGTAATTGCCAGCGCAATTTCAAACTGCTTTTCTCGATGGCTCTCCGAAATGTTTTGGCCATTCCCATCGGCTTTTGGTAATCAATGTGACAAGCAGCTGGATTTGCCTTAACCACTTTTGAATCGGGATCGGAATCAGGCATCGATAGTCGAATTCGAATTCGAATCATTTAGGCCTAGTTTGAGAGCATTGAATTCTAGCATAATGAAGTACAAGCCAATGCCAAAAATTACTCTGCCCTAGAAGTTTCCTTACAGTCTACGAGGCTGGGCTTAAAAGTCATTGACTTAAGTAGGACTTAAGTGGAATCAAATTTAACTTCAATCGAATCTTGTAAGCAATATTCTTTAAGCTTTACAATTAAAACCTGCATTAATCACAGAAACAAATTTTTTTTTTAATTAACATTTGAATCCATTCCAATTAGGTTTATTTTACCTTTACCCCTCTAGACCCTGTACTTACATATATTTTCCCTAAATCAATCCCTTCAAGCCCTCATCAATCTCAACATTATAGAATTTTCGAAAAAAGAAAAACGCCATAAATTTATTTTATTTGATTATTTTATCACTTTACTTTCAATTGGCGGCTGTGTATTCAATCATCGTTCATTCACATTCGAATCAAGCGCCATCTGGCGTCCAATTTGAAACAATTAATTTAGCATCTACTCGTACAGTGTGACCGTTCATGTGTAGCGTTATTTTGATTTATGCCGTTTTAAATATTACACGAAAATTTGGCAAAATGCCAAAATGCAAAAGCAGCTTGACACGAACCCCTTGAATCTCCCCTGGAACCCCGTTTTTGAGCCCAACAAGCGTTTTAGTTCATTTCATATCATTTTTCATTTATTTTTTTTAAGTAATACTGTTTTGTTGTTGTTGTTGTTGGCACAGCTGCTGTTGGACAACCATTTGTAAAGATAATGCGCCGTTGTCAAATTGCCAAAACGTCTGCGAGAGTATATAATAATGGCGAGACGAGTGTTGAGTTGAGTGGTTGAGTGGCTCAGCGGGTTAGTGGGTGAACGGGTGGTGTAACTGGATCAGAAACAGCTGCTTAGTGTTAAGCATTTTTGGCAGTTACTTTCACTTGGCTTTCCCTTTGGCTTCAACAACAGCAATTGTTAACCTTTAACCCTTTCCCGCATCTTTAACCCTCCACTGGTAAACAACTTGTATTTATCGAGTTTCAATTGCAGCTTAAAATTACAGTTACAGCATTTATAATTGCAAATGGCAAATGGTATTTTAAATGTAGGCTATAAGGTTCCTTTTGAAAAATAAATTTTAAGAAATTATTATTTGTTTTTTGTTTGCAATATATCTCGTAAAAAATTGACCAACTTAAAAAAAAAAAAATTCATTTAAGTTTTGAGAGAAACAGTTTTCATACCTTCAATTTTGTGCAAAAAACAATATATTATTTTGTCAATTGTTTTTAATTTTGTTTGTATATTAAGCGTATACGTATTAAAAACAAAAGTGCTTAAAATTAAAGTCACAAATTTACTCACGACCAATAGAATTCTTGGCCATTTGTTAGATACTAATACGTCAGAGTGGGAAATCTTATTGTGAACCCAACCTAAAGATAATTCTTAATTTTCAAATGCAGATTTTTATTATTTTTTTTTTCGAAATCGGGACAAATGTGATAAGAAAAAGTCTCCGTGCTTGTAGCATTGGAAATATATCAATTAATACGTATAATAATAAAGCGTTCGTAAGAAAATAACTTCATTTAAGTTACTGAATTTTGTGACATGAGCAACTCCAACAATCAGGTTAACTAAGTAGTGTGCATGTGTGAGTGCGATTGTGTGTAAGTGTGTGTGAGTGTGCACTAAGCCATGAAAACCAATACAATTTCATGGGCATGGTCATGAGTTGAAGGTCTGTCCGGCTTATGTCCGGCTGTTGCCAGTAACACAAGTAGGTAAGTTGCATGCTAACAACGACAACGGCAATTATAATGGCGACAGAAACCACCTAAACCACCTGAACCACCAGACGATCCACCACCCATAGAAACCAGCTAACTAAGGCTGCGCGCACACTATGAGCTGAAAGCGGAGCTTACAGCTGAGCTTATCAGCTCGAAAAAAAAGAAACACACTGCTTGTATGAGCGTGCGCACACTGAAAGCTGAGCTTATCTATAAGTTTTGTTCTGAAGTTTTCAGCTGGCTTATAAGCTCAGCTGTAAGCTCCGCTTTCAGCTCACAGTGTGCACGCAGCCTAAGTGCCAATAATCATGATGATCAAAATGTGCCAAACTGACGAGGCGTTAAATTATTTCTCATGATACTAGTGGGCGTGGCAGCTCAATTTAAATAAAAACAGACTTCTCCATATCGATTTACATAACTAGCCGGTTATTAAATGTGTTTCTTAGCAATAACAGTAAATTTTAAATGAAACCAAACGGATATGCGAAAGAATTGTGACTGTGACTGTGAGACTTATTGCACTGCCAACTGTTTCGGTTTTAGGCAATTGGCTTTAATATGCAAATTACGGCAACCAGACTGCAAGTCTCTCAGTCCATTTTCACATTTCTTAGGCACACGTTCTTAAAATTTCAAAAGCCCAACAATTTAGGCAAGTTTTAAAGCAAACACAAAAACACAGAGACTTTTCTATACTTTATGACAGTTTTGAACTTAATTAATCTCTTTCTGCTGTCACAGATAAAATTAAATTTAAGTATGAGTTGATGCAATAATTTATTAGCAGCGACTAGCGCCTTAATTTAAGAGCTTTGTCCTGTAGCACTAGGAATCAAATCATAATAGATAATAGATAAAATCAAATATTTGAAATCTGAGTTTTAAAGTTGTGTCAAACGAATTCCCTCATATATGTAGGTATTCATCAATTTCCATACAAAGCTTGCCAAAATTGAGCTATCAATAATTTGAATAGCAAGTGAATCCAGCTAACAACCAAAGACAAAAGCCTCTTTTATGCTCTTTTGGTTCATTTGTCAGCGTGGATTAAGATACAATGGACTGCTAATTTTGGAGTCTGCTTTGATTTAATTCAGATCCTATTCTGATCATGTGCAACACTGACTGATTGACTGATTGATTGATTGATTATTGTGCTAAAACTGGCCGAGGCGTGTGCAACTGCCCCACATACATATACATATATGTAGTATTTATGCACACACACACACATGATGCTTCTATTCCGTTTGCACATTTGACATGGCAACTTTCTGGCTGTCGCACTCGTTCACAAGGCACAGCATTGTGTGGCAGACAATGGGGCAGGTTGATGCAGGCTGCTGATGCCTGTCGTTTGCTGCGTGCCACAAACAAAAGCAGCAGGCTCACAATGCCAGGCAACAACAACAACCAGAAGTAAAACAAGAACAAGAAGAAGAACAGAAGCAGCAACGCTTGTCATGCCTCAAAATAAACAGACACACTAAAACACACACACACACACAGACAGACGTACACAACATTTGATGACGCCGCCTGCGCCAACAGTTTGGTTTCAACACTTGGCCAAGTGCAGCCTACACAATGGCCAAGACACGTCAGCAATGCGGGGGCTGAAGAAAATGCGAAAGTGGCAGGGGCAGTGGCAGGAGGGGCAGTGACAGGGGCGGGACAGGGGCAGCAGCTGCTGTACTCATTCATTGTGCTCTTAAATGCGTTAATTGAGTGCTGCCAATTTTTGTTTTTTGTTTTTTCATCTTCAGCTGACTTTGTTTTTGTTTTGTATTTTGATTCTGTTCTGTGGATTCTCGTTCTTCTCTCTTGGTTACCACTTGAAATCAAAGCAAAATGTTCATCTCTGTGTTTTTTTAATGGTTGCGCCAATTGAAATGTTAGCCAAGTTATTTTTTTTTGTTTTGTTTTTTTTTTTGCTTTTGTTTCGCTTTTTTTGGCGACATTTTGCATCGCTTCGCATTGACACTTTGCGTTTTATGACCGCCATTAAAATGCCAAATGACCAGGCATACACCCACGCACAGTCGCGAGTGTATATATAGCACCACTTGCCCCTTAGCCCGCTGCAAGCCTGTACAGTCCGCACAGTCCACTGTGGTAAAAAAAACCCGATATTTTGGCATAAACTCTAAATACAAAGATAGAAATATATAGCTAGAGGCTTGAAATTTGACACAAAGCTTAGTTATAATATTCAAAAATATATACTTTTTTTGTTATTTAATTGGATCTTGTCTTCCACCCCACAAATAAAAAAAGTAAATTTTTTTTTAATCTTAAATTTAAAGCAATTTATTTTAAACTTTCCATGCTTGCTAATTAGACTAAAGTAGAATTTACAATTTAGTTTGTTTTTGTAATTTGACCATGTTTTTACCTCGCACCCCATCTGAAGCTGAGAATAATCAGATTTTCAGCCAAAATTCACACCTACAACTTGTCATTTCTTACGAAAAGGAACCAAATCGAGCAAAAGGGTTAAACTAAATCTGATTCTGGATGGTTTAGTAATTAATCTTTACTCAAAACTCTCGTGATGTTTTGTGATGTACTAATCTAGAGCTTAACGGAACAGGAACACATTTGTTAGTTTTTAGCTAAAAATACACATAAACAACACATTTGACAATTTCACAATAAAACACAAATACTAAAAATCTCTACTACAACCGTTTTTTAAATAGCTTTATCAGCATTATTCAAATTTATCAAATTTTATTATGCTTACGAAACAAACACAATTGCTTCTGAAAGTTGCAATTATTTTTTACGCGCTTTTTCAGTTCATATGGCAGCGCTCAATCAGCTGACTTTGAGCGCGCTTAAAATATTAAGGGTAGTCCTGAAAAATCTAAATAATTTATATTTGCTTGCTTTGGAGTTTTTTGATTTAGGTTACAAAACAATTTTTTAGATACTGAACAAAAACAATTTTGAATTGAAGCCAAAATATCGGACTTTTTGACCATAGTGCATTGGTTCGCTTTAGTGCACTTCAGTGGACGACCCTCGACGCGTGTTATGGCCATTGAGGCGCTTATGCGCTCATTAATTTCGCTTGAGCGAAGTTCAATGGAACACCCTATTTACCAGCCCAACTCGACTCCAAATTACAAGTACGAGTGCGATTGGGAGTGCGAGTGCGAGTGCGAGTACTCGTACTGCTATCTGCCACAGACAAAGTACTGCGAATTTCAACAGGCAAATGAAAAATGATTTCGCCCCGAAATGTTGCTAACTCGCCAAATATCGCGTCGCGTGTTGCGCCTCTACCCACAAAAAAAAGAGAGTCGATAAGTATAGCCGGAAGCAGAGGGAGAAGTAGAAAAATGTTGGGCCAGAGTCAGCAGAAATTGCCCCTAACAAATGACCAGCAATTAGACAACTGAAATACTTACTAACAGCAACAGAATGTAAATGGTTTTGCCCCAAAGCACGAATCTAGTTTAAGTCCACACACACACACTCATACCGACTCCCAACAACAACAACAACGTTATACTATCGTCTACATATAACTCGTGTGTAATCGGAATCAGGACAACATTTCAAAGGTGTTGCAACAATGAAATGTTAAGCACAAATCGCATTAAGTGTGTTGCAATTTTAATACTTGATACTTTAACGATTCACAGTTCGCGACACAACATTTGCCGCTTCTTATTCACTCTACTGGCCAAAATAATAAGTACACTCGTTTAAATTCCGTTTGAATGATACAAAACTTTCCTTAACCCATTAAGTACCCATTGAAAATTTCGAATTTATGTAAATGTCGACTTTTTCAACCTTTTTCCTCGATTTTTTACAAAAAATGTGTTAATGCCGAAAAATTCTTCAAACAATTCTAAGAGTGACTGCAAAAAAAATCTCTTCGCTTGCATTTTTAATAATTTTTTGAAAATTGCTTAAAAGGCACCTATTCGTCATTTTCATACAAGGTAGGTAACATATCCAAATTTGTGTTGAATTAATTTTTAATTATTGGAATTGAATATTATAATTACAGCAATTTCAATGGACTGTATCCCTGGCATGCCAATGACTATACTTATAAAACTGTTCATATGATGATACGGCCTATACAATGATCGTTTGCTACATAAAAACGTTTAATAAAAATTTTGAAGAAGTTTATACGGTGATAAAAATAATGGTCACAAATTAAGATGTTTGTCAAAGAACTTAAAGATTTGTGCCAAAACGTTTGACACATTCCACGCGTACAGGGTATACAAATAAACAACAATGCAGTTCAGACATACAATGGTATGCAAATTCTTCAGTCAGTCGGTCGAACCAGTAAATACCCCTTTATACCACAAACATACACACACACACACACACAGACACACACCTTGGTGTTAACTTCCCTAAAACGACGACAACAACAACAAAAACGATAGCAGCAACACCAATGGCCAATGATTGGGCACAAAAGCTGCGGACATTTCAATTTCAATGCAAAATAGTTGACTAAGTGTTGCTGTTGCATGTGTGTTGTATGTGTGCGTGTGTGTGTGTGCGTGTGAGTGTGTATACACTGTGGCATTCATATCCAAAGTATTTCGTAGCGTTGGCGTTAAATATTACGACCACGTCAACTTCTTGTGCTGCTGTTGCCGTTGCCGCTTGTGTCTGCCACATTCACAGCCACATCAACTGGGCGACCCTTTGCATAAATAACTGCAACGCACACACACACACATACAACTACATATATATGAGAGGCTTATAAAATATTCATATGCACATGCCAGTCCCGTGCTTTTGAAGCTATCAACACACACACACATACATACAAGCAATGGCAACGCCCAAGCAAATGGAAAAAGTTTCGTGCACAATTCTATAAATTCAAAGTTTACCTACACATGCAACACACACACACACACCACACACACACACACACTGTTTGTAAGGAATGTAACAAAATTTATGAAAATTTCAAAATGTTCAACTGTTGCACACTTCTCTGACACACACACATACACACACGCACACACACATGCAAAATATACTCACACACAAGCAAAAAGTAACAGCGAAATTTTGTGTTGCCTACTTTGAGGCGCAACATTTCTATTAGACAGCTTGGCGAACACGGCCAGATCTCCGAGCAGCTGAAGCAAACCCCAACGCCAAAAAAAATGTATTTAAACAAAAAACTGAGAGCGACCCCAATCCCAGGACCACCCTAAACCACTGGGCAATGTTTTAAGTGGTCGCCATGGCCCCAGTAGCACATCCTGGGCCCTTGCCTAACCCTTTATGTCAGCCTCTCTGACCTTCGTCGTGCTTATGCATAAAATGTGTCCAGTGCTATTGTTGTTGTTGGTGTTGGTGTTGTTGTTGTTGTTGTTGTTGTTGTTGTTGTTGTTGTTGTTGTTGTTGTTGTTGTTGTTGTTGTTGTTGTTGTTGTTGTTGTTGTTGTTGTTGTTGTTGTTGTTGTGTTGTTGTTGTTGGTGCTGCTTCTGTTGCCTTTTAAACACATTTTTCCCGGCCTGCCTGTGTGTGGGCTTCAAAAAGTGTGTGGAAGACAAATTATGGCCAAATGATAAATGCACGCCACATTTACTTTTACTTTGTCATTTAATTACAAAATTTACGGAACTTTTGGAAATTCATAAAATACAACTATGTTTACATTTGATCCAGATAGCTAGAAAACATGTTTTTTTTTTCATTTGATCCCAACATTATTAAAAAATTAGGATTAGTTTTTTTTTAACTTTCTGTATAATTAAATAATAAACAAATACAAAATACATAATTTACACCATTTTTTTTTTTAAATTCCAGAAAGTAAGATATTTTTTTTTAGATCGCTGCTAAATAAAATTGGCTTAAAAAAATTTGTTAGATCCTTTTTATTGTAAATATCAGGGATTAAAAAAGAAACGAATCACAGCTTAAGTTTTAGGTTTTCGGTTTTCTTTGAATAAAGGTTTCGTAATAGTGAACCGGTTTCGGTTCACAAAAAAAAAAATTCTTTTTCAAAAATATAATTACATATATTAAAAATATAAAAATAATTATTAAAAAGGCATTACTTTCTTAATGTTTCATTCACACTTTTTTTCAGATATAAATCAAAATTAAAAATAATAGGAAAATCAAAAATAAAATACAAAACTAATAACAAAAAATATCAGAGATAAACAAGACTTTTGAGTCGGAAAAAATAGAAACAGTTCAAAATTTTCCGTTTTAAATTATTTTTAACTGGTTTTTTTATAAATTTTTATAATAAAAATTGAAAACAAAACATCTTTTAAAATTGTTTTTAGAAGTGATACTATAACTCTTATTTGCAATTTTTAAAAAAACAATTAAAAATAAACCTTTTTTTAATTTTTGTTATAAAAATTGTAATTAAAAATGTATTTTTGGATGTATAAAAAACCGAAAGTAACCTTTATAAATGAAACTGTTACTAAACGGTTATTTCGGTTTTCAGAGTTTCGGTTTAAAGGTTTCGGTCGAAACAAAATTTTTTTTCGGTTACGGTTTCAGTTACGGTTTTAAATTTCAATCAGTTTATACCGGTTAAAGGTTACGGTTTCGGTTAGGGTTTTAATCCCTGGTAACTATACTAAGTATCTCATCCGCATAAACTTCTCTCATGTGCCCAACTTGCACCTACAATAGGTATTGCAATTCCCAATTTCGACTTCTATTACAATTCTAACATATTTAAAAGTGTGTAGCAGCAAAATGTGAACTTTTTTGTTAAAAATTCGTTAAGTATATCTATTAAGCTAAACCCATTTCCTGGGACTCATTTAACTTAGCCAAATGCAACTCGTTCAACTTTAATTGCTGCTCGTCGTTGCTGATTGTCCCTCATATATTGTGGAAGTTGTCGGTGCCCTAACGGGAGTACGAGTACTGAAGTGAACTGAACCAAACCACTCACAACAATTTCCTCAATTTCACTTCAACCGAAACTATGATGATGCTTCTGCGAACTCTTGAGGAGTATGGAGAATGGTATGCAAAATAAAAGAAATTATGATTTGCCATTCTCTTTCAAGTGCTTTTCATTACAACGTATACCCTGCACTAACTATTAAAGGGATATTTACAGTTATAAATGAGAAGAATGGCAACAATATTGCTTAAAAAAAAATAAAATAAAATATGCAAAGCTATTTTAATCCCAAACAAATTCGGAGCAGAAGTAGAACAAAGGAATGAAACAATCAACTTTCTGGTTTTATATACTTCTAATGATGTTCAACCAAATAGAAATCAAAAATTTTGTATTAAGTCATCATCTTTCTTTTTGAGACGATTTTGTCAGTGACAGTTTGATTTTCAATATGTCTGTAAATGGAACAACGGAATGTATCAAAAAATTAAGTACATTGGGTTAAAAGTGTTCTGCTTCCATTCATTTAATATGTATGCTTCTTTAATATTACCTGATTTTCAATGCGGCTATCGAAACGACGGAAAGGGACACAAATCGGATTTTTTTTCGATTTTGGAGCTAATTTTCATATCCGTTTCATTACTATTTATTTCAGTTGACTTTTTCAAATGAAACAAAACAAAAATGAAAGAACAGAAGAGCATACAGCTGAGCCACTGAAACTGTTGCCAGTTTCATTGCCCACTTGAGGACACAAGTGGGTAGAAATACTAACAGCAACAACAACAACAACACTAACAGTAACAAGAACAAGAACAAGAACAACAGCTGTACAATTTTAATAACGCGTCATATTTAACATAAAATATTCAGCGCAATAAGCGACGGCTAAGTACCAAGTACCAAGTACCAAGTACCGAGTACCACAAACCAAGTACTGAGTACCGAGTAGCAAGTACCGAGTACTGAGTGTGGGAAATAACAAGTACTGAGTCCTGGGAAGTAAGTACTGTGCAATGGATGGGCGTTGCAGTGGACGTGGCACGATGCGATAGCCTATTATTGCATGCAACATGGATATGGAAATGGAAATGGAGAAGGAAATGGAAATGGAGAAGGGCATGGCAATGGAAATGGAAATGGCAGTGGGAATGGAAAATGGAAATGGATTGCAGCAACAAGCTGCATGTGTGTAAATCCATTTATGCTTCAGCGCATTTATAGCCAATTTTAAAAGCCCAAAAGGGCCGCAGCGCGACTGCACTTGGCCAGTAAATATGGAGGGGGACAGGTGGCAGGAGCAGGTGGCAGGACAGCTGCCACTGATTTGTGTGTGCGGCATGTGGATGCAACGAAGCGCAGTTACAATTCAATACACAGACCTCCTCTCGCCGCTCTCCGCTCTCGTCCAGGTCTAATGTCCCGGACGCATTTCATTTTTGCAAGGGACAGGCTGCCATTTAATTGCGCAATTGCCGCATGCTTTACGAGTGCGAGTACTTACAGTATTCACTGCATTCACTTGCACGAGTATTCGACATTCATGAATCTCCCCACAATCGACACCAGACACAAAAAATGCTGCATACTTTTGAGCGCAAGCTGGCCCACAGGAGCGTGCTCGCACGTATCCTTTCCCAGCCACTTCAACACACACATTCAGCTATGCAAAATGTTGCTTATCAGTGCGGCGCAATGGCAGGGGCCAACGGGTCAACGGGTCACGGGGTCAAGGGGGGCAAAAGAAGCTCTAACATTACAAATCACAGAGCTTAGTATTTCCCATTCCGGTATCCCTTTGTATAAAGATGGCCATAAATATACATAAGTAGCTTTAAAAAATCAAACTAAAATTTACTATCAAACATATCAAAAATTTAATAAGAACAAATTTGTTGGATTTATCGACCTTACTAGCGATGAGTTCTTATGAAGGTAAACTTTAAAAATGTTCTATATGGTCTCACGTTTTCTTATCAAACTTATCGATTTTCATAAATCTTAATCGATTAATTGAGTGCTTTAATATTGGATAAAAGTAGCTTATAAGAGAAATCACTTAAAATACTTTTTTTAAAAAAATATCGATAGTCATAAATTTGAATTGAATAATCAAGTGTTGGGGCATTAAAAAATATAGGTGTTGATATAAGGTGGCAATGAAAATCAAGTTTTTCACAATACTGTAAGTCCAGGACCAAAGCTCATCGATATGAAAATTGATATGATAATATTGTATGATAATTGATTTATCGTATTTATCGTATTTTGTACTTACTGATTCAAGTTGCGCTCGTTGGAACCGCTCTGGCTCTGCACATTGTCCGTGTGTCGACGCTCCTTGTGTACGATGCCCATCAGTTTCATCCATGGATTGTTTTGGGAGCCATGGCCTCCTCCCATGCCGCCACTCTGCCACATGGTCATCCTGGCGGCTTGGGCGTGGCAGTGGCAGCTTATCCAAAACGCGCGAGTTGCTTAGAAACCTGGCCGAGGATCGTCCAACGATAATTGCATAGGAATTGTTTGGCTGGCTAAATAATAGCAGCTATTATTATTGGTTTTATTATTATTATTTTTATTTTGTTGCTCCGCTTCCTTATTGCTGTTCCAGCTGATGTACGTGTTGCAGTTGCAAAGTTTAAAGCGAATTCAAGAGTTGCAGAGTAGCGCAGGCAATAGTTCCGACTCTGGCTGAGGCAGCGACGGCGACGGTGACGGCAACAGCGACGGCGACGGCGACGGCGACAGCGATAGAGGCAGCGGCATTCAAAGTATCTGTTGCTCACAAATTGCTTGCATACTTTCAGGCTGTTGCGTTCGTTACAATTTTGAATTTCTCTGGATGGAATTTAACTAAGAATTTATTGTGGTTGCTCTTGCTGTTCTAATGTAATGTAATTCATAAATTTCTGTTCTTCTTGGGCGGCTGGCGTTGCGTTCTGCTTTTTTCTTTATCTTTATTTTTGGCGCTTTAGAATTTGCTTTCGTTTTAATCTCCTTGGGTTTCGTCTGTTATTTCTCTTCAACTTTTGCGGCTTTTGGTCGGTTTTGGCTCGATTTGTGGTTGCTGCTTCTTTTAGGTTATTTTATTTCTTTCTTCTTTTCCTTGTTGCTCTATTTGTTTGTTTAAGTATAGTTATTATAATTAAAGCTTTATTTAAAGATGTCTTTATTTGGTTTGGTTTCAATATTAGGTCTAGTCTAATTTCTTTTTTTTGCGTAATTGTTTAAAATTAAGAATCACAATGGCGTAAATTGTTGCTTGTTTTAAATTTCAATGCAAATTAATTGTTCAAATTTGCTGCTTGAATTTGATATTATATTGTTAACCATTTAATGCTAATTATTGTTAAATGTTTATTTTGTGTGTTGTTCTATTTGTAACAATAGAATTTTATTTTTGGAATTAAACTAATTTTTATTGTAATGTTATGAATATAATTAATTGTTTATTATTAAAAAAATTATTATTTTTATTTATTAATTATTATTGCCTTGCTTTAAATATTTTGTATATGTATTAATTCATTTATCCTTTGTTTGCGTATTCAATTTATTTATTTTTCATATGTCACTAACTAAATTGCGGCTGGCCTTGAATTGCATTTGCAGTTGCTTTTGCTTTTGCTTTTGTTGCTTATTATCGTTTATTTATCAAAAAACTAATTAAATATATTGTTGCGGCAACTCTGATAACTCGTCGCATTTTCTTTGCTCCTTTCTATCCTTTTTTTGTGGGCGATATGAATATGATATCCGGTGTTAACAGCAGCTGCAAGTAGAAGAAAAATATGTTTTACTTTTAAATTGCATTTCGGGTTACAACAGTTGATAAAAAGTCATAAGTACAATAAATTGTATGCTAAATAGAGCTTCAAAGTTGCTTATAATTAAGGTCACTTAAAACTAAAGCAAAGTGTATAATTATGAGTTTTAAATTTTCAACTAAAGCGAGGCTAATTTATTGCATCATATAGTTTGACAAATTTTATGTTACATAATTATTTATTAATACGATTAAAACTGAAGCTGTCAGTATTTAAGCCAAATGGGCAGAGGGCCAAGTAAAGCCATAGTCTGTCCCTACTGGCAGTGAGAGTGTGACAGCCGGAGGCCAAGACTGCTGGCATTTGCAATGCTATCAACGTCCCGATAAGCACATTACGAAAACGCTTTCTCCAAAAAAAAAAAAAAAAAAAAAAAAAATCATTGAAATTCCAGAACTCGACGCTCCTTTGGGCAGTTGATAGCCTAAAGTCTCAGAATACATAATTATAAAATCGAGCCAAGAGCGGGCCGTCTGTTCAATGACAACGCCAACACATGACAGCACACACACATACACATACACACACACACACACACACACACACACACACATAGAAACATGCATGTAAATTGACAGTAATTAATAATCCTTACACTTGCGTCTGTCGCATTTTGTCTCCTACAATATTTTCGTGTGCATGTGTGTATGCATGTGTATATGTATATATGTATATGTATGTGTGTGCCTGCTGCATTGAATGCCGCTGGCAACTTGCTCGCTTAACTGGCTGGCAATTTTCCAGCCATCCAGCATCCTGCATTCTCATCCAAGCTGAAACATCTGGACACCATGCGAAACAGCAATTTGTCAAGGCAGATGACAAAAAATCCAACAAAAACAAAAACAAAATAAACGAATCAAATAAAAAAGAGAAAATTACATGAAAATGAAAATGAATTGGGCCTTGGTAAAAGCGTGTGTGGCTAACTCTCGTTGTCGTACAATGCTTTATTCATTCATTTTTCCCCGCAGCAAGTCTGAGCCAAGTTGGAAAAATTCTTGGAAACAAATTCAGAGTTTTAATTGCCAACTTACTGTGAATGTAACTAAAAAGGAAGAGCATACGAATTGCTTTATTTTTTCATTCTTTCTTTCACTCTCTCTCTCTCTCTCTCTCTCTCTCTCTCTCTCTCTCTCTCTCTCTCTCTCTTTTACTCTAACATTTGATGCTTCTTCAATTCAATTCTTAGGTTTTTTCCTTAGTCAACAAAGCATATTCAATTATTTGCTCTCCTCTTTCTTTCTCATTTTATTTGTCTATCTTAGTATAAAGAATTGATGCATAAGTGAGAAAAATGCTCCTACTTTAAAAGAGAAAAATCTTAAATGTAGATCTTTCGTCTTAGTGTTAAGATATCATTTTGATTGTTATTCCACTTACTTTTAGCTATGCTGGGAAAAATGCCTCAAAGATGTCAAATGTATGCTTTTACATCGACAATTGGAAATTTGGAAAGTTCGAGCCATCTAATTGAAATTCCTTGAATATGGTGAAGATTTTTAAGTTTTTTTGGCAGCATTATTCAAGTAATTTCCTTGCTTAAATAGTTGATCAAGTTGAGACTGTGTCCGCCTTAAAGTTGTATTCAAAGATTTTTCGATGAAGCTGCATAGTTTGCCAACAGTTGACGTAATTAGCTTAAAGCTTGCCATGACTTTTAAAGCGGCTTTCAATACAATGGCTTCAAGCCAGGAAAAACCAGCAGACGCTGAGACAGTGCTCATCTCAGTTGAGTTGCGTTGAGCTGAGTCGAGTTGAGTTAAGTTGAGTTGAGTTAAGTTGCTGCTTATTGCAGGGTACCATTCAGAGTATTCATTCATATTCACAAATTTTGTCATATTGCAGAGTGCGCTCAAGCGTGCTGCATTCAAGGAATGTTGCCACAGAAGCAATGCCAACAGAGAGAAAGAGAGGGGAAAGAGAGAGAGAGAGAGAGAGACAGCATGCAGAATTAAGGAGCGCAGATGTTTCCATTGCTATAACTGCTGTCGTTTGTCCTTTGTCGTTTGTCGGTTGTCGGTTGTCGCCTGTCGCTTGTCGCCGTTGCCTCAGCTCAACGATCTGTCAACGTCAACGGTGCGTATGATAAATTTTTATTGTGCAGCGTTTGCTGCCCTTTGCCTTTGTCCGCTGCCCGTTGCCCGTTGCTCAAGCAGCTTACGCTCCAGCAGCTCTCGTCTTTGTGGCAACTTTCAACACACAAACACAAAACCAAACATACACACACACACATTGAAAGCTTTAGCAAAGAAAAAAATTTAAATCATATTAAATGTTATTCTAGAGAAAATGCTTTCAAGTGTGTCCCAAACGGAGCTAATTACGCATGCGGCTTTATCATTTATTGTCATGACAACAACAATTTCTACTTACAGCAACAGATATTCATATACAATATGTACACAGATTCGAGTACTCGTATATGAGAGTCTATGTCTATGTCTGTGATACACATATATCAGCATGTCGAGCTGTATCAGACACTTGCACAGCTTACAGCGCGGATTATGCGCACTCCATAGTCCCGTCCTTTCAGCCTGACTTTGGCCTGACTTTGGCTTATTTATCACAAGACCAACAACAACAACAAGAAGAAGAAGAAAAACAACAACAACAACTGAAGTTCAGCAGCTCTGCCTGCAATAAATAAAATTTTCCCTGCAATTTTCCTGCTTAAATTAATAGCACAATGCACACAATGCGCAACTTTTTCAACATGCGCCAAATTTTTTACAATTTTCCTTTCCACTTTCACTAAGAAAAAGAGGAAAATAAATCTCTGTCGACTTTCGCCGTAAAATTGTTTCTTTTTATTACTCGAATTATTTCCTAAATACCATTATTGCGTAAAGTAGTAAATTAATAGTGATCAATTCGAATTTCACTGTTAACGTTTCAAAATTATGATTTTATTAGGCTACTTTGAAAACTGTTAATGAGCGTGTTAAGAATTAACAGCAGACAGTTTAAATCACGTTACGTTGCATACCAAATATTCATATACTTACAAATTATAGTTAAAGTATATCCCATAAAAAAAACCTCTTTACGAGGTAAAAGTCTAGTGACGAAAACATTTTCATGCCCCAAAATTGCTGATATCCAATTTTGTGACGAATAAATTTCACACATGAATTATTAAAAATAAATGTTGTGACTGGCTCTGCGCAAAAAAGTACTATTTATCAGGTATGAAAAATTTAGCGCAATGTGCCCAGTGATAAAATTTTTTTTAATATTTCAATATTCGTCACAAAATTGGATATCAGAAATGTTGGGGCATGAAAATGTTTTCGTCACTAGTCTTTTATCTCGTTGAGGTTTTTTTTAAATAAAAGATAAAAGTGTTCCACAACTCTTACTATGTATAAATATGTAATAAGTTGAAAAGACAATTACGATATGATAGCTTAAACCCGCACTCGTACTCGAGTTGCAACTGCAATCGGTCGCTGAGCTTGCATATTAAATTGATAAGCCCTCGCCTTGTCGCTGTATGCGGCAATTAGCCGAGTTTGCAACATGGGGCACGTGGCAGGTCGTAGGTGGCAGGTGGCAAGGGGCAAGGAGCAAGTGTGAAGGCAGCGAATCTGAGCTGCTATTTAAATTGCCACGTAATTAACCGTCGCGTCGTTGTCACCTTGCCAGCTAACAGGGTAACCTGGCTGCTTCGAAAAATAAATTCATGCTCGTATCTAAAAAGGGAACAGCAAACCAATTTCAAACGGGAATCAAGGGGTAGAACGGAATACTGGCAAACAAAAAAGTTTAAATTAGGCGTAAAATAGCGAACCAGCAAGAATGAAAGAGAGAGAGAAAAGAAACTCTGGCAAAATTCGTAAAGCTACTCTAGTTGAGCTCAGAGCGACGGGCAAAGTTTTGCTGCCCCAAATGGGAAATAAAAAGTGGAAATGTAAAATATTATATGGCAGGAAATCGCGTGAAAAGCATTAAAAATACATTTCGCGATTGTGAAATTTCGAAAGTGACAAACAATTTATTAGTTAAACAAAATGATTAATGGTGAAATTCATTTGGTTTCATGCTCGTGTCAATGTTATCAGACACTTTAACAGGCACTTTGTCAACACTGTTAATTGTTGATTCCCATGTGAATCAAAATTTATTACGCACTTTATTTACATGATAATTGAATGCGCTCACCAGCAAATCTATTATCTGCGGGCTTCACATATCAAACAAAATATTGATACTCTGATTTTGATACGTGGGGCTTAACAAAAGTTCGGTAAGTTGACCGGAAAAAAAATTCGGGTTTTTTTTTTTTAATTTATCCCGAATCTTCGACTTTTTTATCTTCTCTACATAATCGCCATTGATTTCAATGCATTTCTTAAGCCTAAAAATCGACTTCTCAAAACAGTCTTGAAAATCTTGCTTTTAAAGCTTTTTAATAGGTGGGTTGGCTACTTTGGAGCTCCATACCATGAACTACTGTTTGGCTTTCGGGTCGTATTTATTAAACCAAGCTTTGGCATCAGTAACGAATTTATTAAAGTTGCTAGACTTCAAATTTTCAAATTTATTCAAAAGATATTGGGCAAAATGCATCTGAACTTCTTTATGGACCTCATTTAAAATGCGTGAAACCCATCGCGCAAACTTCTTCGTACACATCAGATCTTGATGCAATATGCGAGATATGGCTATGGCATTCAAGTCCAGTTCACTAGCAACCATTTCCTGGGTATATCGAGGGTGTTCGGCAAGTTTTGTTCTAACTAGGGCCACATTTCTTTCGTCCCTCGAAAATTTTGGTCGACCTTCTCGGCGATCGTCCTCTACAGAAAAATGTCCTGTCTGGAATCTTTGGAAACATTTTGAAATAGTCTTCAGAGATGCTGCAATCGTTCTATAAATATTTTGACATTTATTAAATATTTGTACGGTCTTCAGTTTGCGTGGAAAACCGAATAAAAGGCTATAGTGAAAATCTTTTTGCGTTGGTAGTAGAATTTCATCTGAGGTACCTTCAGCTAATTTGTGTTTTCTAGTCTCCATTTTAACCGATTAATCCAAGACTTTTAATATAACCTCGTAAAAGTATTGCGAAAGTTTTGACACTTTTGGAATTTTGAAAAACGATTTAAAAGTCGCCAACTTACCGAACTTTTGTTAGACCCCTCGTATACAGGGTGACCAGAAATAACGGAGACAAACATTTTTATCTATAATTTTACTAAACGAGAGAAATTTAGCAAAGCAACAATTAGTAACGATAAAGTGGATCACTAGTAGTAAGATTCTCAGCCGGTTTCGAAATGGTCTCCTCCAGCTGCCATGCACAGGTCCAAACGTGATTTAAAATTGTAGGCCATGGGCCGCAGGTCCTCGGGAGACAGTCGGTTCCATTCCAAGAGCAGCGATTGCATCAGCGCCTCCAAACTTTTGTGAGGCTTAGCACAGGTCCTGGCCTCCAATATCGACCACACGCTGTAGTCCATCGGGTTGAGATCCGGCGAGTAGGGTGGCCATTCAGCAGACGAGATGAAGTCCGGAAAATGGGTTTTGCACCAGTCTTGCGTCATTTTCGCCTTGTGAGCCGGCCGGAGTCCTGTTGAAAAGTCCAGTCCGCATCGCCGAAGTGCAGTTGGGCCCAAGGAATTACCACGGCGTCGAGAATGTCGCGGCGGTACACTTCTTGGTTTCTTTTAACCCCTCGATCCACGAAAACCAGGGGTTTCTTGCCGCTGGCGCACATACCGCCCCAGACCATAACGGACTTCGGATTTTGGCGATGTTTGACAATGGCCGACGTACCCGAAGGTTCGGCGGACCATATCCTGCAGTTTAGTGGCTGTGAGCCTGCTCGACGGTTACCAGCTTCTCATCCGTGAGAAGGACGCGCTCCTATCGCTGACCTGCGGCCCGACGCTTGAGTTGGTGGCATCTTTGCAGTCGCACGCGCTTGTTTTCATCCGTTAGGATCTGAAATTTTTTGAGCTTGTACGGCTTGAGTCCAAGGTGCTTCTTCGCCATTTACCAAACAGAATCACGTTTCATTCCGGTCTCACGGGCAATTTTCCTCATGGAGACCCTCGGATTTCGCATCACCCGCTTTCGAATGATTTGACGATTGGCAGAAGTATTGACGGTGCTTTTTTTTCCTCTTCCCGGACGATAGCCTTCATGGTCAATCTCATTAAAGTGGCGGGTGGCCTTGGACACAGTCTACCTAGGCACCTCGAGCAAACGAACAAATTCACATTTGACGTTTTTCTTGATGAAACAGCTCTAAAATTGCACAACGTTTACTTGACATTCTGAAACCACAGGAAAATTTAACAGCAATGGATAAAAAATGTTGTGACTAGTACAAAAAAGAATGGAGAATACGATAAAATAAGATTTAATTAAATCCGGTAACATACTTTTGCTTACGGACATATTAAAGTTTGTCTCCGTTTTTTCTGGTCACCCTGTACACATACATACATATATTTGATATTTTTCTTGTATTTACTTTTCTTTCATTTGCTTAGCATCCCAGCTTCAAATGCTCCAAAACGAATCAAATAATTTGTGTGATAGTTTTAAGCAGAGAATTTTAATAGCCTATTTTCGGAATGAATTTTAATAGCCTATTTTCGGAATGAATTTTCATACATATGTACATGTGTATATCGCATAATGACCATAATGGCCATAATGACTGTACAAAACTCTTGGTCGGTAGAAATAAGATAACGAGTGGCTGTCTGGCGTTGCCACAGTGCTGCACATATTTAGCTTGACAGAGAAATATCAGACTGGCATTGACACACTGTTAAAATGTTGCAAAGTTTTGGCTCATCAGCGTTGCCACAGAAAAAAAATCCGTGATATTTAGCTTGGATAATCTCAGATTTTCGTAAACCAAGTATGAAATACTTGATTTATTTCAATTCCGAATTCAATCCTGAAATTCTTAGATTCAGGCTAAAAAATTTGTATTAATTATTATGTTTTTCGATTTTTTTCTAACGTTTTTTTTAATATTTTTTTTTACAATTTTCTTTTTATTTTTTTTTTTAAATTTTTTTTTAAACGTTTTTTTGTTAAATTTTTTTGTTTACAATTTTTTTCAATAGATTTTTTTTTTAAATTTTATTTTTAACATTTTTTATTTTATCGAACCCAGATTTTTTCAAAGTGGAGTCGGCGACTCTAACCATTGAGCTACCGGACCGGTTGAAATGAGAGAGGCCGAGAGAGAATTTTCCTCTCGCGCTCAGCAAATGTGTATTTTCCCATTTCAATCCCGATACAGGCTTGATTATTCAGCTTAATCCTAAACACATACTTAAAAAATGCGAGCTTAAATTAAGTATTTTATACTTGATTTTAGAATGGTATTTTTGTTCTGTGTACTTATGTCAACTGATGAATATCAATGCTGTCGTTGCCATAATGTCCAGCATATTTTTAGCTTGTCAAAATTGCAGCCTGGTCAGCTTTTTATGCTTTTTAAATATGTCAGACGGATACGCTCGGGCAACTCGATGTTGCTGCCAGTGCTGCCAGCTGACAAAATATCAAGCTTGACGTTGTCACAACGTCACACAATTTGAACATGTCAGCGTTGCCACCCTGTCAAGTCTTGTAGACAACAAAAATGTGCTGGAAACAGAAGACGGGCTGCCAACTCGTTACTACAGTGCTGCCAACTGACAGCTATCCACCTGGTGTTGCCACAATGTTGCACAGTCTTAACATTGGTTTAGTTGCTACACGTTTTGAATCCCTTACCGGGATTTAATGGGTGTGGGCGTGGGCGTGGCTCTGGGCTATGACACCTTTTGCTTGTCGCTTGGGAAAACGACAGCGACAAAGACTAGAATAGAAGAAGAGGAAGAGGAAGAAGAAGCAAAAGATGATGATGAAAAACTATGAAAGCTTTCACGTGGATTCCCAGCCAACATACTATACAATGCTAGCTCGTGGCCAGGCTAACCATAAGTTATAACTGCCTCTTTCGCCTCCACTTCCCTCTCTCTCTCTCTCTAGCTCTCTAGCTCTCGTTCCCAACCACCTTTCTCCTCTCTGGGGAGTTGAAAACGTGTTGCGAAACATTTTTGGTGGGCGCTAAGCTCCCATGGAATATTTAATTAAGGACACTGAAGCTGAAGCTGAAACTGAAACTGATGTTTTGTTGTGCCCAGGAGACGGCTGCCAAAGGGATTATAGTTGGACTCGGGCGACTGTCCAAAGCTTAGCAACAACAACAACAACAACTACAACAAGTTGTAGCCATAGTTGCCATAGTTGGATCAATAAATGGAATGCAAGGTGGAAAAGGCAACAGGAAAAGTGCACACAAATTTAAGGCAGTGCGACAATCGGCAATTGGCTATTGGCAATTGGCAAGAACGGAAACGGAAACGGAAGTACGACCAGCATGGTAAGTGGTTGCATTGAAAGCATCATCAAATTAAATCAATGTTAATAAATAATGCAATTGCATTGCATTGCAGCCGCCGAAGAAGAAACTGTCCAAAAAGGAGAAGGCCCGCCTTGAGGCCGAGCAGGCCGAGTTGCTGCGCATCGAAATGGAAAAGGAAAAGTTTGTAAAAGTTGAAAACCAGTTAGCCACAATTGTTAACCTCTTCTCAACAGACTGAAGAAGCTGGAGGAGGCACGGCAGCGAAAGAAACTGGAAATGGAGCAGGCAAAGCATCGCCAACAGCAGGAGGTGGCCGAGAATCGCCTGAGACGTGGTCAACTCAAGGATAGCATGCGTTTCTTCGATGCGGTCCATACCACAATTGAGGCCATCAAGGCGGGCGAGCGACACGAGCGTGATTGGGAGAAGTTCATGCGGTGCAATGGTCTGCCGAACGCCGCGAGTGCCAGCGATCTGCGCAAATACATCCATCAGTGGCACGCGGACATCGCCAAGCGGCAGAGCGAGGCGCGCAACTGGCTGCTGCGGACGGACGAGAGGACACTCCTCACCCAGGACGCCCATGTGCCGGACCTGACGCGCGCCTCGCTCCGCCAGCAGCAGGGCAATCTGGGCGATGTCTACGCACAGCGCATCAAAGAAGTTCTAGGCGTAAGTGCACTGAAATCCAATCAACAAATTATTCGAAAATTACAATAATTTAAAAAAAAAAATTGACATTGTATTTTCTTTGATTTTGATTTTGATTTTTCTTTGATTGCATATTAAAATTTGTGCAATCATAAGAATGCAATCATTTTTTATTTCAATCAAGAAATTTAACCATTGTTGTAATCAAATTGACTTAACTTTTTTTAAGATCTGCAGCTGTAATTTTAAATTAACTTTTTTTTATAATTTATTCCAATTAATAAATTAAAATTATATTTGTAATTTTGATTTAAATTTAATTGATATTTTGTCGTCTTCTCTTAGTCGACTTAGGGCCGTTTTTTCAAAGTACATATAAAATCTATTTAACAAATACTTAGTAACAAGTTTGAAATTAATTTGTATACATTACAATAACATAGTTAATTAATACCTTGTTTAGACATTGAAAGAACGGGCTTTAAAATGAAATAAATACTATATGATTAATATTGAATAATGTAAGAAAACCCATTTTGTTCTTAAAATACTTTCACTAAATTAAGTACAATATACATATAAAAGCTGTTTATTTTTAGAAAAAACTTAGTCAATGTAATTTAGTTTTTCCTAAAATCAAATAGCCTATATATTATTTAGTAAAAGTATTTTAAAACCAAAATGGTTAATAGTCAATGTAACTTTGTTTTGCCGGGCTAGCAAAGTCAGATGATTTGTTAGCTGACTTTCAGCCGAAATTGGCGGGAAGCTTTTACTCAACTTTGCGCTTCTGCTGTGGACAGACCAGTTATCCAAATCTTTTTTGAAAATATGGACAATAAAGGTCAAGTTGTGCCAAATACAATAATTGTTAAGTTATTCAAAATATGCGTACAGTGTTGTAGTTGTGGATTGTCTATGTTATGTCTTATTTTAGAATAAAACTAAACGAAGTGATCGTGTACCGTGGAGTTAAAACCTAATTTCTGCCTCTATCTGCCAAAAAGTAATTATGCAAATGTTTACTCTTAACTGTAATTTTAGACTTGTCATTAACACTTTTTGTCCAATTTTGCCCATTCCTTTTTTTCCCGTAGGTAGGGAGGGGTGAAAGACATGCTCAAATTAAAAAACGAAAATAATTAGAAATTCTACTTTTGCCTGATTAGCAAACATGCGAAGAATGAAATATTTTCCTGTATATTTAAGTTTATAAAAGAATGTTACTTTTTTAATGAGTAGGAAAAAAGCGGGAGGGTGAAGACAAGGTCTATATAAATAACAAAAAAAATAATAAATTCGACTTCAGCCTAACTAACATTCATGCCAAATTTTAAATCCCCATCTTTACATAAAGATTTTATAAAAATATATTACACATATTTCTCTTAGTGGGATGGGGAGGGGGGAAAAAAAAATAATTCGAAATTTTAAATTAGTCTAACTAAGGTTCATGCAAGTTTCAAGTCTCTAGCTTTATAATTAGGCTTTATGCCAAAAAAAAAGGGATTCTGGCCCAATGTCAGCCAAGCGCTGAATTGTTCGAAACAGTTTTTTTACATTGTATTTTGCATCCGTATTTTTGACAGATACTCAACGAGTTGGACGAGTCGCTGCTGTACACTAAGGAGCGCTCGGCACATATGGCCGCTGATTTGGCCAAGCTCAAGACGGAGATGCGGGTCTTTCTCAAACAGCATTTGGATGAGTTTACCCACAAGACCATGTCCCACATTGAACGTGACATGGAGTAAGTCAATCAAAATAAATATAAATATGTATAAATATCGCTGTCACTGTCACTTTCACTGTCCCTTTAGTTGTCTGAAACTTGTGCCTTCTTCATTGCAGAATTGATAGGCCTGGCGTATCGAAGCACATCTACAGCTCCGATGTATTCCAGAGCTTCATTTGGACCTTCTCCAAGGATGCTCAAATGTGCGAAACGAAACGAAACGCAATTAATCGCCTAATCGCCTCTTACTAATTTGCCCGTACTTTCTCCTTACTTTCTCGTCATCCCTTTATGTATTCCCCTGGATCCCTTAGCGCCGTTAATCCCAAGGCGCGCATTGGCGAACAATCGGCCCACAATGAGATCGATTTTCCCACCATCGAGATGCTCATCTCCTTGCCACCCACTGTGCGCCTCCAGAGCTCGGCGCTGCGCGGACTTTGGCTAAACTATGACCACTTCAGTGACTATTGCAGCAGCTTCCAGCTGAGACATGCACGCTCCGAAAATGCCAGTAAGTGCTAAGTATGATAACGAAGTTGAATGTGTTTACAAGTAACCAGCTGGGAATCAATGTCTAACATAAACCGAAATTGACATTGAGAACTTTTTGTTATACAAATATCAAGACTGTGAGAAGGTTCGGCTTACGAAGGAAATTCTGAAGCCAAAATATTGGCTGGAACTAGGGGTCTGCATGAATGAGCTAAAACGAAGCTCGAAGCATTCATGTTTGAAAGGAATTGAACGAAGTCGAATGCGAAGTCGAACGATTAATTTGAGTTTGTTCGATTTTGTCCAACTCAGTTGACAACGTTCAAACGGAGTGACACGAATTGAATGAGTGAGAAAGCTACTTTGTTTTGAGTTAATTCGAGTTTGATTCGAACTTCGATTTAATTTTCATATTTTCTTTTTTGTATGCGTATTTTCTGATGTTGCTTTCATGTGTGTAATGATAATAGGAAAAAAAAAACAATGAAGAGCAATGTACAGCTTAATCTAAATACAATTTATAAAATCAAAATTTGTTTTTTTTATTATTAGAAAAAGTCTTAAATATAAGTTAGAATCTGAACACTGAATTTTATTGCATTGTCTGTGTTGGTGGCAATAAAACAACGCTTCTCCATTATTAACACAAAATATTCATATGCAGCTTGCTTTGTGCAATGCGGGAAAAATATTTTTCTGTTTATTCCACCAACACAGACAATCAAGGAGAAGGAACATTTAAACAAAGCGAAAAAAAGCAGCCATTTGACAATTAAAATTGCGAATCATTCGATTGGATTCGGCCATTTCAAATTCATTATTTTCACATAGCACACTCCTTCATTCGCACTCATTTCGATAAGGAACTGTCATTTTAGAACTCAATGTCACTCACACTCAAACGAATTAAATTCAAAGGGTGCCTCGCACTCACTCAATTCGACATCGTTCGAATTAATTTATTTGAACTTAAATTTTGAGTGAATTCATGCAAACCTCTAGCTGGAACCTTTGTACAATTGAATGAGGTGATGTGAAAATACAGAGAAAAATCCAGTGATTTTCGAGTAACTTTTTTGACCATCAATTGAGTTAAATAAATCGAAATTTATGAAAAATCGAAAGCTCATTAAGACTTGTTCATCATAGGGCATTTGCATAACTAAGTCATAAGCTTAAGATTTTAAAAACTTAAATATTTAGAAAAGTTAAGGGTACCAAAAATATCGCATTTTGATAAAAAAAAAATTATTTGTACGAAACTAAAATTAATTGAATGTAGAATGAATTGAGATGACAACCCACAATCAACATGATTTTCCGCTTAAAAATCTCTTTAGTTTTGGAAAGTTGAAAGTTGGTCTGATTTTAGACAGCAACATTATTTATTAATTTTAAATTTATATAAATTTGTTTTCGAATCAAAACTTTGTCCTGTTTATTTTGTTTATACTTTCGTGATGCTCGTCGTCAGCTATTCTGCGGCAAACGAAGCGTGAGTGGCGCAAACGAAAAGAGATTCTGCAGTCGATGCTTGACGAGTGTGCGAGGGAGATTCCACTGTCGGAGCTGGAGCAGTTGACGCAGGAGCAGCACTCGGTCAGTTCGCAGCCGCCAATGGAGCGCAGCTACGATATCGATAAACTGTATGCACAATACGAGGATGAGCTGAGCAGGGCGAGACGTCGGGCTATTGGACCAGAGGCCTATGGCATGCTCGAGACGGATGTCAATCTGCGCAAGTATCGCATCATTGGCGGTGTCTATTGCATCGATTTCCTGGAGACGCCGCAGCAGGATAAACAGCTCAATGCCCGCTCCTTCATACGCACCGGTGTGTTGCAAGTTGCAAGTTGCCAGTTGCAAGTGGCAAGATACGAGTATGCCAAATGCCCAACTGATGGCCTCTAACTCTTGCAGTTTATGCCGCCAATAGTCTGCTGCACAAGGAGTACTATCAGACCTACCATCCCCCGCCTCCGGTGCTGCCCGGTGTGCGTCGTCTGCCCGAGGAAATTGAGGCCGAGATGCGCATGATTGAGGCGGCGTTGGACAAACTGGCATTGGTCACCTTACAGTAAGTGCTTTATCCCACTCTACCAGCTCAACCATCTTATTTGGTGGCTTCTACAAATACCAGTTGCAGTTTGGATCAGACCACTATATCATATACCTGCCATAGGAAGGATCAGTCGAAAATCAAGTCTCAGTATGAACAACTTTTTTGTTGTTTGATATATCCCAACCAAACTGACAGAATATGCAAACGGGAAGGTCCCATATTCTAATTTTGACCAAATTTGGTTAAATTCGGACTACTCTATCATATAGAAAATTTAAGCGGCGTTAACTACACAGAAAAAAAAATCCGGGATATTTAGCCCGAACTCAATCCGCAACGATTTCAGAAGTGAGGTAATCTCGGATTTTATAAACCAAGTAAGAAATACAGTCGAACTTCCCTAACTCGAATCACCATTATCCACGAAAAAAGGTTCGAGTTAGGGAGACTTCGAGTTAGGGAAGTAGAATTGTATGAAATTTGCCTAGTATTGCCACTCGATTTTGTTCGAGTTAGAGAGACTTCGAGTTAGGGAAGTTCGAGTTAGGGAAGTTCGACTGTACTTGATGTTTTCAATCCCGAATTCAATCCTGAAATTCTTAAATTCAGGCTACAAAAATTTGTATTAATTATAATGTTTTTCGTTACATTGAAGAGAGAGAGAATAAAGTAATTTGGGCTTACTTTCCCATTTTAATCCTGATATAGACTTGATTGTTCAGCTTAATCCTGGAAACATTCTTAAAAAATGCAGGCTTAAATTAAGTACTTTAGGCTTGATTTTAGAACGGCATTTTTTTTCTGTGTATTTATGTTTAATATGCATACATACATATTACTTATTCTATTCAGGGTTCGCAAAAACTACTCCGTAGCAGCAAGAGTTACAAAAATGTTGCTACGCTCTCGCTACCGCTCTCGATTTGAACAGAGCCGTAGCATAGCCATAGCCGAAAAATAAAATAGGATTTGCTCTGCTCGGAGCGGAGTTTTGTCGCGTCAAAAACTATGCTATAGCTATAGCAAAAAAATTAAATTATATGCGCTACGGCTACGTAGCGGTAGCTAAAAAACTGAGAGCGAGATGAGAGCAGAGCAAATGCAATTTTTTTCATTTACTACGGCTCTCGTGTGATTTTGATTTTCCTACAATTTTGTGATCTGAATTTTATTCATGTGTAGTGTATTCATTCACAATATTTAAATTAAATCAAAGTTTTTAATAAGTAAATCGGAATAACAAATTTTATGTAATGGAAACTTATGAATTAATCCTCGTCTTCAAATAAACTTAAATTGTCGATTGCACTATCTAAGTGTGTCGAATTAAGCTTGACAAGAAGTATATTTTCCAAAGTTTCGTGATTTAATCGATTACGGTTATCCGACAACACCAGTTTCAAGAAAGAAAACGCCCGAAAACGATTACAGAATCGTAGGAAAATCAAAATCACACGAGAGCCGTAGTAAATGAAAAAAATTGCATTTGCTCTGCTCTCATCTTGCTCTCAGTTTTTTAGCTACCGCTAAGTAGCTGTAGCGCATATAATTTAATTTTTTTGCTATAGCTATAGCATAGTTTTTGACGCGACAAAACTCCGCTCCGAGCAGAGCAAATCCTATTTTATTTTTCGGCTATGGCTATGCTACGGCTCTGTTCAAATCGAGAGCGGTAGCGAGAGCAATTCGAAATACTACGGAGTAGCGTAGCATTTTCAAACCCTGATTCTATTATAACCAATATTCCATTTTATGGAGACTGGCACAGGGTATCTAACAGTCGAGCACTCGTTCTCACTTTCTCCCTGTCCCTGTCGCTGTCCCGCTCTCTCTGTTCAGGCTGCCAGACTCGGTCATCTGGTTCGAGCCCCCGATCGCCTGTCGTTGGGAAACGCACCTCGAGACGTTCGAGTCGCAGCTGGCGGATGTCGTCAGGCCGGAAGCGGCGGCGGCGGCAGCGGCTGCAGCGGCCGCAACTGTGGCCGAGACGACGGCCACGCCCACGGAGGCGACACCGTTGTCGACGAACGCACAGCCCAGTCCGCTGAAGAATTCGCCCCGCGGTCCGGCCAAGCTGCGCTCGCAGAAGTCCAACTTGGCACAGGGGACACAGGCCGGCCAGCAGCTGCACGAGATTGGGGACTTTGATCTGCGCGCGATACCCAGCAATGTGGATCTGTACGGGCTGGTCAAGGACTTTGTGGTGCCGCGACTGCCGCAGGGATTCTGCGTGCGCCTGGAGCAGACGACGCCCCAGTCGGGCAGTGGGCAGCCCCAGCGTCAGGTGATGTTCCTGGCGCGACAGACCCACGTCCGACTGGGCCAGGTGGGTCAGTCGACGGCACAGGCGTCGCGGGCACCACCGGGCACAGAAACAGAAACAGAAACAAGTCTGGGCATTGGCGCCGAGTTTCTGGACACGGACGAGCCGGCTGAGCTGTTTCCGCCGCTGTGCTTCGACAAACTGCTCAAATTTCGAGCGCAGCCGCGACCGCCGCCCATCATGCCCAACTCCTGTTATCTCTTCTCGCAGCTGATCGAGGACATGGATCGGCTGTGGCAAATGCAGCTGCCTCGCGAGCAGCAGGAGGAGATGCTGCAACAGATTTCGGAGCACTTGTCGCCCAGCGGCTCACAGCACGATGTCACCGAGGAGCTGCCCGAGGACATGCAGCCACTGAGCCAGGAGCTGGTCGAAGTCCTCCAGCCCGCCACAGCTGCTGCCGCCTTTGCCTATTACACGGGCATCTCCTTCGTGCGGGACTCGCAGCTGCCGCCCCAGTCGGAGCCGGAGACGACGCCCAAGTCGGCGGGCAGCCAGGACAGCAGCGACGACGACGACGCTGACAACGATGACAGCATCTTGGAACTACTCGAAGGCGGCGCTGGCAACGACTCCTCGGCGGGTGCAACCCTCCA
This sequence comes from Drosophila recens, assembly GCA_037043495.1. NCBI lineage: Eukaryota > Metazoa > Arthropoda > Insecta > Diptera > Drosophilidae > Drosophila > Drosophila recens. The sequence continues at coordinate 600,131 of JBAMBJ010001057.1, read as the reverse complement.
GCAGATGTTGAGTCGCCACAGCGCCAGCAACAACGACAGCTGCGACAGTGAAGCGTATGTTATGTCGTGCTCGACCTATGGTCGCCCCAAAGCCCAGCCCACTCTCAAGTCTCAAATCATTCCTCAGGCGC